>LPNX010302963.1:187073-281584 GCA_001517045.1 Pseudotsuga menziesii
GTGTTAGGAGTGAGAGAGAGGTTTTAGGGGGATGTGTATGTGAGAGAGAGAAAGAGAGATAGAGAGGAAAATAGGTGTTAGGATTTTGGTGTCGGGGTGGGATGGGGGCGCTAAGTGATAAGAGATAGAATAATAGGGGGGTGTTTAAGAGCTAGAGTTAAAGAGAAAGGGTTAGGGGTTAGGGGGGTGGGGGGACATACAGGTGTTAGTGGTAGGGGGAGACATAAGTGTGTGTGTGTGAGAGAGAGAGAACATATGGGGTGGTGGTGTGTCCGGGAGAGAGAAGAGGGGGGGTTATAGGTAGGGGGAGGAGGGGGGTTAGTAAGAGTTAGGGGGGAAGAGGTGGGTGGGGGTGGCATAAAATAATAAAAATATTGTTATAATTGATAATATAGTCAAATGTAAATTTATAGGCTTCCACAACGCGCATGTGTTATAGTCTTACAAAATGCATGTGCATTTTGCATATATATAATGTGCACGTGTTATGATTGGAAGGAAGACAAATTTGAATTTAAACAAACCATGTGTTTGTTTAGTGCCACAATGAACGATCCTCCACCCATGCTAACATGGCACCGTTATGCCTATGTGTCTGCTTCAAACTTTGCTTTGGATTCATCATGCCTATGCCTTGGAGTATGATAAACCATGGCTAATTGGGCATTATGTCCAAATTTTCATATAGTGTTTATCCGTTGGTTACAGTATGTTGCACGCCTCCATTCTCAATGAAATTTTAGAAACAGATATGTTTTTTTTTATAGATTCCAAACATGTATTTTTAACAAGAATATATAACGTTTTCTATATTTTTCCTATTTATCTTGTGTCATCATTGCTTGACTCAAAAAACACACTGTAAGTGTTTCGTCCATAACTCTTCCATTTCTCAACCATTTTGAAAAAAAATTGTATGGTGCACTAAAGAACGCTAACCTCTACATGCTATAAAAAAAATCGTTTCCAAATAATTGTATTAAGACATTCAAACACTGCACCCACAATTGACATACTCTTTTTCAAGGTTTGATCACTTAGATAATGAAAAAAATAATAAAATAAAAAATTATTTTTATTTTTTTTAAAATAGTCGTGCACTAGTACTATATGTTCTCTATATGTCTATCAGTTTTCGTAAGTTGATTCCATCATTTAGGCACTCGAAGGCCGCACCCACAATAACATATACCTTATAATTTGTCCCAAAAATGAATAGTGTATGTTAAAAAAGATCTAACTTTAGATAGTTAAGAACATTTTCAATATAACAAAATTATATATTTGGAAATGTCATTCAATTTCCTACATTTTATTTTTTTACTCATCATAAGATTCATTGTGTATGTATCTAAAAATATCCATGTAAGTTGATGGATGCCTATTTTTTCAATGTTCTATTGCATCTAACGTGTCAAAAGAGACCCTCATTAGCTTGCACACACCCATATCTTCTTGTAACTTGAATCTCAAAGGTATTTTGACTCTCCAAGAAAGGAGAATACATGACAGCCATGAGTTGCATTGTAACAAGATATTTCCAAAATAAATGAAGTAACCATTTGAATTTGGTGTTTCTCATTTGGGTTTCTAGGGTAAACATGATGTCTATGGTTTGAATGGTTTGAATATTTTTCTTATTGTGTAAATGTTGTGGGGTGTGTGCAAGAAGTTGAGGGACCTTTTAGCTGCAATCCTACTTTTAGGAAACATGCTCATGATACATAAAAATACAACGTGCTCGCATTATGTAATGCTTGGTTTGGTTAAGCTCGACCTTGACATGTCATATGACATGTAGGTTAGGCTAATAAAAATTCCCACGCATTTTATAGTTACAAAATGTGCATGCATTTTATAGTTACAAAATGCGCATGCATTATGGAGAAGCAAAATGTGCACACGTTATGGAGAACCACAAAAAATGGTTTTGGTGCATGGCTAGGGAAATGAATAAAAACAATAGTTTGTGTCATCAAGACTTAGGACCTATACTAATATTTTAGCATCATCAAGAACAACATCTCAAACAACCATGCCTAACCTCCCAAGACAATATTTTTTCTTTGTTTTGTAATATGGACACAATCAGGAGGCTTTAAGAACTAAGTATGGGTCATAGTCCCTTCACCATGCTTGGTGGAGGAAACTCAAGACTTACTCCCTAAAGGTATTTTTTAAGGATTGAGGTCCATGAAAAGGCATCAAACCTGCACATAGGACCTTTGTATGTGATATTTTTCATCTAAGAGAGAATATGCAATGCACTAGAATTCTATTAGCACTAGGAGCATATCCGTAGACATGGTTGAGGGAGGAAACCTAGTTCTTAGGCCATAAAGGAATCCTATAGATATATAGGGCCAAGAACAACACCTCAAACAAACACACGTTATCTCTTACGGGTATCCTCAACATTTAAGTTGGGATATGGCCATGATTAGGATTTTTTTAGAATTAGATATGCAGGATAAGTTGTTAATCATGGTTGGGATAGAAAGCTTTAATTTTAGTTTGTAAACCATATTTTAGGGCTCAAGGTCCATGAACGACACCTTGAAGTGCCATAGATTACCTCTCAAGTTGATAGTTTTGGTTTGAATGGGGATATGGGAACAAGGTTTCGAAATGCTATGTATGTGTCTTGGGACCTTAGATATAATTAGGGGAAGAAACCTAGGCCTTAGCCCCTAGAAGATGCTTCTAGGCATCTAGATCCAAGAATGATGTGTTGAATAACCTCAACAGATCCTTCCATGGTATCATTTACCCTGAAATGGGGATACTAGTGCCATTAGAAAATTTTAGCACTAAGTACATATATTAGGCCCCTTGACGTGGGTGGGGGGAAACACTTGGTACTTAGGCCTTAAAGGAATTTGTTAACAATTTAGCACCAAAATTGATTCCTCCAACCACCACACATGACGTTGAAAGTGAATCCTTTGAATATTAATGGGGATATGCATGCCATCAGCATTTGTTGAGCTCTAGGTATGCATCTCAAGGCCGTAGGCATGGTTAGAGGAGGACACTATGGCCTTAGGCCATAACTAAATCTTCTAGGCATCCATGGATTTGAAGGATGCCTTAAAAAATCACTCATGGCATCTCATAGGTATATTTGGACTATGAATATGGATGTTAGTGGAGTTAGGTGGATTTGAGTAGCAGATATGGGATCTCTCAGAAATGATTGAGGGAATATGCTCGTGCCTTAGGCCATAAAGGAATATTTGAGGCACCCATGTTGATGAACAATTCCTTGAAGCACCACACATGACCTACTCAAGGTATGCTTTCCCTCCAAGAAAATATGTGCATGCCTTTAAGAGGCTTTGAGCATTAGATATGGGTATTAAGGCCTCAACATGGCCAAGGGAGGAAATCCAAGGCTCGATCCATAAAGAATATTTTTGACATATATGGCTACACATGTGCCTATTCACTATCACTATATGCCTTATTCACTATCCCTCTATGCCTTAGTCATTAGCCCTCATTGCCTTCATATTTCCATCATCTCTCTATCTCTTGTCATCTCTATTATCTTGTATGGTTGTGAAGTATGGGGTGCAACATTTCTAGAGAATCTTGGAGGAATATTGAGAAAATTAAAAGCAATACGCTTTAGCCTATTCTCTTCATAGAAGTGGGTCTTTCCCCCATCGAGAGCATGAATATGACTAGGTATTTGATGTACACGCATAAGATAAATAACATGGGAAACGAGAGACTTCCTAAAATTTCTTTAAACTCAAGTCAAAACTAACTACGCCTTAAGTGACGTTGGTGTAAAGATACCATGGATTGGTTAAACCATTGGGGCATTGATGAAAACGACATTTTGCAAAACATTGATAATGTCAAAAATATATAATTCTAAGTTTAAGGAGAAATTTTAATTTGTGGTTGGAAAACATGTCCAAACCCATATAGTTGTCTAAATTGCATGGAGGGTAGGCTCCCCTGCTTGTTGTGACTATGAGTCGATGGCTACTCCCATTTTTTATTCTAATTTTGGTTTGATTGATTCACTTGTCTATATGTAGTAGATAGGTTCCCAAATGTATCTAGTTAATACCAGACTTGACATTTGTTTTGCAGTCAACACCTTGAGCTAGTATATGGTGGAGCCTAGGCAGGTTTGTTGGGTTGTGGCAAAAAATGTACTTTAGTACTTGATGGGAACAATGAATTTTGGTTTGAGGTATTTTGGTGATGGAGAGTTGATTCTACATGGGTCTATATATTCTAATTGGGAAGGTAGTGCTACTGAGGAGAGTAGGACTTTAGGGTGTTTATTAAGTTTGGGTTCAAGTATGGTTTTTGTAGAAGTAGAGTACATGGCATCTCGGTATTCTAATTGTGAAACCATATGGATTCACAAGCTATTAGCTAAGTTGACAGATAATAGTTTGGACACCGACTATCAAAATTGTATCAAACTCTTTGAGAATCGAGTGTTTTATTATCGATCCAAGCATTGTGAGATTAAGTACCACTTTATCAGAGACAAGGATAAGAATCCTAGCAATGATTCTTTAGTACATTCCTATAAATCAACAGTTTGCAGATATTTGGACCAAGCCCTTGGCAAAAGGGGAAGTTTGAGATGTTTAGGGAGAGGGAGTGTTAATTTTACATGTGTGTAGCTTGGATATTGTTCTAGCTTCACAGCCTTTTTTCTTCCAACAGAGTACTATACAACAGCTCCGTGGGTCCATACAACAACATGCACTCCTTCACATGTTCTATATATTGGTTATGAGGGGGATTGTGTCTATTATGGAGGAGAGAGAAATAGTCTATGTGAAAATGCCAAAACCATGCATGTGCAGTCCAGTTCCAGTTTTAGATGATTTTCCATAGTCAGCAGGTCAGTTTGAAATCATTTTTTACTTTATTTAGAAGTTGCATGTATAGTTAGAGAGAAAAATTTACTAAGTGAGTGCATGCCATCATTCACAAGGATTCCTATCTTAGTGAAGGTTTCATATCTCTAAGAGGATGCATATTTGCTTGCTTCAGTTTATCTCCAAGTAGAGGCACACCTTATTTGGCTCAGTTATCCATGAAACAAAATTGCATTAGGGTTAGGAGTTAATACTTCCATTGGAGGAACTGTTGCACATACGTTCAGATTCATTGTACGTGTTCTTCTTCCTAGTCTATAAATGAGAAGCATGGTGCATTGTATTATGGTTTGAGAGTTGAGTTCTGAGCTGTAGCATTTATCTTTCTGTTTTCATATTTAAAAGAAAATAAATGAGGTTGCTTTGAGTGTTCACATTGCATGATGTTGTTTTAATTACCAGTAGTGTGTGCTTGAAAGTTTATGTACTGAAAACATGGGCAGGAATTCATGAAGTTCCTTATATTTTTTCTTTAGGATGGATGATAAATGAGGACCTAAAAATCTTGGCTCTTAATACATTAAGGCATCAATTGGGCCAACCCAAATTCTTTGATGATCAAAATAATATTTATTAAGATACTTGTGAACGTGTTTATTTTATTGTTCTTGATATTTTTATGGATGGATTAAATTTTGTTATTATATGAGGATAGTAATATTACATCTTGCACTTAGTGAACTCATGTATAGAATCTAATTATCTTGATAGGTGTTTCTTTTGTGAGTCCTATCTGTGACTGCAACATACTTTTCTATCATATTCATTCATCTATATTAGATGACAATCAGTCTGCTGATGTATCACCATTCTCGCACTTAAACCTTTTATTTTTCATCCTTGGCCTAGTTTTTGTTACCCGTCCATCATGTGAGAACCCCGCAGCCTATGGAGAAGGCTTAGCTTTTATTATCCCACCTGATAACCAGAATATTGGAAGCTTTGTTGGTGGCCTTGTGATTGTGTTGCACTCCAAGGATTGCATCATAGATCTGGTTTAGATGATTGTTGGAAATAGTGGTTGTCAAGCCCTAGGAGTTTTCAATGGAACCACCATCCAACTAATCTAAGATCTCTTCGATAATGTCAAGAAGATTAATTCGGGGGTCAAACAACCAAATATTTGAGTAGTCTTCCAACCATAGAATGATTAGGTCTCTTGCATCAAGGATCATGTCAAGAAGTTTAATTTTGGGCTCAGACGCTCAAATATTTGAGTGAAACTGTTATTCAAAGAGTTATAGGTCTCTTGTAGCAACTGTGGACTCCTATTTTTTTTTATGACTCCATCCCCGAGAAATGGTGGAAATCCTTCTCATATCATTTAACTTTTAAATGCCTTGAGATAGTAGTTACTATTAGTATAAATGTTTGAAGAGAATTGTTTGTGCGTTGATTATACTCTCTTCAATAAGATTGATATTTTCTGAGATTTTGTTATCCAATGTGGGGAGTGGTATGAACATTTTTTCCTCCTTTAAAGGAAAAAACATGGCTACGTGCCTCAATGGCACATAGGAGACAAAAAAAAAACTCCCTACTCCAAAGACCAGCCAGAACAAACAGGGAAAAAAACCAGAAATCCTCCTTTCTCAGAATAGATCATGAATTTCTTCTGCAGAAGAACATTCTCCTATTTCTGAAGTAACCAACACAACTTTGGAAGGGGTAGATCTTCCTTTCCCTATAGACATGTTGAAATTAAGCACATAAGACAAGCTTTTATTTTGATTTTATCTATGAATGGAAGTGTGAGTGGCCATGAACATACCCGTTACAGATTTTATTCTAATATGATTTGTTTTATCCAAATGGGTTGCAAAATGATTATTTTGAAATTCATCTAAACAAGTGATTCTCTTTACAGATGGAGTTTGTGTAAAGTGTCAGTAGGTTTATATTTTATGGTCGTATGATCGATATGTCTAAGTCCTTCTGTTTATTAAACATTGTTGTTGGATCATGCTTGAAATTCTCATAGTACTTGCAATTTCTGGTTGTAACCTTTTCATGGCATAGCAGTAGAAATGTTTCTCATTTCGTTAACATTGAAATGGATTCAGGTATGCTAATCAGATATTATAAAAATAAAAATATATATCTATATATATTAGACGTCTCCAAAATTATAAGTTAATCAAATATTATAGAAATGAAATATATATATATATATAATTTATAAGAAATTGGAGTGATATTATATGTTGTCATATATACATTTATAGAAATGAGAATATCTCTATGTATGTGAAGATACATAGAGATACTTTGGCCGAGAGCTTCCTTTGTTGTGTGTGTGAATGAAAATATCTGTCTTCTTCCCCTACTGTAACTAATCTTTCCAATAAAGGAAAAGGAAAGGGAGGGGATATCAATTCCTCCAGGGAGAATGAGAATTCAATGTTAACTCCATATCTAGCACTTGTTACACTCCCCTTGTAGTGGAGGGTCCAACATCCACGACAAAGAGAGAGGCCCTTACTGTATGTAATGAAGGAAAATACCTGCCATAATCAAATAAAGTTATGTTTTGCATGGGAGACTCTACTTCCCAAAATGTTGTAGATGCCACAAACAATGATTCTGCAATTGAACACAAAGAAATTGGAGGTAAATATGAAACATTTGTGAAAAATAATTGCATTGATTTGGGAATTGGAGAGATAGAGAAGGAAATATCCCATCTTACACAAAAACTAGTAGAATTGAAATTGCAAAACGCTTGTGAGACACCATCCCAAGTAATTAGTATTCAACACAAATCCAATGAAAAAAACACACAAATGAGAATTGCAAATAAGATAGAGACAAGGAATGGTCCTCGAGAAGGGGGTTCTGAGAAGAGAAAAAAAAAGGAAGGGTTGTCTTTGCTAAATTTCTTCAATATAGTTCGAAAGACCAACCAATATTTAAGAAAAAGAATGATGAAATGATGAAAAAGAGCGTTTCCAATGGGACAATCCCTCAGGTTCAGAAGAAATCTGGGTCACCTGGGCCTTAGTTAAGAAGCACTCCTAGAAAGGTAGGTTGTCTCAAAGAAGACAAGTTTGAAGGGTAGAAAGGTAACATTGGCAGGCAATTGAACCAAAAGAAAATAGATGTGTCTAAGGATTGAAAAGGAGATGGATATTCTTCTAGAAGATTTGATGGAAAGGATAACATATCTCCAGGATTAACACTTTTAGAGAAGAATCACAGTTTTCTCCCAGGTTCAAATTCTAAGGAAGTTGCTAAGGATGAAAGGAATATAGGAAAAGGCTTGCTTGAGAATTTCAAGAAGATTTGTGACATACAAGGAGTGATCTCCCATCTCTTCATTAGACCATTAGATGTCGCAAATCATAATGATATGTGGTTGATTAATTGCATTGTGGATGAAGTAATGTGCATCCACAATATACATCGAAAGAAGCAAGGTGCATTGTAGAATGCATGTGGGGTCATAAGAGGGGTATCATGTCAATATACTAGGTAGATATATAAAGGGGTATAAAAAATATAAATGAAAAAATGGATACATACAATATATAGTGAAAATAGGGTTCCTTTTAATTTGGGAAGGCATATTGGGAGGGGGTTAAAAACAACGATTTTGGGAGGTATTTTCCAATATTTATTGAAATAAGGGGTATTGTTTCATATGCCACAAACAAGCATGCTATGGCATGGTTCTACTAAGTGAAGACCCCGTGACTAGTACTATCTGTTATCTATATGTCTACCAGTTTTCGCAAGTTGTTTCCATCATTTAGGCACTCGAAGGTTGCACCCACAAAAACATATACCTTATAATTTGTCCCAAAAAAAAGTGTATGTTAAAAAATATCTAACTTTAGATAGTTAAGAACATTTTCAATAGAAAAAAATTATATATTTGGAAATGTCATTCAATTTCCTACATTTCATTTCTTTTACTCATCGCAAGATTCATTGTGTTAGTGTCTAAAAATATCCATGTAAGTTAATGGATGCCTATTTTTTCAGTTTGTCATTGCATCCAACGTGTCAAAAGAGACCCTCATTAGCTTGCACACACCCATATATTCTTGTAACTTGATTCTCAAAGGTATTTTGACTCTCCAAGAAAGGAGAAAACATGAAAGCCATGAGTTACATTGTAACAAGAGATTTCGAAAATGAACTAAGAAACCATTCAAATTTGGTGTTTATCGTTTGGGTTTCAAGGGTAAACATGGTGTATATGGTGGTTTGAATGGTTTGAATATTTTTATTATTGTGTAAACATTGTGGGATTTTTGCAAGAAGTTGAGGGACCTTTTAGGTGTAATCCTACTTTTAGGAAACACGCTCATGATACATAAAAATACAATGCACTCGCATTATGTAATGCTTGGTTTGGTGAAGCTCAAGCTTGACATGTCATATGACATGTACGTTAGGCTAAGAAAAATGCACATGCATTTTATAGTTACAAAACGCGCATGTGTTTTATAGTTACAAAACACGCACACGTTATGGGGAAACAAATGCGCACACGTTATGGAGAACCACAAAAATGGTTTTGGTGCATGGCTAGGGAAATGAATAAAAACAATATTTTTCATCATCAAGACTTAGAACCTATACTAATATTTTAGCATCATCAAGAAAAACATCTCAAACAACCATGCCTAACCTCCCAAGAGCATAATTTCTCTTTGTGTTCTAATATGGACACCATTAGGAAGCTTTAAGAAATAAGTATGGGTCATAGTCCCTTGACCATGCTTGGGGGATGAAAATCAAGAATGAATGCCCTAAAGGTATGTTTTAAGGCTTTAGGTCCATGAAAAGGAATCGAACCTACACATAGGACCTTTGTATGTGATATTTTGCATATAAGAGAGAATATGCAATGCATTATAATTTTCTTAGCACTAGGAACATATCCATAGACATGGTTGAGGGAGAAAACCTAGTCCTTAGGCCCTAAAAAAATCCTATAGACAGATAGGGCCAAGAACAACACCTCGAACAAACACACGTGATCTCTTAAGGGTATCCTCAACATTTAAGTTGGGATATGGCCATGATTAGTATTTTTTTTACAATTAGATATGGAGGATAAGGTGATAATCATGGTTGGTACATAAAGCTTTAATTTTAGGTTGTAAAATATCTTTTAGGGCTCAAGGTCCATGGATGACACCTTGAATCACCATAGATGACCTCTCAAGTTGATAGTTTTGATTTGAATGGGGATATGAGAACCATTATGGGTTTCAAAGTACTATGTATGTGTCTTGGGACCTTAGACATAATAAGGGGAAGAAACCTAGGCCTTAGTCTCTATAAGATTCTTCTAGGCATCTAGAGCCAAGAATGGTGTGTTGAACAACCTCAACAGATCCTTCCATGGTGTCACTTACCTTGAAATTGGGATACTAGTGCCATTAGAACATTTTTAGCAATAAGTACATATATTAGGCCCCTTGACATGGGTGGGGTGGAACACTTGGTACTTAGGCCTTAAAGGAAGTTAACCATTTAGGCCCAAAATTGATTCTTCCAACCACCACACATGACTTTGAAAGTGAATCCTTTGAATCTTAATGGGGATATGCATGCCATCATCATTTGTTGAGCTATAGGTATGCATCTCAAGGCCGTGGGCATGGTCAGAGGAGGAAGCTATGGCCTTAGGCCCTAACTAAAGCTTCTAGGCATCTATGGACATGAATGATTCCTTAAAAAATCACACATGGCATCTCACAAGTATATTTGGACTATGAATATGGATGTTAAGTCGAATTAGGTGGTTTTGAGCAGCAAGTATGGGACCTCCGAGACATGATTGAGGGAATATGCTCGTGAATTAGGCCATAAAGGAATATTTTAGGCACCCATGTAAATGAACAATTCCTTGAAGCGCCACACATGACCTACTCAAGGTATGCTTGGCCTCCAAGAAAATATGAACATTCGTTTCAGAGGTTTTGATCATTAGATATGGGTATTAAGGCCTCAACATCGCCAAGGGAGGAAATCCAACGCTCGATCCCTAAAGAATATTTTTGGCATCTATGGCTATGCATGTGCCTTATTCACTATCCCTGTATTCCTTACTCACTATCCCTCTATGCCTTACACGTTAACCCTCACCGCCTTTGTATTTCCATCATCTCTCTATCTCTTGTCATCCCTGCTATCTTGTATGGTTGTGAAGTATAGGGTGCAACATTTCTAGAGAATCTTGGAGGAAGATTGAGAAAATACATAACCGGTTTATAACTTATAACCTCAAAATTAAAAGCAATACACCTTATCCTATTTTCCTAATAGAAGTGGGTCTTCCCCCCATCAAGAGCATGGCTATGACTAGGTACATGATGTACAAGCATAAGATAAATAACATGGGAAACAAGAGACTTCCTAAAATTGATTCAAACTCAAGTCAAAACTAACTACACCTTAAGCGGTGTTGGTGTAAAGATACCATGGCTTAGTTAAACCATTGGGGCATTGCTGAAAACAACATTTTGCATAACATTGATAATGTCAAAAATATACAATTCTAAGTTTAAAGAGAAATTTTGGTGTGAGGAAAATTTAGCGGTTAAAACAAAATTAAGATATTATAACGATGTCATTTATCCTAACTTGGAAGCAGGGATAATTTTAGGGGCGATATTGATTTGGTAGAATTTAGTGATTTGGTAAACTTTTTCACCATAAAAATCGACAAATTATTATATAAATGATATAAAATCCTTGGAAATTAAAATATTTTTTGAAAAATATCACCAAACACTTTATAGTTGGTGTTTTAAAAATTGGTAAAATTCGCCAACATTTTTACATTTTTAAATAAGTATAGTTCCTTAAAATCATCCCTGCTTGGAAGATCAAAAGTATCTCTCGGTAGTAACTAGATCGCGGAAGAAAATTAATATAGCCAAGATTAGAACGAACTCTCATGAATTTCATAGTAAAACAAGATATTGGTCTAATCCTAAAAACTCCATGGGCAGAAATAGTTTTCCATCTTTGTGAGTATATGAGCATTGAGGATGAAATCACTTTCTCTTAGAGTGCCTTGCTTACACCCACATCAGATCTGAGTTTCATAGTATTTGCTACAATTACCTTTATAACCTCCTAACTTGCCAAAACTATAGTGAGCTTGGAAAGCTTCTTGGTAATCTTTTTGAGCACAAGAACAATATTTTAAAGTAAACCAAGTATTACCCTTCTTAATATTCGATAGACCAAAGTTCATTGTTCATCCCACCGTCATCGTCATCGCTTTTTTCTTTAATAATATAAAAATTTAATTTAATATTACATGACATTTAATATAAAAATTAAATTTACCAAGTTGTTAAGTTACCTTCAAATATTTGACCTCATTTTCAAGATCGTACGGAACTTGAAGAAATGTATTTTTTTTAATGGTGTACTAGGTATACTTCAATTTCAATTTTTTCAAAAATAGATGTATATTTTTATATTGAATCTAAATAATATTGAAAAAACATTGTTACTGTGAATTACTTTAACATCAGTAAAGTCTACCAAATCAATAAATAAATTTAAACTTGATATTTTTATTAATGTTCAATATAAATTTGTATAACCTTTTCCATTTTCAGTGAAATGGCCAAAACCAATTTCTATTAAAAGAACAAAACCATTTTGAAGATCTACAAGGTTTATGTTCTTAATCCAGTTTTAAGTGCAAACTACTCTATCACTTTATTTAATCAGGATTAGCAACATGTTTAAGCTGTCTGTAACTCTATTTGATCAGGATTATGAACATGTACATAAACAGCTAATTAACAATGTCAATAACCAGGACTATTTGTAGTATTTAAAAATATAATTAGGCATTTAATGAAGGTAAATCATAAATTTTATGACAAGGTAATTTTGCATTTAATGAAGCCTCAATCTAAAGTAAATAAGACAGAAAAATAAAGAAGCGGAAATGAATGGTTCTGCTTGTTGGCCTTCCAATTACGCAAACTTTCTTACATATTTTTTCATTTAAATCATTAAAATATTTGTTATACTTAGTTTTTCATTTATACTTTAGTATTGGCCTAAAGAGGAGAGTGCCACAGAGCCTAGAGCTAGATTTAATCCAGTGCCATAGAGCCTAAAGCTGTATTGTAATCCAAACATTGTCTAAATGAAATACTAAGAAACCTTTTTGGATTACCAAGGTAAATAATGTCGTGATTACCTTTTTGGATTACCAAGTTAAATAATGTCTTGATTGGAAGTTTTAATGTGTGTTTGATCAAGTTCTTCACTATATGGATTAAGAGCTTCTACCAATGAGTTATGAAAATTAATGTGAATTATAGGTAGCTTATTGCTCCATATTTCACCCAACTGATTTTAGAGATAAAAAATTAAAGAGGTGTTACATACGTTTAAGAATTTATAAATTGCATATTTTTTTTAGAGCTCTTGAATTCTTCGGTGTTACATACTTTTAAGAATTTATAAATTGCATATTTTTTAGAGTTCTTGAATTTTTGGGTGTTACATACGTTTAAGAATTTATAAATTGCATATTTTTTAGAGCTCTTGAATTCTTGGGTTGCATATTTTATCTAACTGGTTTTCTGTTAGCCAAAACCGAGCCGACTAAAACTTGAGTTTACCGTTCAGTTAATATTAAAATTAATTTTCAATTTTTCACGCCGACCTCTTTTTATTTTTTCTACTTGTCGGTTGAAACTTGTCTAACACCTGACTAGATAAGTTTATAAACTTAGGTCGGTCTTTCGACTCGACTAATTTACTTCGACCTACTTTTCAGTTCTACTGACTGATTTGACAGCTTGTCGGTAACTTTACTTCGACCACAAGTCGGCTGACCTCTTCGACCTCTCAAGTCAGCTTACCTCTTCGACCTCTAAGTCGATTGACCTCTTCTACCTCTCAAGTCGGCTTACTCAACCGACCTCTCAAGTCGGCTTACTCAACCGACCTTGTCGGTCCACTTACTTTGGTCTAGTTTTAGTCAAAAAATACATAGTATGTTTCTTAGTCTAAAGACTTAAGAAATTACAAATGCTTTTCACCTGTGAGTAAGATGAACTAAAAATGAACACATTAACAATTCTAGAGAACTTATAAAAACATATATCCAAATATGTAGGAAGACTTGAGTCAACCAATGTGCTATAAAACTTGGAACTTTAACGGAGTGAGAAATTTATGGGTTCTTGATCTTTCACTCAACCGTAATTGTGAAAGACATTTACACAAGTAAATCTGGAAATAATGTGCGACCAAATAAACATGCATTCAACCATAAACTATTTCATATATATAACTATGCGGAAATAACAAAGGTATTACCAACTTGTCTGTCCAGACTTGTCGACTCACCCACTGATCCTTCTACAGAGCTTCGGCTCTTCGACTGAATCAAATACATAGAAGCTTGAGCTTCAATTTTTCTTTTTCTCTTCTTCTCACCTTGAGTTCCTCTGTCTCTCTATTGTGTCTAGTGACTAACTTAATTTACAATATTCTTCTTCTATTTATAGGCAACCCTGAAAATTGCTTCTACATGAGTCGACTGACTCTCCATTGAAGACTATAATAACTATCTACCTAACAACTTAGCTTCATAAATAAATTCGACTGGTTTACATTACCGAATTGTGGACTCTTCCCTCTTGTCAGCCTGACCGACAAGATCTTGAATAATACAGACTCTGACAGAGTGGGCTAAGAGTCAGGTACGGATCTGCGAGTGATTAATATTTCCAACACCCCCCCCCTTAATTATGAGCAGATGGGGATTTTTAAAAACAAAATTTACAAAATGTTTCATAGCTTATACTTGATCTGTTCATGACATAGTTCACTGTGCAGAACTTGTCATTCCAAGATAACTATGCAGATATTGGAAAGTGTCCTTTGCTAATGGTTTTGTAAAGATGTCTGCAAGTTGATCTTCAGACCTACAAAATTCCAAACAAATTTCTTTGTTGTTCACCAACTCTCTTATAAAATGAAACCTTATGTCGATGTGCTTGGTTCTCTTGTGAAACGCGTGATTATTTAATAATGCTATGGCTTAATTGTTGTCGCAGAAGATATTTGTTGGTTCTTGATGGTTATGTGACAAATATTTTAACACTCTCCTCATCCAGACAGTTTAACATGCAGCACTTGTTGCTACAACATACTCTACTTTAGCTAAAGACAAAGTTACTATGGGATGTTTATTTGAAGCCCATGAAACAACACCTGTACCAAAATGAAATGTGTACCCAAATGTGCTCTTTCTGTCATCTATGCTCCCTCCATTGTCACTGTTAGTGTAACGAGTGAGTTTATAATTTTTTGAGGTTGAATACATAATGCCAAGGTCTTTTGTGCCACTTACATACCTGAGAATTCTTTTACCTACTTTCCAATGTGAGTCTTTTGGTGACTCCATGAACCTTGATATCAGAATTACTCCATACATAATGTTTGGTCTTGCCGCTGTCAAATACATAAGGCTTCCAACAAGCCTTTTGAATAGCGTAGGATTGACAGTGGATCCTTCATCATCCTTGCTCAATTTTAAACCTGTTATTACTGGTGTTGGGGCTGTCTTGCAATTAGACATGTTAAACCTTTTTAAAACTTCACTTGCATACTTTGTCTATGATATAAAAATACCAATTTCAGACTGCTGAACTTCAATGCCCAGAAAAAACTTCATAATCCCTAGATCAGTCATTTAAAATTCACTTTCCATGACTGCTTTAAATTCTGCTATGCCAAAGTCACCAGTAAATATTAAATCATCTACATACAGGAAGACAATTAACATCTTACCTTGCTCATTCACTTTAGTGTACAATGTCGGTTCACTTTCACTTCTATGAAATCCATTTTTAGTGAGATATGAATCAATCCCACTGTACCAAGCTCTAGGAGCTTGCTTTAACCCATAGAGTGCCTTTTTCAGCCTGTACACTTTATTCTCTTGACCTGGAACTTCATACCCTTGTGGTTGTTCCACATATACTTCCTCTTCTATATAGCCATTTAAGAATGCTGACTTGACATCCATTTGATAAACAGGCCATTTGTTTTGTGTGGCAATGGCCAAGACTGTTCTAACTGTATCCATGCATGGAATAGGTGTAAACGTTTCATTGAAGTCTATGCCAGGTTGTTGTGTGAACCCTCTTGCTACCATTCTTGCTTTGTGCTTTTGCACATTCCCATTGGCATCTTCCTATGTCTCGTAAATCCATTTGACACTAATTACATCTTTGTCTGTTGGTACATCAATCAGTTCCCATGTCTGGTTCTTCTCAATGCATTCTATTTCTTCATCCATGGCTTGTGCCCATACTTCTTCTTCAATAGCTTCTTCAAATGTTAGTGGATAATATATAGGAGAAAATAATGCAAAGAGAGAGAATGAATTTGGTGTACCAATTTCGTATATCTCTCGCAGACTTCTTGTCTTCACCGGTTCTATCGATGTCGACCTTAACGAAATGATTGATGGAGTTTGCTGTCCTCTTGGTGTGCTTGTCAGTGTAGCTTGAGTTGCTACTTGTGTTGATGGTCCTTGTGTTGAACCATGTTGTGGTGTCATGGGAGTCGATGGTGCTAAGACCGGTTGACTTACATGTGGTGTTTGAACCACTTCCTCTTCCATATCATGATTGTCAACATTCGACACAATCTTGACATTTATGTCGACAGTTCCATCCCATGATTCATTCTCAACAAATTGAACATCTCGACTGATTATCACTTTCCTTGCGACAGGATCATACAACTTGTATGCTTTTGTGTCTTCAAAATAACCGACAAAAATACATTTATGTCCCTTCTTGTCTAGCTTCCTTCTCAGCTCATCTAGAACAAGAGCATATGCAACACAACCAAAAAAATTTAAATGAGAAACGCTATGATTCATACATGTCCATGCTTCTTGGGGAACTTTGTTCTTCACACTCTTTGTCGGACACCGATTCATAATGTATACAGAAGTTGCGACTGCTTCACCCCGATAATTATTTGGAAAATGCTTGGTTGCCAACATGCTATGCGCCATCTCCATGATGGTTCTGTTCTTTCTTTCAGCAATACCGTTCTGCTGAGGTGTATATCATGCAGTGAATTGTTTCTGTATGCCATGTGTCTTGCAAAAATTCAGAAATTCATTTGAAACATATTCACCTCCTCTGTCGGTCCTTAAGATCTTGATGCGATGTCCACTCTGGTTCTCCACGAGTGCCTTGAACTGTTGAAAATAACTAAATGCAACAGATTTATGTTTCAGAAAATATACCCATGTTTTTCTTGAGTAGTCATCAATAAAATTTAGAAAATACTTGTAGCCACCAATGGATGATGTCTGCATTGGACCACAAATATCAGAGTGCACAATTTCAAGTGGTGTGCATGCTCTATATGACTTTTCGACTGGAAAAGTCTCTCTGTGCTACTTGCCAAAAATGCAACCTTCACAAACCCTTTCTGGTATGTTGATCAATGGTAATCCTTTCACCATATTATTTGTGTGCAGTAGCTTCAGCCCACCAAAATTCAGATGTCCAAATCTGAAATGCCACAGCTAGGATTCATCCTGAACTTCTGTCTAAAATGCAGCTTGCAAATTAGTGCTGCAATTTTCTTTCTTCTCGAGGAGCTCAACCATTTATTTACTTTATGCCTTGAATGCAACTCATGTCTTTGTATTCCCTTTCATTTCGGGAACTATCCTCAATCAAAACAAGTGATTGCTTGTCATTGGCACTTTTGCTATCAGCTGGTCGCTTGGACGCTTGTCTTTAATCAAACAATAATCATCTTCCATGTAGACTCTGTAGCCTTTTTGTATCAGTTGTCCAATGCTTAACAAATTATGTTTCAGACCTTCGACATGATAGAAATCAAGGATATACTTACTCTCCCCCTGTTTGGTTAGAATATCAACAATGCTTTTTCCTAAGACAGTAACTTGGACATTATTTCCAAGTGTAACATTAGTTTTAACTGAATTGTCTAGACTAGAAAACAAATTTAAATTACCAGTCATGTGGTTGCTGCATCCTGAATCTAAGTACCATATGTCATGTGGACTTTCTTGGACATCATTGCATTCAAGTGGAGATGTCGATGCCATTAACATTGCACTTGTCAAAGTGCTGGTGTTGGTCGACTGATTTGGGCTTTTCCTTCATTGGTCATATTGTTTCTTCCTACATTCATATGCATAATGACCAAATTTCTTATAATAATGACATTGATTTTTTATTTATCAAACCTCTGGCCACTTGGCTGACTTGAGTTCTGATTATCTCCTCTACCACCGACATTTGCAGGACTTATGCCTCGTCCTCCTCTTGAAGAACTTCTTCCTCTGCCTCTGAAGTTGTTTCTCCCCTTGCCTCTACCACGACTTATGGATGACTGTTCTGTGAATGCAGCTTCCAATGATGTCTGTGTTCTGTTGAGTCTGTGTTCATGATTGATGAGTGAAGCTTGCAGCTCATCAATGGTAAATGTTGACATGTCTGTGTGTTCTTCCAAGGTCACAACCAAGTTTTCAAATCTTGGGGGAAGATTTCTGAGAATTTTTTCAACCACCCTTTGGTATTCTATGGCTTCTCCATGAGATTTGAGTTGGTTTATCAAACCAACAACTTTGGTGTAGAATGTGTCTACAGCCTTTGGATCGTTCATGGACAGAGATTCAAAATCTCTTCTCAGAATCTGCAACTTGGATGTCCTTACCTTATCCAAACCTTGATAGGCAGTCTCCAATGTATCCCATGCCTGCTTAGCATTAGTTTTTGTTGCTACTCTTGGGAGTATGCTTTCATGCATAGCTTGATGTATGTAAAATAGATATTTTCCATCTTTCTTCCTCTGTTCCCTCAAGACATCTTTCTCAGCCTATGTGAGATTGTTATATGTTGTCATGTATATTGGTTCTGCATAACCATGCTGGACTATCTCCCAGACATCTTGACCTTTGAACAAATCCTTCATTGTTAGAGACCAATATTCATAATTCTTTCCTGTAAAAATTGGAGTTCATAATGAACTAGAAGTAGAAGTCATTTTTAATTTTTAATTAACTTCCCTTAGAAAATTAATTTTCCACCTTTTAAGACAAGATTTATTTCCTAAATCTTGCTCTGATATAAACCTTGCTCTGATACAAGTTAGCCAAAACCGAGCCGACTAAAACTTGAGTTTACCGCTTAGTTGATATTAAAATTAATTTTCAATTTTTCACGTCGACCTCTTTTTCATTTTTTCTACTTGTCGGGTGGAACCTGTCTAACTCCCGACTAGACAAGTTTATAAACTTAGGTGGGTCTTTCGACTTGACTAATTTACTTCGACTTACTTTTTCGGTTCTACCTACTGATTTGACATCTTGTCGGTAACTTTACTTCGACCACAAGTCGGCTGACCTCTTCGACCTCTCAAGTCGACTGACCTCTTCGACCTCTCAAGTCGGCTTACTCAAACGACCTTGTCGTTCACTTACTTTGGTCTGGTTTTAGTCGAAATATACATAGTATGTTTCTTAGTCTAAAGACTTAAGAAATTACAAATGCTTTTCACCTGTGAGTAAGATGAAGTAAAAATGAACACATTACACATTATCCGATCTTTCACTCAACCGTAATTGTGAAAGACATTTACACAAGTAAATCTGGAAATAATGTGCGACCAAATAAACATACATTCAACCATAAACTATTTCATATATATAACTATGCAGAAATAACAAAGGTATTACAAATTTGTCTGTCCAGACTTGTCGGCTCATCAACTGATCCTTTTACAGAGCTTCGTCTCTTTGATTGAATCAAATACACAAAAGCTTGAGCTTCAACTTCTCTTTCTCTCTTCCTTTCACCCTGAGTTCCTCTCTCTCTCTATTGTGTTTAGTGACTAACTTAATTTACAATATTCTTCTTCTATTTAAAGGCAACCCTGAAATTGCTTCTACATGAGTCGAGCAGATTAGGCTTCTCGTCCAACTCAATACTGAATCAAGACCTCTGGGCTTAGTTGGATGAAACTTTAAAGTTAGTAAAACTACTTATCATTGAAATCATTCCTCCTTTAAAAGATCTAAATTTATTTTAACTTATTGTCAATAATATTGAATGTTATTTTAGGATTAACCTCCATTTTGACTAGATGAACATATTCTTTATTTTTCTAAAAATCAATGATTAAAATTTATTCACATAATTATTTTTTAATCGCAATTGCTTGTGAACCTTCAAGCAAAGGATCGACTCGCTTCGATGGAGAAATCATGCCATGCAACGCTATTTACTGACCCTTGTGAGTGAACCTCAGTATCTCCAAAGATGGTCTTCCTAGCGGTAACGAAACTCAACTGAACTTGGCAGAATGGTAGATTAGGGGATGAGGGAATATCAAAAAGGCTTGATAGATTTTTGCTATCAGATAATTGTCGGCCTTCTTGCTAGACATCGGGTCTGTGCTCACCGATCTGGGGTTTCTGATCATTTTCCTATTATTTTTGGTTGGATCATCCGATCACTTGTGCTTTCCCTTTCAAATTCAATCACTCTTGGCTGGCTAATGAGGATTTTGTTAAGATGATTAGAACTAAATGGCCTCTTATTTCCTCTGATGTTTCGGTGGATGCTATGGAAGATCTATCTGTCAAAATGCGTCTTCTTAAAGGTAAAGTCAAAGACTGGACTAAACTTAAAACCATTGAGATGAAGGATAAATATGCTCTTTTGGAGGATGAAATTAACTCTCTTCTTGAATCCATAACCTCTGGTATTTTGGGTGCCAGTGATCAGTCTCGACTTGCTGCCCTTAGACTTGAACTTCAAAATTGGGTGGACCATGAAATACATTCTGCTAAATTACAAAGTAGATTGTCTTGGGCATTATGGGGTGATGCAAATACTAAATACTTCCATGCCGTGGCTTCATCTAGAAAAAACCATAATGCGATCTAGGGTCTTGAAGATGAGGTTGGAAACTTGGTTATTGATGATTTAGGCTTAAAGACTCTGGGGATTTGGTATTTCAAGAATATTTTTGCTGATGATCATCTAACCAATATTATGGCCCAACTTAAGGTTATTCGATTATTTCCTTCTTTCATTAGCCCTGAGGAGAGTGAGTCTTTCACATGTCAAATATCATTGGTAGAAGTGGAGACTGCACTCAAATATTTCAAAAAGGACAAGTCCCCAGGTCCTGATGGTTGGCCAGAAGAATTTTATCTGGCTTTCTTCGACATATTGGGGCCTGAGCTTGTTAAGGTGGTTGAATCCTCCAGAAAGGATGGTCGGGTGGCACCCTCCTTGAACTCCACCTTTATTGCACTTATTCCCAAGAAGGAAAAGCCTGTCTCTTTTGCTGATTTCCGACCCATATCCCTCTGTAATCTAGTTTATAAGTTGATTTCCAAGGTGGATGCATTGAGACTTAAGCCCTATCTGGATAAGTTCATCTCACCTCAGCAATTTAGCTTTTTGAAGAATCATCAAATCACAGAACCTCTGGCTATTATGCAGGAAGTTCTTCACACTGTTAAAACCAAAAACATGTGTGCCCTTATACTAAAACTGGACCTTACTAAGGCTTTTGACAGGGTTAATTGGACATACATCAAACTTATTCTTCTTCAAATTGGGGTCCCTTTGGTTGGTGTGAACTGGATTTTGGGTTGTTTGTCATCTGTGAATTTTTCCCTTCTTGTTAATGGCTCTCCTTCTAAATTTTTTATTGCTCCCTGAGGAATTAGGTAGGGATGCCCATTATCTCCTATGTTGTTCATACTGGTCATTGAAGGGCTTAGTTTGTTGATCGAGGATGCTAAACTAAAT
Source organism: Pseudotsuga menziesii (assembly GCA_001517045.1). NCBI lineage: Eukaryota > Viridiplantae > Streptophyta > Pinopsida > Pinales > Pinaceae > Pseudotsuga > Pseudotsuga menziesii. Next base: position 208,822 of record LPNX010302963.1, read on the forward strand.
GGTAAGATCAAGGGAATCAAAATTTTGTCTCAGCTATCTCTCACACATCTACTATTTGTGGATGATGTGATCATGTTTGGTATTGGTACATTTGAGGAATGGATGGCTTTTAAAGTTATACTGGACATTTTTTGTGAGGCCTCTGGTATGCAAATCAATATGGATAAATCATGTTTCCTGCATAATGATTTGGATGCTGACCTTATGCACAGGATCACTGGGTTCCTCCCTTACAAATCCGAGCACATTAATAAGGGTTTTAAGTATCTTGGCTATTTTATTAAGCCACCATTAGAGGAAATTTGGGGTCTAAAATAGGCCTTATAAGAAAACGTGCCAAAATAAGTTTTTGTGAGTTGGAATTCAAGAACCAATAGAATTTCAATAAAATAAGTCAACCATAATGGTTGAATTGGCATATTTGTCATTAAAAAAAACTACTTTTTTTGTTCGTATTTTCGACATATCTCATTGTGTTTTTACTCAAATTTCGATCGGGATCGGGAGAGCTTGTTGGATGCGGAATTTGATTCTACATCCAACGAGTACCCACACTGCATACTTTTGATGGACCTCGCTACCCCAAAAACAAGAAATACTTGAAAAAACATGATGATGATGTCATCATCACATTTTTTCAGGTATTTCTTATTTTTGGGGTAGCGAGGTCTGGCAAAAGTATGCAGTGTGGGTACTCGTTGGATGCGAAATCAAATTCCACATCCAAGGAGCTCTCCCGATCGAAATTTGAGTAAAAACACAGGGAGATATGTCGAAAATATGAACACAAAAAGTAGTTTTTTTCTTTCTTCCTCCAAAATTAATTAATATTATTTTATTATTTTAACCATTATTTTATTATTTTAACTATTATTTTATTATTTTCCTTAGGAGGCCCATTTTAGACCCCAAAATTCCTCTAATGTTGGGTATTTAGTCAAGGACTGGCATTGGATCCTAGCTAAATTTGAGAATATAATTCAGCATTGGACCTCTCGTCTATTATCTATTGGAGGTAGACTTGTTCTGATAAAATCGGTGCTCTCTAGTCTGCCAGTCTACTGGATGGCACTGGTTCCCGTCCCTCAGTCCATTCTTGATAAACTCCGAAGAATGATTTTCTCATTTCTATGGGGTTCATTTGCAAAGAACAAGAAATTCCATCTTGTTGATTGGCATACTCTTGCTTGCCCGACTCATCTGGGCGGATGGGGTATTAAGCAGTTGCTCTGGTTCAGTCTCTCTTTGCGTCTTAAGAGCTTCTGGCAGGCTTTAAATGGTAACGATATTTGGTTTCAACTATTGTCTATGAAGTATATGAAAAAACTTCCATTGCACTCTTGGCTATGTATGAAATCTTTTACATCTCAAGGTGTCTCCGCGATCTGGAAGGGCTTCCTTCTTACGCTCTCTTGGCTGGGAAGTGGACTTATTTGGAAGGCTAGGAATGGGACGTCAATTCGGTTGGGATTGGATCCTATTGTTGGTCTCGGGTCTTCATTTCTGCTCCCTCTTTGATCTGCGTGAATATTTGGAGGATTATGGCATTTTTACTTTGGATCAAGCTCGAAATATCACCCCTTGTGCTCAAATTTATTGGTTCACGGCAACAGAGTTGGACCTTCAGGGAGAATAGAAATCGAAATGGGACAGTTACATAGAAGGGTTGGAGTATGGAAGTATTCGTTTATCATACTCTTGTGATTCATTATTATGGGCTTATAAACAATATGTGGGTCCACTCTCTGCTGCGATGGGTTATGATTGTATTGCTTCCTTGTTCTGCTCTGTGGGTCAGCCTTCTGTCCTTGACATGCTCTGGAAACTCAATATTCCTTTGAAAATTGGCTGCTTCATCTGGTTGACGTTCAAGAGTCGGATTTTGACCTAGGATCAATTGCAACATCAGGGCATGCAAGGCCCGAGCATATGTGTTTTATGCTGTAGGGGAGAAGATAATGCCCAGCATCTCTTCCTTGACTGTCCATTCTCCAAAAGGGTCTTTTCCTTCTTTGAAGATCGTTATAGGATACCTCCTTCTCATTTTGACTCTGTCTCCTCCTATATGGAACATTGGTTCAGCAGCATTCCGGTTTACGCTCATTTCAGATATCTTCCTATTTTCTTCTATTGGTGTATCTGGAAACACAGAAACCAATGCATTTTTGACAATAAACTGCCCTCTGTCCTCGCTCCTGTTAAACAGATTGATAATCTCATTCTTTTGTATCCAATTCCACAAAAAAAGAAAATAATCAGAAATATTGGCCCTAGTCCCTTGATCAATTACCCATGTGGCTTTTTTAATGGAGTCGCTGCAGGAAATATTGGTGGAGCTGGATTTGTGATTCAACTAAATGCTTCATATTTTATAAACTTTTCCTCGGGTTGTGGCAGTAGCACAAATACTAGATCTGAGTTACTGGCACTATGGGCTATTCTGAGGGTCAGCAAGTTGATGGGAATACCAATGCACTCTATATTTGGTGATTCTCTAGTCATTATCTCTTGGGTAAACAGACTCGCTTCTCTTAATGTCCCATCTCTGAGTCATTGGTGTGATGACATTCTTTCTATGCTGCAAACTGTTCAATCCATGACCTTCAAACATATTTTTCGTGAGATAACCAACAGGATGATGGTCTTTCCAAGCAGGCTTTGGAGTTGGATATGGGTTTCGGCAACTTTTTTGAATCTCTGGATGGCATGATCATTGATCATGAGCAATTTAAGTTTTTCTAGCTTGTGCTGGGCTATATGCTCTAGTTTACTTTTGGCACTTATGTGTTTTAATTGAAATAGTTCTTAGATATTATAGACGAGACTTACAGCCTGCATGTTTTGCTCAGGATTAGTCTGTTTTGAGGTCATCCTTGAACTATTTATCAACATTTTCTGACCTATATAACAGAAATGATGAGAAAGTCTGCAATAGACAGACTTCATGCTTCTATGTCCCTTAGATTGGCTGTTTGGATGTTACTTAGATAGTAATTGTTTTATTTTGATGAGGTTTCTATATGAACATTAATATGCAATGACCGAAAAACCCTCTGTTGATAGTATGTATAAGATGTCTTTTGATTCAAGATTGAATAACAAAAACTGGTATTTTTTCCTATAGAAAAAAACTTCATAAAACGTAATGCTTTGATTTAAAAAAAATAATGATTTTACATTGGCTTTATAATGTTCATGGAATATAATCCCTATCCCTTTACAATGGATTAATATTATGCATGAAACGGAGTCCTTTGATTTAAGAGAATTAATGGTTTTCACTTTATAATGTTCATGGAGTATAATCCCTAATGGAGTGCCTTGATTTAAAAAATAATGTTTTTACATTGATTTTATAATTTCCATAGAGTATGATCCCTTTGCGACGGAAACAAAGGTTGTTTATATATATTTTTAAATACATTATTAAAACTTCATCAAGAACATTATATTAATATATTAATAATAAGTAGGTTATTATTTTATCCATTATTTTAATATATATAAGTTTTATAATAAATATGATTTCTATATACTATATTTATATCTTTTATAAAAATTGAGTTATAAAACGTGGGAATGTTACAACAAGGTTAAAACATGTATACGAAAATATTCTTGTCGTTTATTTAGTTTTAACCTATTATTTAAAAAATCAAAAATTTAGTACATTAAATATACATAAATGTTATAAAAGAAAGAAAGTATAATAAATTAATTGATTATAATAACACATAATTATTCATTTTTTTTCAATACATTTGTGAGGTAAATATTTAATAATTCTATGATGCAATTTTGAACTCGAAATTCACATCCTCTCATAAATGGTGGTCAAAATCTATTTGGAAATGGAATATTTTCTTAAAGCTTCAATGTTTTCTATGGCTTAGTATAGAAAATAAAATTTTGACATGGATAATCTTTGTAGGAGGGAGTGGATGGGCCCAAACATATGTCCTCTTTGTAATGTTAAATCTAACACCTTTTTGTTGTAATGTAACCTTTTTGTAATGCTGAGACTAAGTCTGTTCAACACCTTTTTGTTGGAATATAATAGGTTTACAATTTTTTTTTGAAATTATTACTTGATCTTGCATATAAAAATCAAAGGCATGCATAATAAGGGATCTTATGGATGCCCAACATATGGACCTTGCACCTCATCTAGACGATCCCAACATTTGGGAAAGACAGTATATGTTAAGTATAGAATGTTTCTAAGACCTAATCACCCATACATGTACAAGATAAGGATGAATTTGGTGGGAAGGAGTACCTTCTCAAAGTAGCTTTGAAGATGAGTCTTAGTTGATGGATGCATGCATATAGAAATATTCATGGTATTTCTCATGCCCACATTCCAAATGTTGTACACTCACGTCTCAAAAAGTGCTAACGGAATCCCAACATTTGGGAAAGACAATATATGTTAAGTATAGAATGTTTCTAAACCCTAATCACCCATACATGTACAAGATAAGGATGAATTTGGTGGGAAGGAGTACCTTCTCAAAGTAGCTTTGAAGATGAGTCTTAGTTGATGGATGCATGCATATAGAAACATTCATGGTAATTCTCATGCCCACATTCCAAATGTTGTACACTCACGTCTCAAAAAGTGCTAACGGAATCCATATCACCACTCAAATGCAAATGAATCCATCAAGAGGTCATGCATGGTATTTAAGGTCATTATTCTTGGACATAGATGGCTAGACCCTTCCCTAAAATGGAATGAGGCTTTGGTTTCTTACAAATGTCATGGGCCTTCAGTCCAATTATTATTGTTTAGAATCCCCTAATGACATGAATCTCCCTTGATGCAACAATGGTTTCTTGAGGGACAAAGGAATGGTATTCTTCCTTGGAAATCTATTCCAATGCCATAGGACACATACATATTTCTCAAAATCACATTAGAGAAAATTTCAACTCAAAATGGGCCTCCTAAAAAAAATTAATAAAATAATAGTTAAAATAATAAAATAATATTTATTAATTTTGGAGGAAGAAAAGAAAAAAACTATTTTTTTGTATTTTTGAGATACCTCCCCATGTTTTACTCAAATTTCAATCGAGAGAGCTCGTTGGATGCAGAATTTAATTCCGCATCCAATGAGCTCTCTCGGTCGAAATTTGAGTAAAAACACAAGGAGATATGTCGAAAATGCAAACAAAAAAGTAGTGTCGAAAGGCTCTAAGACACCTTTATAACTCTCAAACCATTTAATGACACCAACATCCTGAGGCATATGCCTGGGATGCCCCCAATAGGCCACGTGTGGTTGTTCAAGGAAACCTGCTTAGTTCTAGATGTCTAGAAGATTCCTTTAGATATTGAGGTTTACGTTTCCTCCACTAACCATGTCTAAGGCCCCAAGGCCACAAGATCCAAACACATAACACTATAGATACCACTCCAAAATATTGCATGGTGCTTTGAGGCAATGTTCATGGCTTTGAATGCCATTACAATTTCCTTAGGGCCAAAGGCATGGTATCTTTCCTGGAACATCATTCCCAAGGACTTGAGACACCTACATACTACTCAAAACAACTTATTGTCATCAACACCCTAAATTATAGGCTAATAAGACACTCAAGCGATCATGTGTGGTTAGTGGAGTCCAACTCCTTAGGATTAGATGGATAGAGTATTCCTATAGGGATTGAGGCTAAAGTGTCCTCTGTTGACCATGTCTAAGGATACAACGAAAAAACCTAGATACATAATGCCACAGATACCCCTATAAAGTTATGCATGATTCCTTGACACATTGTTAATGACTCTAAATTCCCTAAGAATTAATTTAGGGCCAAACACGATATTATTCCCTATAATATCATTCCCAAGGCCTTGACATAAGTATATATTACTCAAAATCATCTAATTATACTAACATCGTTAATCATAAGCCAATGCTTGAAGCTTTCTTTAGGGCCCTATGCTTAGGTCTCTTTTACTTACCATGTCGAAGGCCCTAAAGCCACAAGGCCTAGATACATAGTGCCATGGATACCCCTACAAAGTCATGTGTAGTTGATCAAGGCATTTTTCATGGCTCTAGAATCCTCAATGATTTCTTTAAGGGAAAATCATGCTCTTCTTCCCTAAAACTTCATTCCAACACCTCAATACATGTACATACTCCTCAAAATACCCTAATTTCTTTGACGTCCTTAATCATAAGCCAATGACCCTCAAAACGTCATGTGTTGTTGCTGGATACAACCTCATTATCCATGGATGGATAAAATATTCCTTTAGGTATTGTGCTTCATGCCTCCTCCCTTGACCATGTCCAATGCCCCAAGTCCCCAATACTTGTATACATAGTGCCATGGATACACTTGCAAAGCCACACATGATGCTTTAAATAAATTTTCATGCTTTTGGATGCCTCAATGGTTTATTTAGGGACAAAGACATGGAATTTCCCCTAGAATGTCAATCCCAAGGCATCGAGACACTTGTATATTTGTCAAACCCACATAATAGAATTGTCATCCTTAATCTTAGTGAGTCCATATATGGTTGGTCTCATGAGACCATGTTTGGTTGGTAGAGGCAACCATCTTACCCTTGGATGGATAAAATATTTCTTAATGCCTAAGGTTCAGGTGTCTTCCACTGGCCATGTTCAAGACGTCAAAGCCCCAAGACCTAGATACAAAGCTCAATGGATAACCTTGAAAAGTCATGCATGGTTCTTTAAGGAATTGTCCATGTCTCTAGATTCCTCGATGGTTTATTTAGGGCTAAAGGCATGGTATTCTTCTCTAGATCATCATTATTGTGGTCCTAAGACAACTACATACTTCTCAAAACCACATAAAGGTGTCAATATTCTCAATAATATGAAAATGTCACACTCAAGAGGCCATGTGTGGTTGGTTGAAGTGATCTTTGTACCCTTGGATGGCTATAAGATTCCTTTAGGACCAAAAGGTTCAAGCCTCCTCCCTTAACCATGTCCAACGCCCCAAGACATGGATACATAGTGGCATGGATATCCATATAATGATACATGGTGCTCTCGTAAAATTTCATCACTGTAGATGCCCCAATTATTTATTTAGGACCAAATACATGGTTGTTTTCCCTAAAACATCATTCCCAAGGCTTGAGACATGTAGATAATACTGAAAACCACATAGTGGAAATGACATAATCAATCATTGACCAATGATACCCTCAAGAAGTCATGCATTTTTAGTGGAGGCAATCAGCGTAGCCTTATATGGATAGAAGAATCACTTAGACCCTGAGATTGAGGTTTCCTCCACTAACCATGTGTTAGGCGACAAGGCCACAAGATCTATATACATAGTTCCATATATAACCCTGTAAAGTAATCAATGGTTCTATTAGGTGGATTCCATGGATCTAAATGCCTCAACTATTTATTTAATACCAAAAACATGGTCTTATTCCATTGAACATAATTCTTAAGGTATTAAGAAATGTACATACTACTTAACACCACACAACGATAAAAACATCCTCAATCATAGGCCAATTGTACAAATTAGGAGGTTGTGTGTGGTTGGAGGAAAACTTCTTACCCTTAGATGGATATAATATTCATTTAGGGGAAAGGGTTTAGGTATCCTATATTAACCATGTCAAAGGCATGAATGCCACAAGGCTTAGATACATAGTACAATGGATACCCTTACAAAGTCATGCATGATACTTTGAGGAATTATACTTCATGGATTATAACCATGTCCATGTCCAAGGCCTTAGTACCCATACCTAGTACTAAAATACTCCTAATGCCACACGTATCTCAATTTGAGAGAAAACATACCATCCAAAGATATCATACATTGTGACATTATTATTGGTATTGCGTGCCTAGAGCTTCCTTTAGGGGCTAAAGCTTGGATTTCCTCCTTTAACAATGTCGAGGCCCCTAAATTGATATCTAATGCTCAAAAAATCTTAAAGGTGATGACATCCTCTCTTTCAGACCAAGGATATCATAAGCCAATGATGTGTGTTTCTTTAAATATTGTTCATAGGTTTGGATATCTCAAATATTCCTTTAGGAAATAAGGCATGTGATTCCTTCCTTAGTTATGTATAGAGCCTTAATACCCCTACCTACTATTCAAAACCATCTAATAACATAGATAACCCTACTCAAGCACTAAAGATACTCTCAAGAATCCATATGTGTTTGTTTAAGTTGTTCTTATTGGCCATGAATTCATAAAAGTTTTTTTTTCGGGGATTAAGGCCCAAGTTTTTTCCCTCATGCATGTTTAGGGAACCCAAGACCCATACCAAGTTCTAAAAAAATTCTAATGGCACTAATATCCCCACTTAGATGAATACTATGCTCTTGGGAGGTCACATGTGGTGGTTGTAAGCATTATTCTTAGCCAAAGATGCCTAAAATTTCCTTTATGACCTAAGTCCCACTCTTTTTCCCCAACAATGTCAAAGGATTTGACGCCTATAATTAATCTTAAAATTCTCTATGTGCCACAAAAAACCCTACTCATAGGCCTGAGATACTATGGAAAGGTCTGTTATTCAACATGTCATTCTTGGCTATAGAAACCTAAAATCTTCCTTTAGGTCCTTATAAGGCCAATTTCCATTCCTTCACCATGTCTAGGGACCCAAGATCCATACCTAATGAGGTGGCTAAAATCGGGATATAGGGACCTATGGGTCTATCCTATGGAATATATGTGTTGATGTCGATAGAGGGAGACCTGCAACTAGCCAATGAAATGATGTGTCCTTGAATAGAAGCATGAGGGGGATAACCAAAGATGTGGAATCAATATGGGGATTGATACACTGAATGGGGGAATAGGGGCAGGGGAGTACGAGGGACTAAAACTTCCTTTGTTCAGAGTATGACGGTAGGGATGACCTAGAAACAAATGAAACTGAATCATGCGAGAGGGATCATAGATGTAATACCGAGGGAAGTAACTAGAGTAGTGATATCCAGGGGATCCAAGGAAGACTTGTTGTAGAATTATCTGAACAAAACTGATCCAATGGGGAGAAGCTTCCAAACTAAGATATATGGGGTGGCACCTAAAGATGTCATTGTGACACGATCTCATGGATTTTTAGTAAGCCTAAGAAAGTAAATTCTCGATGGTGTTTTCATTTTTAGAGAGTCTGAAAACAGGAATAACAATCCAGTGTGGTATCTTATCATATGTAGTCTCCTGAGTCCGAAAAAGGATAAAATTTTGCGCATGAGAGCTCTCCCAACCTTTGGGGAAGGAAGACTTCTTTAACGTTGGTAGAACAATCAGTCCGGAAAGGTTAAACCTCTACTAACTGGATGATCATTCAAATAATTTTATGAGCATGAACAAAACCAATTTTTCTCGATAATATTTTTTTGATGAGAAGGATGGAAAAGAACTTAAAGACAACCCATGATGATTTTTTTCGTAAAGTTCGGTCCCAATGCCTGATAAAGAAAAAAAGGATACAAAGGGAAACGATCCTGGCATGAATGTTCTAGGGTGGTCCTTTTCTTATTATAGCCTACATAGACTAAAAAGGGAGATAAATGAGGCTACATAGATGCCATTTCAAATATTTTAACGAGAATTAAAGGAAGCAAGCACGCTCGACAATATTTTCATTCTTTTAGGAGTCAGAAAATATCTTAACCAAAAATCCATAATGGTTAATCAAGCAAGGGGGAAGTGTTCGATATATGGAAAGAGGTTATGTTGTGAACATGACTGATGGGCATAAATGCAGAACACCGGTGGGGGCCCCTCACGGGATGATAGATGGTGGTAAAAAATGGCCAACTGTGCAATATGGATGGAGCGAATGTCTTGTGAACATGCTAAGACATACAAGGGGAGATTCAAGTGATGGAACGCAAACCAAGGTGAATTCCAAGAAATGGCTCAAAAAGAATCATGAGATTATGAGACAAGGGTCTCGTCAATAGATAGAGGATGAAAAACCAAACCCGGTGGTGCGAATGGCGTCTCAAACGGACTCCGAATGCCTCTGTGGTGCACGAAAGAAAAATAGACCCCGTGGAGGCATATAAATAGGGGGGACCACATGACGTGTCATTGTTACTGTTCATTGCTTATTTGGAGTGGAGGAACCCAAAGGTCATTTTCTGATTTCTTTCATTTCGATCGACGGTTTTCAGATTTGTGACTTGCAGGTAAGTGTTCTTGTCAAAGCCGTCATTTTCAATGCTTTACTTTTGTTTTTTTCTCACTCTGGGGCTTCTGTCGAGATGAAAGGGCTTGCAGGGCTAGGTCACACTTTTCTAGGGAAAAATTGCAACCTTGGGCTCTCTTACCTATCAAAGATACAGGTACGAACTTGGTCGCATCTTCTCAGCAGAAAGGAGTGACTGAATCACACATGTTCAGGGTTTATGCATGGCTTGGGTCACATTAAATGGATGAACAAGCATGAATTCAGCCTAGGATGAGGTTTTTGTGTGAGATTGAACCTAACAGGAATTGTGGGTTTGTGCAAGATGCCGTAGGCAATGTGGAGAGAGAGGGATATTGGTACCTTGGTGGTACCTTGCAAGGGAAGGCATTGGGAGATGGGGCGGTGGTGAACACGCTTGGTTGGAGTGGGTTGTTGAAGTAATTTTGGGTTCCCCTTATGCGGACCACGAGACTGTTGCTGGAGACGTTGGTGAACTTTTGAGACCTGGATGCAGATTGATTTGTCATCCAAGGGGCACAGATCAAGATCATGCTCTCTGATATTTATTTTTTGACTGGGCTACCGATGCTATGTGTGATCGTTGACACTACATCGAAGCTCACACATGGGGCATCACTGGATGACCTATGCGAGAGGCACTTCTATGCCTTTGCAACGGTGCATGTCACATGCCCCAATTTGCAAAAACTATTAATGTTATTGAGGAACATTGTGTTATATTTTATGCTAAGTTTGTAATTGATGACCAAGTGGGGTCGAGAATAATTAATGTATTTCAAAATATTTTATTTATAAATAAATAAATGATGAGACAACAACTTAGGGAAGCTATTAAAAGAGTGTTAATTGGTCACTTGGTGGAGGATACTGGGTGGAGAGTATACTGACAAGTGGCAACATCCTAAAACTACTTCTAACTGTTGCAGGTGGAAACTTCCCTATATTTGTGGTCATGATTCCCCAAGAAAGTGGAATTGGACCAGGTGGCTCATTAAGTAAAAACTGACCCACAAGACCTAGGAATTATTATAAAACTTCCCATTGAAGACAGTTGAGGCTGCTCATTTTTTGGGATTTGTGATCATTTAGGGTGAATGAAGTGCACATGAGAAATTCGATGGAGGGGAATTATTGAAGTGAGTTTGAGGGGTTAACTGCTGAGAACTGAAATTATGCAGATGTGAGGATGAAGTTCTTACTGCTGTAAGCAAGATTGAATTATTGCTGTAATTTGACCAGTCAGGTGACAGAAGTTCTTAAGGATACATCCTTTACCCATTACTCTACCAGGAGGACTAGGACTAGGCTCGGGGGTCCTAAGGAAGTGCAAACTAAGATTTCTCCAATATTTGGATGGGAGGAATAGCCTCCTTACGCTGTTGTCACCTCACCATTTGATAGGTTTTATTTGTTCACGTTATTTATAATTTATTTACTGTATTCAACAAATGTTTATTAGTTTTTCAAAGATATGTATGTTTTTGTTTTGTTAGGGTTATGCAGATAAGAGTATTGTGTATTGATAAAATTAGTGATTATAGGTTATGTTTAAAAAAATAGTATTATTGCTAAATGAAAAGTAAATAGAATTAAATTACCACACTGTATTTTTCCACGCCTAGTATAGGCAGTACTCTAGAACAACTGGTTGATTAAGTAGATGTGATGATTTGTTTATCAACTCTGAATGAAATATGTAAATGTCTTCTTTTATAGTTCATATGTGAATCATTACAGAAAATAATAGTACTTGCTCTAGCTATTGGAAGTATCTATATTAACTAATTTTCAAGAAAATAAATGAGAATATATATAATCATTTATAGACATACTATTCACAGAAGCATTACTAGTAATAATAATTATTATAAAAATAATAGATAGAGTTAATTAAATGAACATAGGAACAATAAAAAGATAATACTAGGGTTTTAACCAAGATAGTAATCCATAGGACTTGTTAATAAATTACTTCAAGTTCATATTTTACAATCTGTTCGACAATACAGATGTTTTTTCCAGACTTACTTAGGGTGTACAAGAGGTAGGTTTAATCCCTAAAAACAGACTTTTACATTCATAATCATAACCTAACATTTAACAGTTGTAAATATTTATTACTAAAAGTAAAAAAAATAGTAAATCAAAACTAAAACCATTTCTGTAAAAATCCATCTCATTTCAGAACTGAAGGTTATCCACAATTAATAACCAATCTAAGAGAGCAACAGAGTACTGTATTCACCTAAGAACACTGTAAAAATTTAAATAGTATATAATTACTGTAAATTATTTACATTAAATGATCATTTTAAAAGTAAATAGCACTGTAAAACAAATTGATAGAAACAAAATAAATTAAGGGTAATGACCCATGGCCTTTTATAAATATCGGTCAAGGCTGAAGCCTACTCAAAATAAACTATACAAAATTTAAAACCAATATTTTTATAAGTAAAAACCCTATAATTTCTTTTAAAAATAGAAAACAGTAAACCAAAATTTATAATTACTAATAACCCTTGTCAGTTTACAAGTTTCGACTGAGCGAGCAGTCTTTTCTTTCCAATTAAAATACATTTAAAAACTTAATTAACCAGGCAAAGTTAGAACAACGTTATCATGGCTCAGAGCTGACTTCTAAGATGAAAGCAAAGAAGTTTACATCGTCCAAGCCGCAAGGGCACTGTCACTAAAACCTTAATGTCATGGCTACATTAGCCTTCAACATTCTTGCACGCAATACCCTTTAGGGTCTGTAATATAAAAACAAATTAACAAGAAGTATTCTAATAATAAAATCCAGGCTGAGTCCACAACCAGCAACGGAGTTTCTTTCCATTCGGACCACCACATGAATGCAGGAGAATACCCTCAGTTCAACCGGGGCTTACCATGGTTTATGAAGCCGTGAATGGGAGAGTTGTGCTTCTAGATAACCCCCATTCGTCATAAGAAGAGCCTACATAGAAGAATAAGTGTTAGTTATAGAATTTAAATTTGTTTTGAAATTTATAACTTTCATGCAGTAAATAACATTGACCAACAATTTACCTGATAAGAAGGCATTGGAGAAGCCGTGAATGTAAATAGTTGGAGCATCTTGATGGCACCTGAAAGAGGAATACCGCTCTGGTAAATTATAGTGTCGGTTACCGCTGAAACCCTAAGTGTGAAACCAAAGGTAAACCAACAACACTCCCATGAGATCGAAGAGTACTTTACTCAGATTTATCACTGTCCAAATTACCAACTAAATCTTCGCTTCAGTGAGGGAAAACTATTTGTTCCACTCACACAATTCTCCACAGAGGTCATAGATTTCATAAACACTTAAAAACCAGCTCTTACTTCTCCCAATACCAAACTTGCAGTGAAAACGAAAAGCTGGAGGTTAGCAAGGAGTATTGGTGGCCACGAGCTCCTAGCTCGGTCACACCAGACAAGAAACCCTCGCACTATTGCAAATGAAGTTTAGGGTAAAAACCAAAGTCAACTTAACTTTGAGTTTGATCCTCCGTGTGTCCTTCTAGATTTATCATTGACGTGGGTAGCTTCTCTATAGTCCTGTATGCAGTTTAAAATATGCATTAAGATGATTACCAATCAAATGTTTAATCATTAAAATATTATCATATTTTTATTTATAATAATGTTTTGTACTTTGATCATTTTGATACCAAATCTATCAATCTTAGTAATAAGATAAGTTTGTTCTTTAGGGTTTGTTGTAAGTCACTATAGGGTAATGTATTCTTTTTTTTCTAACCTTGGTAAAGGGTAAGTTTAACCATAAATTACTTCAAGAAGTAGATCGAATGACTCATTGAAGTAACCTTTTTATTTGTTAAGAGTTGGAAGGTAAGATGTTAAACTAGAACCTAAGCTATAACTAGATCTCCTATATTATTGTAAACCAATGTTCTTACCTTAGTTTTTTGCTAAAACAAACTTGTGTAAACGTATAAGTTTATAGCTAAAAGATACACCCGAATTTGAGGTATAAGATACAATAAGAAGGAATCAAAGTAAAAACTGAAAGAGTTTTAAAAAGGCATTCTTCCAACTAGGATTAGAATCTTGAACCACTTTTTTTAATGCATTGTGTAATTGAGAATACTAGTAAATGCAGTCCTTAAACCCATATAAGAATCTCAATGTCAATCTAGCATCCAAACTTTGAGTAAATGGATAGCAGCAAAAGTGGTTCTGGGTTATTTATTAAGGAAACAATGTTCATAAAACCCTAGAACAAGGGTAATGTGATAGACACCAAATGTTGTTGAATGATCTAGGTGTCAAGATGTAAACTTTATTCTTTCTAGTCAAACCTGAGATTATAAATAAATGTAAGCAGGAATACCATTGTTCATTAGAATTTTATCCTTAATCATCCAAATGAATTGATTGCATTTGATAGTATTTGATCATGCTTTCTCAACCCATGCATATGCAGTATTTGTTGTAAAATATTTTTGGAGTTGTGTTGACTAAAAAAGATCAACGTTACCTCTAATGGAGACTAGCTGCATTTAAACATTCTAAGACTAGCATCATATTTATGCTAGAGAAGTATCTTCTTGATCTAAATATATACATATTATTTTTATTGGAACACACACTTACCTGTTAGAACCTGTAAAGAACCATCAGTTCCACTGTGTTAGCTTTAAGCTAAGTAAGCCTCGATCATCCCTAAGAAACTTCCCCCACTTGACAAAAGAAATCAACAGTATACCTAGCATCAGTAAAATACAAGTTCCTTTTCTACTTTCTGGAAGATTATAACTGCTAAGTTGAAAACAGTACTAACACAGTTTTTAAAAGCCAAGCCTCTAGATAATACAAATTATTATAAAGGAGTAAAATGTGTTTCTCTTTCAAACTATTTCATTATCTACTAACAGTTAGGGGTACTTTAGCGGTGACATTTGACATTTTATGTCAAATGAAAAATTTTAAATTTTTACGAATTTTTGAGTTATTACATGTGGTATCAGAGCACAAGGTTCAAACACTAGGCTTGAATGTAGCTCAACTTGCTTATTTGGAATAGTAAATTTAAATAAACATGCTGATGTTGTTTTCATTTGAATTATACAACTAGAGAATTTTGTTTCTGAGTTTCTTCAAATCTATCCATATTCTTCCAATCTATACAAGTATGGATATATTGGAAGAATACGCGGATGAGGAGTCTCCTTACACTAAACGAAATAATTTCCAAAAAGAACCAATACAAGAAGAGATAACTAATAATTCTTCCGAGCTACTACAAACAGTTAAGGAATTAAAAATAGAGATGGAATCAGTTAAGAAAGAAAATGAGAGGATTCTGAGAGCTCAGGAAGAGCTAAATCAAATTTTAATGGAAATATTTCATACTGAGGGAAAAGATAAAAGAACTGAGTTTGAATATAGAGGTTATCAGCACAAGGATAAAAAGACTAAACAAATTAAAAGTGAAAGTAGCTCATCTTCTGAAGTATACAGTGATTCACATAAACAAAACTTCCATTATAGTAGTAATAGTAGTGAAGATGATCACTATACTAGGAAGAGAAAGTTTAAACCTTACGAAGAAATCTTCGGGGAATTCAAGAAAATTAAGCAACCAACTTTTAATGGAGAAACTGAGAAGGGGGAAGAAGAAGAATCTTGGCTGTCCAGGATAAAGAAATACTTCCAAATTTTTAACTACTCTAATCAACTGAAGGCCAGGATCACTATTTATAATCTTACGGGAAAAGAAAATATATGGTGGCAGGACTTAAAAAGAGTAAAAGGTATAAGGGAGAAAAATATAAAATGGAGCACGTTTAAGAAATATTTCAAGAAGAAATTTTTATCTGAAGAGTATTATGAAGAAAGGGATAAGGAATTTTACGAGCTGAAACTAGGAACAATGAATATGAAAGAACTAAATAGTAAATTTCTAAGTCTGTACAGGTATGTGCCATATATTGTGGACGAGAAACCTAAGGTACAGTGGTTTCTCAGCTGTTTACCTCATCATATAAAGGACAGAGTTGAGTATGACAATCCATAAACTTTAGAAGAAGCAAAGAGAAAAGTGAATTTCTGTTATGAACAGAATCGTAAAAATGAAAGTATGACCAATTGGAAGGCCAAAAGAAATAATAACTTCGAACAGAAAAATAAATATTTTGTACCTAATCGAAATTTTAAGAATAGTAACACCAGAAACTTTCCTAGTAAAAATTTCCAAGGGAACAAAAGTAATTCATAGACCAATCCAAACAATCAAAGGAATAAAGAATCTGCTAACAACCACGATAACTATACAAAGAATTTTGAATGAAAGGAACCCATAAAGTGTTGGGAATGTAATGGTTTGCATTATGCATCAGTTTGCACCAATCGGAAGAAGACTGTTAGCAACATACACACAATACAGGAGGATATGAATGTTGGTGATCTAGCGAGGACAATGCCCAAGATCAACGTAGCGTTAGAGAACCGGAAAGTAGATTATCAAACTTCCATGGTGGAAGTGGAAGGTAATATAAATCAAATACCTATATCTATTTTAATTGATCCAGGAGCTAGTTTAAGCTATATTTATCCTAGTTTAGTAGAAAAGTGTAAGCTTTCAATTGAAAAGTTTGCAAGATCTTGGTTAGTTCAGCTAGCTACTAGTGCAAAGAGAAAGGTAATTAGCTTTGTTAAGAAATGTGTAAAAACTATGGATCAGTTTGAAACCTCTGTTAATCTCAATTTGTTACCTTTAGGTTCATATGATATGTTAATTGGTATGGATTGGTTAGAACAGCATAGGGTAGTCTTGAATTGCTTTGATAAAACCTTCACTTGCATAAATAGCAATGGAAAGTTAATAAATGTAAAGGGAATCCCTAGGAAAACAACTGTAAGGCAGATTTCTTCTTTGTAGCTTAAGAGAGATGTTAGGAAAGGCTGTAAATTTTTTTCCGTAATAGTAATCAATGAAGGAAAAACTAACAACAGAGATAAATTAAAACTGGAAGATATTCCGATTCTAAGGGAATATTCAAATGTATTTTCGGAAGAAATTATGGGTCTACCTTTAAAACAGGAATTAGATTTTACTATTGAGCTGGTACCTGGTACAGTGCCCAGCTCAAAAGCCCCTTATCGGATGAATATACTAGAATTGAATGAACTTAAGTCGCAGTTAAAAGAACTCATTGATAAAAATTACATGAGACCCAGTGTGTCTCCCCGGGGGGCACCTGTAATATTTGTTAAGAAAAAGGATGGAACTCTACGACTATGTATAGATTATTGTCAACTAAATAAAATGAATATAAAGAATAGATAGCCATTATCTCGCATAGATGATCTGTTTGATCAGCTATGTGGAGCCACGGTGTTTTCAAAGATTGATTTACAATTTGGATACCACCAGGTCCAAATCAAGGATGAATACATCTTTAAAATAGCTTTTAGGACTCGATATGGACATTACGAGTTTGTCATTATGACATTCAGACTTACTAATTCCCCAGCTGTCTTTCTGTGTCTGATGAATAATGTAATGCACAAATATCTGGATAAATTTGTGATCGTATTTATTGACAATGTCTTAGTTTACTCAAAGAATGAAGAAGAACATAAAGAACACTTAAAAACCGTCTTACAAGAGTTACAAGAATATCAACTTTTTGCAAAATTTAGTAAATGTGACTTCTTTAAAGACAAAATCCAGTATTTGGGTCATGTGGTGACTAAAGAAGGAATTTCTGTTGACCCCGAAAAGATAAAGGCAATCGAAGATTGGCCAGTCCCAAAAGATGTAACTGATGTCCAATCATTCATTGGGATTACTGGTTATTATCAGAGATTCATCGAAGGATTTTCAAGAATTGCAAATCCTATAACCTTTTTACAGAAAAAGGGGAAGAAATTCGATTGGAATCAGAAGCCTTGAAGACAGTTTTAAAAAGTTAAAAACGTTACTAACCACCGCACCAATTCTAAGAATTGCTAACCCTAATAAATATTTTATAGTATTTACTAACGCATGCAATGACGGTTTAGGTGGAGTATTAACTTAGGAAGGACATGTCATTGCTTATGAGTCTAGAAAGTTGAAGGTTCATGAGAAAAATTATGCGACCTATGACTTAGAGTTAAGTGTTGTTATACATGCCTTAAAAATGTGGCGTTATCATTTAATTGAAATGAAGTTTATATTAATGACAGATAATAAAGGATTGAAATACCTGTTGGATCAACCTAACTTGAATGCTAGGCAAGCTAGGTGGCTAACTTTTTTGAGTGAATACGATTTTAAATCCAGCATGTTAAAGGAAAGGAGAATAATGTTGCTGATGCATTAAGTAGAAATGCAAAGCTGAATTTTACAGCAGCCATCAGCACTTATAAGACAGACTTGGAAGAATAGCTAGAAGCTGGGATAGAACAAGATGAAAATTATCAAAAGTTACAAGCAAAAGTAAAAGAAAATTTAATAGAAAGTCTAAGTACAGGGTATAGCTTGAATGAAAAAGGATTATTATTGTATAAAGACAGATTATATGTACCTAATGTATCTACGATTAAGCTGTTAATTTTAAACGAAATTCAAAAAACTCCTTATTCAGGGCATTCGGGTTATCAGAAAACCATAACCATGCTAAAAAAGGATTATTTCTGGCCAAACATGAAAAATGAATTGGAAAAATATATTTCTAGGCACTTTGAATGTCAACAAGTAAAAACTGAGCATCAACATCCAGTTGGGCTACTTCAGCCATTGCCTATTCCTAGCTGGATATGGGAGATAATTAGCCTTGATTTTATCACGGGACTACCTAGAAATCAGAACTTAAATGACTCAATAATGGTAGTTGTTGATAAGTTGAGTAAAGCAGCCCATTTTATACCTGTAAAAACTACTTATAAAGCTGCAAATATTGCTGATATTTTCTTAAAATAAATTTTTCAGTTGCATGGAATACCGAAGGTGATAATTTCAGACCAAGACCCTAAATTTATAGGTAATTTTTGGAAATATTTGTTTAAAGGGTTAAATACCACGTTAAACTTTAGTACCTCTTTCCATCCTCAAACTGATGGACAGACTGAAAGAGTAATTCAGGTATTGGGGGATCTACTCATAATGTATGTAAATGAGCAGCCAAGTAAATGAGAAGATTATTTACACCTGGTAGAATTTTCTTACAATAATCATTATCAAGCTTTAGCTAGGTATAGTCCTTTTGAAATTCTGTATGGAAGGAAACACAATACTACCATCTCTTGGAGTAATCTAGTGGATAGGTTAGTATTAGGACCTGAATTATTAAAAGAGATGGAGCTAATTGTAAATAGGTACAAGGTAATTTGAAAATTGCGCAAGATCAGTAGAAAATCCAAGCAAACCTTAAACGAACTCCAAAAGAGTTCTAGGTAGGTGAACATGTTTTTATCAAGGTGAGACCTAAAAAGGGTTCTCTAAGGTTAGGTAGTTGTGCTAAGATAGCACCCCATTATTGTGGTCCTTTTGAAATACTGTCCAGGATAGGATAGGTAGCATATCAGTTAGCTCTACCACCAAATCCAAGAGTTCACAGTGTTTTTCATATTTCTGTATTAAAAAAATATGTACATGACGCTACTCATGTTATTAATTGGAATGATGTGCAGGTGGAACTTGAAGGAGATTTTCTGGTGGAATCGGATTTTATCCTCAAAACAAAGGAGATCTCGCTTTGGATCGCACCATTGGTCTGGTGAAGGTGCAATGGAAGCACCTTAGTCCAGAAGAAGCCACCTGGGAATTGGAAATTCATATGCGGGATGCATATCCAATTCTATTTTAGGGGAGGACGAGGAATAAATAACATCGAGCCTGATGTTATAAATTAAGAGGGTGTGTATGTCACATGCCCCAATTTGCAAAAACAATTTAATGTTATTGAGGAACATTATGTCATATTTTATGCTAAGTTTGTAATTGATGACCAAGTGGGGTCAATAATAATTACTGTATTTCAGAATATTTTATTTATAAATAAATAAATGATGAGACAAAAACTTAGGGAAGCTATTAAAAGAGTGTTAACTAGTAACTTGGTGGAGGAGGCTGGGTGGAGAGTATACTGATAAGTGGCAGCATCCTCAAACTACTTCTAACTGCTGTAGGTGGCAACTTCCCTATATTTGTGGTCATGATTCCCCAAGAAACTAGAATCGGAGCAGGTGGCTCATTAAGTAAAAACTGACCCAGAAGACCTACGCATTATTATAAAACTTCCCATTGAAGACAACTGAGGCTGCTCATTTTTTGGTATTTGTGATCATTTAGGGTGAATGAAGTGCACATGAGAAATTTGATGGAGGGGAATTATTGAAGTGAGTTTGAGGGGTTAACTGCTGAGAATTGAACTTATGCAGCTGTAAGGCTGAAGTTCTTACTGCTGTAAGCAAGATTGAATTACTGTTGTAATTTGACCAGTCAGGTGACAAAGGGTCTTAAGGATACATCCTTCACCCAGTACTCTACCAAGAGGACTAGGAACAGGCTCGGGGTTCCTGAGGAAGTGCAGACTAAGCTTTCTCTAGGAGTTGGTTGGGAGGAACAACCTCCTTAAGCTATTGTCACCTCACCATTTGACAGGTTTTATTTGTTTAGGTTATTTATAATTTATTTACTGTATTCAACATATGTTTATTAGTTTTCCAAAGATATGTATGTTTTTGTTTTGTTAGGGTTATGCAAAGAAGAGTATTATGTATTGATAAAATTAGTGATTATAGGTTATGTTTAAAACAATAGTATTATTGCTAAATGAAAAGTAAATATAATTAAATTACCACACTGTATTTTTCCACGCCTAGTATAGGGAGTACTCTAGTACAGCTGGTTGATTAAGTTGATTTGTTTATCAACTCTGAATGAAAAATGTAAATGACTTCTTTTATAGTTTGTATGTGAATCATTACAGAAAATAGCAGTACTTGCTCTAGCTACTGGAAGTATCTATATTAACTAATTTTCAAGAAAAGAACTGAATATATATATATATATATATAATCATTTATAGACATACTATTCATAGAAGCATTACTAGTACTAATAATTATTATAAACATAATAGATAGAGTTAATTAAATAAACATAGGAACAGTAAAAAGATAATACTAGGGTTTTAACCAAGATAGTAATCCATAGGACTTGTCAATAAATTACTTCAAGTTCATTTTCTACAATATGTTCGGGTTTACAAGAGGTAGGTTTAATCCCTAAAAATAGACTTTTACAATCTGTTAGGGTTTACAAGAGGTAGGTTTAATCCCTAAAAACATACTTTTACATTCATAATCATAATCTAACATTTAACAGCTATAAATATTTATTAATGAAAGTAAAAAAAAATAGGGAATCAAAACTAAAACCATTTCTGTAAAAATCCATCTCATTTCAGAACTGAAGGTTATCCACAATTAATAACCAATCTGAGAGAGAAACAAAGTACTATATTCACCTAAGAACACTGTAAAATTTAAATAGTATATAATTACTGTAAATTATTTACATTAAAAGATAATTTTAAAAAACACTGTAAAACAACTTGATAGAAAGAAAATAAATTAAGGGTAATGACCTATGGCCTTTTATAAATATTGGTCAAAGCCTGCTCAAAATAAACTATACAAAATTTAAAACCAATCTTTTCATAAGTAAAAACCCCATAATTTCTTTTAAAAATAGAAAACAGTAAACCAAAATTTATAATTACTAATAACCCCTGTTAGTTTAGAAGTTTCGACTGAGTGAGCAGTCTTTTCTTTCCAATTAAAATAAATTTAAAAACTTAATTACTAAGGAAAAGGTCAAACAACCTTATCATCGCTCAGAGCTGAGTTCTAAGATGAAAGAAAAGAAGTTTACATCGTCCAGGCTGCAAGGGAACTGCCACTAAAACCTTAATGTCACGGCTACATTAGCCTTCAACATTCTTGAACGCAATACCCTTTAGGGTCTGTAATATAAAAACAAAATAACAAGAATTATTCTAATAATAAAACCCACGCTGAGTCCACAACCAACAACGAAGTTTCTTGCCATTCAGACCACCACATGAATGCAGGAGAAGACCCTTAGTTCAACCGGGGCTTACCAGGGTTTATGAAGCCATGAATGGGAGAGTTGTGCTTCTAGCTAACCCCCATTTTCCATAAGAAGAACCTACATAGAATAATAAGTGTTAGTTATAGCATTTAAATGTGTTTTGAAATTTATAACTTTCATGCAGTAAAGAACATAGACCAATAGTTTACCTGATAAGAAAGCATTAGAGAAGTTGTGAATGCAAATAGCTGGAGCAGCTCGATGGAACTTGAAAGAGCAATACCCCCCTAGTAAATTATAGTGTCGGTTACCACTGAAACCCTAACTACGAAACCAAAGGTAAACCCGCAACACTCCCACAAGATCGAAGAGTATTTTACTCAGATTTATCACTGTCCGAATTACAAACTAAATCTTTGATTCGCTGACGAAAAACGATTTGTTCCACTCACGTAATTCTCCACAGAGGTCATAGATTTCATAAACAATTAAAAACCAGCTCTTACTTCTCCCAATACCAAGCTCACAGTGAAAATGGAAAGATGGAGGTTAGCAAGGAGTATTGGCAGCCATGAGCTCCTAGCTCGGCCGCACCAGACAAGAAACCCTCGCACTCTTGCAAATGAAGTTTAGGGTAAAAACCAAAGTCAACTTAACTCTGAGTTTGATCCTCCACGTGTCCTTCTAGATTTATCATCGACGTGGGTAACTTCTCTATAGTCCTATATGCAGTTTACAATCTACATTAAGATGATTACCAATCAAACATTCAATCATTAAAATCTTAACATATTTTTATTTCTAATAATGTTTTGTACTTTGATCATTTTGATACCAAATCTATCAACCTTAGTAATAAGATAAGTTTGTTCTTTAGGGTTTGTTGTAAGTCACTATAGGGTAATGTATTATTTTTTGCTAACCTTGGTAAAGGGAAAGTTTAACCATAAATTACTTCAAGAAGTAGATCGAATGACTCATTGAGGTAACCTTTTTATTTGTTAAGAGCTAGAAGGTAAGATGTTAAACTAGAACCTAAGCTATAACCATATCTCGTATATTATTGTAAATCAACATTCTTACCTTAAGTTTTTGCTAAAACAAACTTGTGTAAATGTATAAGTTTATAGCTAAAAGATACACCCGAATTTGAGGTATAAGATACAATAAGAAGGAATCAAAGTAAAAACTGAAAGAGTTTTAAAAATGAATTCTTCCAACTAGGATTAGAATCTTGACCCACTTCTTTTAATGCATTGTGTAATTGAGAATACTAGTAAATGAAATCCTTAAACCCATATAAGAATCTCAATGTCAATCTAGCATCCAAACTTTGAGTAAATGGATAGCAACAAAAGTGGTTCTGGGTTATTTATTAAGAAAATAGTGTTCATAAAACCCTAGAACAAGGGTAATGTGATAGACACCAAATGTTGTTGAATGATCTATGTGTCAAGATGTAAAATTTATTCTTTCTAGTTAAACCCGATATTATAAATAAATGTAAGTAGGAATACCAGTGTTCATTAGAATTTTATCCTTAATCATCCAAATGAATTGATGTCATTTGATAGTATTTGATCATGATTTCTCAACCCATGCATATGAAGTATTGGTTGTAAAATATTTATGGAATTGTGATGACTAAAAAAGATCATCGTTACCTCTGATGGAGACTAGATGCATTTAAACATTCTAAGACTAGCATCATATTTATGCTAGATAAGTATCTTCTTGATCTGAATATTTACATATTATTTTTACTGGAATAGACGCTTACATGTTAGAACCTGTAAAGAACCATCAGATCCACTGTGTTAGCTTTAAGCTAAGTAAGCCTCGATCATCCCTAAGAAACTTCCCCTACTTGACAAAAGAAATCAACAGTATACCTAGCATCAGTAAAATACAAGTTCATTTTCTACTTTCTGGAAGATTACAACTGCTAAGTTGAAAATAGTACTAACACAGTTTTTAAAAGGCAAGCCTCTAGATAATACAAATTCTTATTAAGGAGTAAACTGTGTTTCTCTTTCAAACTGCTTCATTATCTGCTGACAGTTAGGGGTACTTTAGCGGTGACATTTGACATTTTATGTCAAATAAAAAATTTTAAATTTTTATGAATTTTTGAGTTATTACAGTGCACTCATCATACATACTGGTGTGCGACATTGAGATTCTTGCGACTTGGGCTGTGGCAGCAATGGTGTTGTGGATATTGGGGTCATCTGTACCGCACAAGATCTCAGGGGGGTAGCTCCAGATTGTGATGGGGGCTACCTAATATGGGTGGGCCCAGATGTACTTGACAGTGATTCGGTGTTTGCTAGACCATGCCAGGACTATGGGGGGATATTTCTATTTCCATTCGTTTTTATACTCGTTTTTCTTTGAGTGACTGTCAACCCTACTATTGCACTTGGCAGTGCGGGAGGGAGGGCCTCACGAGCCTCGTATGAGGAGGTGGAGTGAGATGATGATCTAGGATGGATGCGACCTAGTGGGATGATTATTTACTCGAGATATTTTATCGCAGTGGAGGCAGCTACCAGTCTTCATAAAGGACTACTTGTATGCAGGGATGGGATACCGGGGAGATCCTGAGATGCCTTGTCCTTTAGGATAGGCCTGGGGACCTGATGGTATGTATACATGATGTTTTTTGTGGTTACATTCACATATATTTTACTAACTTAGTGGTAGTTAGTTTATGTGTATGACAAACACTCAGATGACATACTGTGTGTATGTACAGACATCGGACCGTGCCCGCCAACAGGCTATGAGTGACATAGGGGCAGGGTGGAGGGGTTAGATACACCATCTCACGAGCGTCGAATTACCTTGAACTCACTTCTTACCTGATATATATATTTATGCACATGGATGCAATTTTTATGGTTTTTATATGAGTCTTTTTATGATGATAATGCCTATATGATGTATATGACATATGCATGCATGATTATATGATGATGCATGATGTAGTTTTGTTTCCTATATGCAATTTTTAATGTGTTGACCCTACGATCGCACTTGGAAGTGCGGGAGGGAGGGCCTCACGAGCCTCGCATGAGGAGGTGGAGTGAGATGATGATCTGGGAGGGATGCAACCTAGTGGGATGATTATTTACTCGGGATATTTTAGCGCAGTGGAGGAAGCTACCAATATTCATAGAGGACTACTCATATGTAAGGATGGACTACCGGGGATATCCTGAGATGCCTCGAACTCCAAGATAGGCCTAGGGACCTGATGGTACATATAAATGATGTTTTTTGTGGTTACATTCACATATAGTTTACTAGCTTAGTGGTATCCAGTTTATGTGTATGACAGACACTAATGACATACTATGTGTATGTACAGACATCGGACCACGCCTGCCAGCAGGCTATGAGTGATGAATGGGTAGGGTGGAGGGGCTAGATACACCCGCTCA
Organism: Pseudotsuga menziesii; assembly: GCA_001517045.1. Taxonomy (NCBI): domain Eukaryota; kingdom Viridiplantae; phylum Streptophyta; class Pinopsida; order Pinales; family Pinaceae; genus Pseudotsuga; species Pseudotsuga menziesii. The sequence continues at coordinate 234,551 of LPNX010302963.1, forward strand.
TGGGCACTGAAGTACCTTGATCTCACTTATTCATGATATAGAGCATTTGTTAAAGGGGGTCACTGATGATGGCTAGAAGTACCTGGTCTTACGAAGAGAAATTCCTATGGCTTGGGGTACCACAAAAGACAGCTTGACTCTAGAAATCAATCCTTTCCAATATGCAAGAGAAATCAAATATCTAACTCTAAAGGATTAGACCTCATACCTTATTCCGGATGGTTGAAGTAGATACTCGTTGATATTTCCAACTTCGGCTTGAATTGATGAATCACTTCCTCAACAACAAGTAAGTAAGACAAGCATACTATATATATTGGTGTTAGATCTACTCTAGCATATATAATCAACAACGTATAAGCATTTGAAATCATTCATGGATAAAATATTCATTCAAACGTACATTATTGGACAGGAAAAGATATTTCTATTAATATAAAATTAGAGATTACAATGGATACAACCTCTGTCGGCACGTCAGCGAATCGGAGAAACTGAATCCCCCACTTGGGCCTCCACCACCTCAATCCTCCATATCTTGATAGCAAGCTCACAAGCAAAAGGAAAGCTTGTGAAGAACACCAAAGTGCTCCAAGGGACAAAGGGATGCAGACTCAAGCACAAGTTTCGGCAACAATGGACTATAGTTTCTTTGCTCTCAATTCTCTTATGCCTTCAATGTATCCAAAGAGTTCCTTATATAGCTTTTCAAAGGGGTAGTGAAAGGTTGAATCCGAGTGATCTCAAGGCATATGGAAGGCCAGGAGACAAGTGAGTTGGATCCATGTTAAGGAAAACTCCAAAAGGATTTGGATTTTGTACACATCCCAATGTACGCGGTTTTAAGGGTAAAACCCGCGTATATACGCGATAAGGGGTTTAAAAGTCGCGTATATCAATTTTCACATGTTTTTAGGGATGGTCTAGGAAACATCAAAGGAAAAAAAATGGTCCAAGGGGTCTAAGGAGTCTGCAGAGGGATGGGGGAAGGCCATACAAGTGTGATTCACCTGGTGTGGTAAAATCGGCTATAACATATTCCTCCTAATGTGTGAGGTTAGAGGGGTCATACAATGGTCGAAATACATTATAAGTCCATCCCAAAAGTGGAGTGATGAAGAATCCCAAATAGAAGACCAGCCACCCAATCAACATAGTACAATGATACAACTCTGCACATAACTGCAAATACATATAGTAGTCCTGGATACATAAGAGTACAATGGCCATGAATAGGCATGATACAAAATATCACATAAGTGGTCATCGCCACGTACAATATACACAGATTAGAATATCCATGATGAATATATACAAAGGATCATGATCTCCATAATGGATGAGGATATACAATGGATCGAGATCTCCATAATAGATGGAAATGTCTGACATATACTGGAATCAAGGCACAAGAGCTGAAATCTCATGAACACTGGCACGATCAAGGAGGTAGCATATAAGAGATGGCACCAATATGGAAGGTCTTCTACACAAACCACTACGAGTACAAGTCCTACTATGTGAATAGAGGTGTCAAGGTCGAACATAGTAGTCCATCATCTGATTACCGGTCATTAATGTATACCGTTAACAGACGCGAGATCACCCACCGATAATGATAATGGGAATCAAGGTACTAGAGTGCAAACTAACAAATGCGAATAGATGTGTTGAGGTCGAACACTTGAGAGGATCCTTCGATCAGGGGACATTAATGTATTCCCAAAGACTGTCGATGGCAAGAGAACCTGCCACTAATGACTGCAAGTCTCAAGGCACTCAAAAACAACTCTAGATTCCAATCCCAGAATAAATGATCTGAAGTCGATGGGATGAAATCCGTTGGAAGGAGGGCATTAAGGCATCCCCCATCATCCAACACGAGGTACTCAGCAAAGCTGTATAATGTGGAAGTACTCGATCATAAGGTGCACGAACTAGTAACTGTACTGGGAATGGCCGACATGCAAAGTCAAGATAACTGAGGAATGGCCGACTCAGGTTTCAAATTTCTTCGAACAAGAGCATAATGGTGAATGGTGACTGAATAAAGGTAGCATAGACTCAATATACAAAACTGGGACATCTCTATGACACAGGAGGCATCGACAGAGGCTCCATGGGGACTAGAAGCTTAACCAATCGGTGGAGATAAACTCAGATCGAACGAGTACAACTCCTAAAGTCAAACTATAAACCCAACCAACAGATGTGATATACAGTGCTCTGTTCGAAGGTGACATGACTCGACAGCTACCAAAAGATAACATCTTTCCTTGTCCGGCTTTTGGTTTTTTTAAATTTTTTTGGACTTTTTCAAATATTTAAAAAGCTTGAAAAAGAATAAAATTGCTTTATAGTTACAGACTAGGAGGAGATGAGTGTCATATGGGAAAACAAACTAGTTCCAAGTAGTGGAACATACCTATGCTCAATGCAAGGATACATGTGTAGGATAGAGACACTCGGGGGAAAGTCCCCTCCCGGTAAAGATAGGGAATCAAGTTGCAAAAGATATATAAAATGGCTTTGCATGGCTAGACATGAGATAAGCTCAAGCTATATGGCTGAAACTCACTGTCAGGAAAGCCGTGTAAGGCTCAATAAGGCAGGAAAAACTCATGATAATGCAATTACAACTTGACACAAGGGAGTCCTGAGGGAAATAGGCCAGCAAAAGATCAAGAGGAGTATGAGGCTCTTGCAAAATGTCATGGCAATACTATACAATGGACTCCCACACCCTAAGGGATAAAATGTCGGCATGGGCACCAAATGCAAATAAGGCACTAACTAGTTTACCCATGTCAGGTCAAGCTCTACCACTCATATCATGCCACTTCTAAAACATCAAGAAGGTTCCGTGACATAATAGAGTGGGTTCGTAGCTAAGTCTATAATGAAACGGTCATAAGGTCATGCAAAATGCACATGGTGATGAAACCTAACCTATATGCCAGTTTAGACATGATACCTGAAATCGACATGAATGGGTCAATCCAATCGTTGAAACGGCGCTCAAAAAGGTCTCCTACATCATAAATTAGTCCAAAAACGGTCCAAAAGGATCAGAAACGGTCCAAACTATAGGAAAGGGGGTAAAAATTTTCAGAAAATTGAAAAATTTATATAAATAGTAAAAAATTCAAAACATTATAAAACATTTGAAATTTTTACCCATTTGAGCTCAGAACTTCAACAACGAATTTCAGGAGATCCAGACGGCGGAGTCCACTACTGTTTTTTCTAGGTACTTACCCATGCTCTACTCTTTCATTTTGATGCCAATTTTGTCAAATTCCATGGTGTATTTAGCATTCTAGGCCAGTCGAAGATGCGCACCACGGCCCACGCAGAAATCGAGGGTTTTTCCACGTATAGGGATGGATATACGTGGAAAACTCCCTCAAAGTCACGTACATACGTGGTTGTTTAGCAAACAATCGCGTATGCAGCCACGCTCAATGATTTTTAAGTATTCTAATGCACAAAACTCAAATTCTATGTGCAAGATGGTCCTAGAATGGAGAGAACGTGAACATGGTGATGTAGAAGAGGCAGTAAGGGTAGATCTAATGGCTCAACAAGTGTTACGTGCATGTGGGATTTACAAATTTTGGTGTCTTGGTGGCTTAAGAGCCAAACCAAGACTATTGCAAATGTTAGTGGATTACTGGGATCTAGACTCAGAGTCGTTCTAGATAGATGGGATGTCCCTCACCATAGAAGTGGAGGACATATACTTTATTACTAGACTTTCCCGACGGGGGGAAGTGGTGAACCTACGCTCTCGCGGGCCCAGAGGTGGCTTGACTATAGATGAGTACATTGCAGTGTACTACTATCTGGGCACAGAGAAGGTGGGGAGTCAGATCCCAACTAACTCCATACAGGTGCTGGGCCTAAAGGCCATCCTACTGACACTGGGCAGGATAGCAGGCTTAGCTTCACTCCACCAGGCCTCGTAGCCTCTAATGTTCTATGCAGTGGAGTGCATGATACCCATGGTATATGATTGGATCACTGCACTACTGGGCAACATGAAACACCAGCTCAGTGAGTGCAAGATGGGAAGAGTGCGAAACTTTGGTTTTAGCAGCATATTGAGCACGTTTTTCTTTGAGCGTGTTCCAGTATTGAGCCTTAGAGTTGACGTTCCTCTACATGGGGTTCAATATCTGGCCCAACGACGATGGGCGGATGTGATGCACAGACTGGGTGGAGGTAGGGTGTTCAACCCCTATCCAGCTGATTTCTTTCCATGGTGGTGATGACAGATAGTTGACATTGATGACTACCCCTACACAGGGATAGATTTCTAGGGAGACCCGGACATGCCGCTACCACCAGGATCGGCATACGGTGACATTGGTAACGAATCTTGACCCTGTTTTTAAAATTTTTGAGTTATTAATTTTTTTGGGGGTTTTCTGATTATGTGGAATCAAAAGACATGTTTTCGGGTGACAATACATAGTGACATCTACCATATGCATGCAGATGTGGGACCACGGTAGCCTGAAGGCTTCCCTCGTCATAGACGGAGGGGAAGAGGAGACGATATCATGGCTGTGGATGCGGAGCAGATGCTCCAAATAATTCATACCAACTTCGTGAGACTAACACATAGAGTACCCATGGTGCAAGTCGAGGACTTGCCTGAGACCATGCAGTGCCAGGTGGTGGGTGTACCACAAGCATGGGTGTGGCTATTTCGGTGGCTAGCTAGAGCCGTAGTGACATTCCACGATCACAACCCCCCTCCTCCTCCACAGGCTTAGATACTTGAGAGTGATACATTTTGTACTACCATGTATTTATATTCTGGTGGCTTGAGAGCCCCATTTTTGTATTATGACACTATGTATTACCACATTTTGGATGTTTATAAAAAAATTTATGATGATCGATTTAGTTATTTACATGTGTAAAAATTTATGTTTGTGATGAGCTTGTCGTGTATGAAACAAATGCCAATCTAACACATAGTTAGCATACGAGTCAGCAACTTGATTATTAATTCTTGGAATATGTATGTATTGTATACTGTCAAATTGTCGTTCTAATAATATCACACTTAAGAATCTTCTTAATAATGTCAGATCTATAACATGGTACAAACCATTAAGCTGTGACACTACTAACTCTGAATCAAGACGTACCTCAAGAGAGAGAACGCCATGTAAAATGGCATCCTGTAGAAGTTCAATAACGACACTATATTCAGCACCATTGTTTGAAGATGGTCATAAACATACGCCTCCTGAAGACAATGCCTAACCCATAGGAGTATAAATCACCCAAGCGGCGGAGGATGAGTGTTGAGTGTGACGGCTTGCACCATCTGTGAATCCTATGAAGGTGGAAGATTCCATTGACATCTGCCAAAATAAACAGAAACTAATCACAAACCCGATCACCATAATAAAAAGACCTACCTAAGCAAAACTGTACAATAATATACAATACCAGCCTTGGCTGAAAATCATGCATAGTACTTTTTGAGATAGAGCCCATTTCCAGGCTCCGCCAAGGTCGTTCCCTCATAATCCACTAAATCATAAGCGCCCTTCTCTAACACAAGTTTGACGACATAAGGACCATGCCACATGGTGTTAAACTTTCCTGCCCCAAGGGTTCTTTCGGTTGATCCCACAAAAGGACCAAGTCTCCCTCACTAAACCTCCTTGGACAGACGGACTTATCATACTAGACCTTTACGCGACGCTTATTTACTTCTAGAGCCACCAAGGCATCTTGACGCTGCTCATCAAGTTGCTCAAGGTGGACCAAATGCTCCTCCAATGGTGAAGTGTCTGGTAAGAGTTCTATGGCTAGCTTCAAAGAAGCAATCTCTCACTCAACTAGCAATACCAACTCCACTCCATGTACAAGTCGCCAATTCTGTTACGAAGAGAAATTCCTATGGCTTGAGGTACCACAACAGACGGCTTGACTCCAGAAATCAATCCTATCCAATATGTAAGAGAAATCAAATATCTAACACTAAAGGATAAAACCTCGTACCTTATTCCGGACGATTGAAGTAGATCCCCGTTGAGCTTTCCAATTTCGACGTGAATTGATGAATCACTTCCTCAACAACAAGTAAACAAGACAAGCATGCTATATATATTGATGTTAGATCTACTCTAGCATATATAATCAACAACATATAAGCATTTGAAATCATCCATGGATAAAATATTCATTCAAACATACATTATTGGACAGGAAAAGATATTTCTATTAATATAAAATCAGATATTACAATGGATACAACCTCTGTTAGCATGTCTGCAAATCAGAGAAACTGAATCCCCCACTTGGGCCTCCACCACCTCAATCCTCCATCTCTTGATAGCAAGCTCACAAGCAAAAGGCAAGCTTGGGAAGAACACCAAAGTGCTCCAAGGGACAAAGGGATGCAGACTCAAGCACAAGTTCCAGCAACAATGGACTATAGTTTCTTTTCTCTAAATTCTCTTATGCCTTCAATGTATCCAAAGAGTTCCTTATATAGCTTTTCAAAGGGGTAATGAAAGGTCGAATCCGAGCGATCCCAAGGCATATGGAAGGCCAGGAGACAAGTGAGTCAGATCCATGTCAAGGAAAACTCCAAAATGATTTGGATTTTGTACACATCCCGATGTATGCAGTTTTAGGGGCCAAACCCGCGTATATACGTGATAAGGGGTTTAAAAGTCACGTATATCAATTTTCACATGTTTTTAGGGATGGTCTAGGAAACATCAAAGGACAAAAAATGGTCCAAGGGGTCTAAGGAGTGTATAGAGGGACGAGGGAAGGCCATACAAGTGTGATTCACCTAGTGTGGTAAAATCAGCTATAACACTTGGATGACGACCTGATTGCCGCATGTTACCACGCTCCTCCAGAGTGGATCCCCTTGATGAAGAGGATCACAGTCAATTTCAAGTATGTCCAAGCAGCGACATAGGGTGATGCACCGATGGAGGATGAGGAGGAATCTAGTGCGGAGGAAACAGAGGAGGATACAGATTCCAAGTACCGAGAGGAGGCCTCTGATTTTGACTAGAAGCTAGTTGTGTTTCCCCTAGTGCAGTTGTGTACTAGGATTTTTGTATGATATGTATGCTCAGCCGAGAAAGCTTATGGAGCTTCTCATTTTGTATTGAACACTATTACCTGATATATATATTTATGCACGTGGATGCACTTGTTTTGGTTTTTATATGAGTCTTTTTATGATGATAATGCCTATATGATGTGTATGACATATGTATGCATGATTATATGATGATGCATGATGAAGTTTTATTTCCTATATGCGATTATTAATGTGCCACTCTAGAACGCCATTAGCCACTTGGTCTTCTACACTATTGAGATTTCTGAGAACATGCATGAATGTGATCGATTCAAAATGTATAACTAAATGTCGAGTGCACAGGAACTTTCTAAAGATACAAGGATTGCGTACCCTGTAGAAGTTATTCAACTGGGAGACAAGCAGCTGGGAGTCTAAGAAGACATCAAGGTGACAAATACCAAAATGGAGGGAAGTGACTAGGATACCAATGAAACCATCATACTCATCCTGGTTGTTGGTAGAAATGCCAATACACATTCCATCAATATGGATCAAATCATGTGACGGGGAATAAATAACCCATGCAGCTGAGGCAAGATTAGGAGACCATTTACTTGCGCTGTCAGTGAATCCAATGTAGTGATGTGAATCTAGGGTAATACTAGTCAGCAAATCCAGAGTAATTACCAGTCCATATGTTTCTCTATAGTATTCAGCTCCACCGACAAGGATCACCTCTGCAATCAGAAAAACAATCAAATTGATGGGAATGCTGGCATCGAAGTACAACAACATACCTCCATCAAGAAGAATAGAACCCATCTATATAGAAACAAGGAACCCACTTACTACATACAATTGAATCATAATTTGTTGCAAATATAAAATTTACATTACACAAGCACTAATCTTGTTCAAGTCTCTTTTTGGATTAATTCAACTTCAGAAAAATTCCAGTAAGTTGGTTTATAGATTCCTCTTTCTTTATTAAAACAATAAAATAAAAATTCTCATTCTTGGTACTTCTCTATTAAAAAATACGGGAATACAATGAATGAGAAGATGAATTTAACCTTGAACCAGACATATTCAGGACCACAGTAGGCACCATATTTGTTAAAGGAATCTAGGATAATGAACCTCACAACTCCTAGCATTTTCCATCTTGCATGAATGAATTCATATGCTTAATACCTGAAACAACACATATTTCAGAATATGTCCTACTACCATCTGAATAAAAGCATTAATTTAAGGAAGTCACTTCCTGAGATGCCCTATTACAAATTCATGGCCATCATCTTACTTGTCAAAGTTTTATGGTTTCTTACTAAGTCCGTAGGGGTGATATGCATAATTGCAAGTAGAAACAAACAAAAAAACAATATTCATGATAAGCTCTAGGAAACCAAAAACCAAAATCTCCAACCATTAGGTACCTACGTCTATCGTGATGATTACTCTACAGGGACCTCTCCATTGAGGTACTCAAGAATGTCATCCCTGTCGAGTAGACCTTCTAGGAGATAGATCCTCTTGTCTGGACCTGCATTATTACTAATACCCCAAATTAATGGATTGGATATGTCCAAATCTTATCTCATATTGGGCATAAGAAAATGTATTGTAAATACTGAATATTTTATTTGGATATAATATTTTGAATGCATTGTCGAGAGCCCATTTTGTGGTGGAAATTAGCATTGTTTTATTACTAACCGTACCACTTGGAAATCTTGTCATTGCATGGGAAGCCATTGCCTTGGATTTGGGTTTAGGGGGAGGAGGAGGTGGTGTTGCTGCTTTATTTTTGAAGCCAAAGAGAGAGACAACATGTAGGGAAGGGGAAGTTATCCTTGTGGATGATCTGGATGCAGCAATTGTCGATGCTACCAACATGTTCATATTCAATGGATTCCCCAGCATTTGGTCTACTATTCCCACTCCAAGATATGCAGTTGAAACAAGTGCAACCAATGAATCCATTGCACTGCTGGATTTATTTTTGCAATTCAACGCAATATGAACTTATGCGGCCTCTCGCCAAATACTCCCATGCTCATCAAGATGGATATATATCTAAATCCAATCGTAGCTCATTGTGGTGGCTCTGGAGCTTCCACCTCACACAACAAAGGAGAACATCCATTGGTCAAGTAGCTTAATGGGTTACGCTTTCTTATCTACATTGCATTTTATCTCAGAAAAATATGATTAGTCCCCCCAAAAAATGCACATTGAACATAACCCATATATAAGAAATACAATTTAAAACTTGAACAATGCAAAGCAGACAAATTCATGTGCATTCCATGATCAAACCAATGAAATCAAAGCTCAAAATTATGATTGAATCTGATCTTTAAAAAGAACGTGCGTATATAATTACTAATCTAAGGCTTAAGCTACTTCAACCATATGAGAGGGTACCAAAATCTCAAGGGTCTCCAGTTATTATATCCAATTCTTGGATGTCCTTGAGAAAAACATGAAGAAGAACTTGTGGTTGCAAACAGACCTAGTTTTTTTTCTTCACCTTCATTAACTTGAAGTGCCTAATCAATTTGACTCTCCATCGTGCAGACCCTTTAGCAATATGCAAGACATTACCAATTCCCTACAAAGACATTTCCTTGAGAATTAATAGTAACAATAACAAAGTGATTTCCAAGGTGGAAATTGACCAAACCCTCTTTCTTTCTCTTCGCCCGTGTCTTCTGATACATCGCACCATCCTCAGCGTCGACAACCAAAGATTATCTTCCAATTTATATATTTATATATCTGTGAACTAGATAGGAATTGGAATTAGTGTTGGATAAAAGATAATCTAATGACCAGCAGGATTAGATTAGCAACTCTGGGAGGAGGCATAGGAACGAAAACCTCACTATATAGCATGAGCGATTTGTTGTTGGCTGTCACATGCACACTAGTTTCGGTGGCAGCTGTTGTCATTAAACCTTGTGCTTCCCACCTGCTACCACTCACAGCTCTAGAGCCAATGATTTGTTGGCCCATAAGGACTACCTTTGGAATTATATTAAACCCAACATAAGAAATCTTGATAGAAAATACTACCAAGTAAGGTTTGTATGTGCTCAAACCTGCAACAAAATTACAGGACTATTTTAAGTTTTTTCTTTTGCAGGTCTCCTTCCACGACCGACTGCTCAAGGAGTTGCAACCTTCCTCATCATTTCTATGTACTAATTCATTATATGTACAAAATCATTGCAAAAGGATCCCAACCAGTGCTTTGGAATATTTGGAAATGAAAATGACTCAACCTTACATTTGCATCAAATTGTACATTCAATGCCAACTGCTAAGACTCCAAAACAAGCAACTGCATCAAGGACTGCTCGCATGCAACAAATGTTTAAAACTACCTGTCACTTGTCTATTGCAAATGTTTTAACTTAGAAATACAGTGTTTAACTCCAGTGGTTCTATGTCATTTTTCTATGCAACTAATTTTATGTTTCATTGTGTTCATTGTTTTACCCAAGGCCTCTTGCTAGTAGGCAGGAGTTTTTTCCTTTTATTTTGATTAGGATTTTCTTTCCAACTGCCATATTGTGCCACGTTTTCTTTTATGTGCATTGGTTATCAAAATATGTCAAGAAAGCATGCAAAAACTCTTTTATGTGAATATGGAGGAGGATTATTACATGAATTTCAAAATTTACCTCTTTAATGGTGCCCTATGATTTTAAAAAATTACTTAGGGTTACTCTACCATAAAGTGGCATTGAATTGTTGGAAATATTAATTAATAGATGATCTGAATATCACATTAGTTGACTCTGACAGAGTCTATAGCAGGTCAGTTTATGTCAGACAGTTTGACAAGATGAAGAGATCACGCCTCTCGTATATAAGCCAGTTGAATTTAATTGTTGAAGCTAAGTTTCTAGGTAGATAGTAATTAGAGTCTTTAATGTTAAGTCGGTAGCTTTAGAGAGAAGAAATTTTATTTGGTAGAAGTTTTTTATATGAATAAGAAGATTGTAAATCTGAATTTAGATAGATGCACAAGAACACAGATAAAAAAGACAAAACAGACAGAGAGAAGAAGATAAGTGCGGAGAAGAAGAAGAAAAATTATGTGAAGACTTTGAAGCTCAAGCTTCTGTGTTTTGTAAAAGAGTTGAGAGCCGAAGCTCTATAATAGGTGAAACATCCTGGTAAATTCCAAGTTTGTATTTATGGCTGTACGTTCTAAGTTGTTATGCCATCACAATAAATACAAATCCATAGTTTATGGTTTATTGCAAGTGTTTATTTAGCCGCACATCTTCTCCATATTTACCAGAGTGAGTGTTGTTTACATTTAATATAAGTGAAAGATAGAAATAATCCATATTCATTTCATCGCGTGAAAGTTTTAGTTTTTATACGTAGAAGGGTTCGACACAAATATTATTTGATGTTGGTTTAAATAATATTGTGAGTGAGTTGCAATAGTTGTGTCATAGTTAATCCTAAGTAACCGCAAGTGAAAAGTATTTTTCATATCCTAAGTCACTAAGACTAGGAAATATAAAGTCAGTCACACATGAGTTGGTCGCAACTTAATTCACGTCGCAGTAAAATCCGATGAAGCCAAGTAAGTCTGTCAAGGTAAAAGTCAGTTGAGTGAAAAGTCAGTCGCAGTAATTTCGTCGAAGGTATTTTGAGTCGCAATACTTTGGGAAAAAAGTTAAAAGGGAAAACAAAAAGGTTGTGCTGCACAGTCACTCAAGTTAATTTCCGCGACCACCGTTTTTCTCGAGATCTAGTATCAGAGCAATTTTAGGAAAGAAATCTTGTCCTAAAATGGAAAAAGTAATTTTCTAAGGAAAGTTAAAAACTAAATATGGATTCTACTTCTAGTTCAAATATGTCAAGTTTACAAACTCCAATTTTTATAGGAAAGAATTATGAATATTGGTCTCTAACAATGAATGCTTTGTTTAGAGGTCGAGATGTTTAGGATATTGTTCAGAATGCTTATATAGAACCAATAGATCAAGCAACATATAACAATCTCTCACAAGTTGAGAAAGATGTTATGAGGGAACAAAGGAAGAAAGATGGAAAAGCTATGTTCTACATACACCAAGCCATGCATGAAAGCATACTCCCAAGAGTAGCAGTAGAAAATACCTCAAGTAAAGCATGGGACACATTGGGGACAACCTATCAAGGCTTAGATAAGGCAAAGACTTCCAAGTTTCATATTTCGAGAAGATATTTTGAATCTTTGTCCATGAAAGAAACATAGTCAAAAAACGAGTTCTACACTAGAGTTGTTGGTTTGATAAATCAACTGAAATCTCATGGAGAAACCATAGTAGACCAAAGGGCCGTTGAAAAAATTCTGAGAATCCTTCCCCCAAGACTTGAATCCTTGGTTGTGACCTTGGAAGAAAACAAAGACATGACGATTTTCACCGTTGATGAGATGCAAACTTCGCTCATCAATCATGAACACAGACTCAAAAGAGCAAATACATCATTGGGAGGTGCATTTGCAACATAGTCATCCATAATCCATGGTAGAGGTAGGGGGGGAAATAGTTCTAGAGGCAGAGGATGAAACTTCTCAAGAGGAGGACACAACATTAGTCCTGTAGATGTCGCTGGTAGAGGACAAAATCAGAACCCAAGTAAACTAAGTGGTCACAGGTTTGATAAATAAAAAATTCAACGTCATTATTGTAAAATAATTGGTCATTATGCATATGAATGCTGGAAGAAGCAATATGCCCAAGGAAAGCAAATCCAAAACCAGTCGACAAACACCAGCACTTTTTCGAGCGCAATGTTGATGGAATGCTCATCCCTAATCGAATGCGATACTATCCAAGAAATTCCATGTTACATATGGTATTTAGATTCAGGCTGTAGTAATCATATGACTGGTAATTTAAATTTATTTTCCATTCTATATAATTTAGTTCAAACTGTTGTTACACTTGGAAACAATGTCCAAGTCACTGTTTTGGGAAAAGGTACTGTTGGTATTCTAACCAAACAGCGGGAGCATAAGTATATGCATGATGTCTATCATGTTGAAGATCTAAAACACAATTTTCCGAGTATTGGATAGCTGATACAAAAAGGGTACATAGTATATATGGAAGACAATCACTGTGCAATTAAATACATACGTCCAAGCAACCAACTGATAGCAAAAGTGTCAATGACAAGAAATCGCTTGTTTCCATTGAAGATAGTTCTAGAAAATACAAAAGCTACATTCAAGGAAGAAAGTAAAGAAGAAGTTGTGTACTGCGACAAGAAAGAAAATGAGAGTGCTAATTTTCAAGCTACATTTCAAAGAGAAGTTGAGGATGATTCCTAGTTGTGGCATTTCAGATTTGGACATCTGAATTTTGGTGGGCTGAAGCTACTACACACAAAGAATATGGTGAAAGGATTTCCATTGATCGACAAACCAGACAGAGTTTGTGAAGGATGCATTTTCGGAAAGCAGCATAGAGAGACTTTTCCAGTCAGAAAGTCATACAGAGCACATACACAACTTAAGATCGTGCACTCTGATATTTGTGGCCCAACGTAGACATCATCCATTGGTGGCTAGAATTATTTTCTTAAGTCTTTTATTGATGACTACTCAAGAAAAACATGGGTATATTTTTTGACACATAAATCTGTTGCATTTAGTTGTTTTCAATAGTTCAAGGCACTCATGGAGAACCAAAGCGGTCATCGCATCAAAATCCTAAGGAAGGACAGAGGCGGTGAATATGTTTCAAATGAATTTCTAAATTTCTGCAAAACCCATGGCATACAGAAGCAATTCACTATGCAGTATACACCTCAACAGAATAGTGTCACAGAGAGAAATAACAAAACCATTATGGATATGTCGCGGGCAACATGTTGGCAGCCAAGCATTTTCCAAATGATTATTGGGTTGAAGCAGTCGTAACTGGTGTATACATTATGAACCGATGTCTAACAAAGAGTGTGAAGAACAAAGTTCCTCAAGAAGCATGGATAGGTATGAATCATAGTGTTTCTCATTTAAATTTTTTTCATTGTGTTGCATATGCTCATGTGCCAGATGAGCTAGGAGAAATTAGACAACAAGGGACAAAAAATTATTTTTGTTGGCTACTCTGAAGACTTAAAAGCATACAAGTTGTATGACCCTATTGCAAGGAAAGTAATTATTAGCCATGATGTTCAATCCATTGAGAATGAACATGGGATGGACTCATCGAGAAAAATGCCAAAAATGTGTCGAATGTCGAGCAAGATGACATGAAGAAGGAAGTGGTTCAAAAACCACATGTAAGTCAACTGATCACAACACCGTCAAATCTCATGACACCATGACATGGTTCAGCACAAGGAACATCAACACAAGTCGTAGCTCAAGCTACACCGTCAAGCACACCAAGAGGACAACAAACTCCATCAAACCGTTCAACATCAATGGATCTAGTGAAGACACGAAGTCTGCGTGAAATATATGAAGTTGGTACACCAAATTCATTCTCTCTCTTTGCATTGTTTTCTCAAATAGATGATCCACTAACATTTGAGGAATTTGTTGAAGAAGAAGTATGGGCACAATCCATGGATGAATAAATTGAATGCATTGAGAAAAACCAGACATGGGAGCTGGTAGATGTACCAAAAGATAAAGATGTAATCATCTTCAAATGGATTTACAAGACCAAGAAAGATGCTGATGGGAATGTGAATAAGCACAAGGAAATAATGGTAGCAAGAGGATTCACACAGTAGCTCAATGTAGATTTCAATGAAACCTTTGCACCAGCTGCATGCATGGATACAATCAAAACAGTTTTGGCCATCGTTGCACAAAACAAATGGCCTATTTATCAAATGGATGTTAAATTGACATTTCTGAATGGTTATCTGGATGAAGAAGTATATGTGGAACAACCACAAGGCTATGAAGTTCTAGGACAAGAGCACAAATTCTACACGATGAAAAAGGCACTCCATGGTTTGAAGAAAGCTCTAAGAGCTTGGTACAGTTGCATTGATTCCTATCTCGCTAAGAATGGATTTTATCTCACTGAGAATGGATTTCATAGAAGTGAAAGTGATCCAACACTGTACACCAATGTGAATGAGCAAGGTAACATGTTAATTGTCTTCCTGTATGTAGATGATTTAATATTTACTAGTGATTTTGGCATAAAAGAATTTACAACAGTCATGGAAAGTGAATTTGAAATCACTGATTTGGGGCCCATGAAGTATTTTTTGGGCATTGAAGTCCAGAAGTCTGCAAGTGGTATTTTTATATCACAATCAAAGTATGCAAATACAGTTTTAAAAATATTTAATATGTCTAATTGCAAGTCATCTCCAACACCAGTAATAATAGGTTTAAAATTGAGCAAAGATGATGACAGATCAACTGTAGATCCTATGTTGTATAAAAGGCTTGTTGGCAGCTTTATGTATTTAACATCAGTGAGACCAGACATCATGTATGGAGTAAGTCTAATCTCAAGATTCATGGAGTCGCCAAAAGACTCTCATTGGCAAGCAAGTAAAAGAATTATGAGGTATGTAAGTGGTACAAAAGACCTTGGCATTATGTATTCAACCTCAAAACATTTTAAACTCATTGGATACACTGACAGTCACAATGGAGGTAGCACAAATGACAGGAAAAACACATTTGGGTAGATATTTCATTTTGGTACAAGTGTTGTGTCGTGGACTTCAAAGAAACAACCCATTGTAACTCTATCTTCAGCAGAAGTAGAGTATGTCGCAGCTACAGGCGCTTCATGTCAAGCCGTTTGGATGCAGAGAATGTTAAAAGGCCTGGCACAGAACCAACAAGAACCAACAACCATTTTTTGTGACAACAATTCAACCATTTCCTTGTCGAAAAATCACATGTTTCATAAGAAAACCAAACACATTGATACAAGGTATAATTTTAGTCGGTAGAAGTTTTCTATATGAAGAAGAAGATTGTAAATCTGAATTTAGATAGATGCACAAGAAAATAGATAGAGAAGACAGAACAGACATAGAGAAGAAGAGAAGTGCGGAGAAGAAGAAGAAAAACTCTGTGAAGAGTTTGAAGCCCAAGCTTATGTTTTTTGTAAAAGAGTTGAGAGTCGAAGCTCTATAAAAGAGTTGAGAGTCAAATTTTGTACAAATCCATAGTTTATGGTTTATTACAAGTGTTTATTTAGCCGCTCATCTTCTCCATATTTACCAGAGTGAATGTTGTTTACATTTACTGTAAGTGAAAGACACAAAGAATCCATATTCAGTTCAGGCCCTGAAAGTTTTGGTTTTGATCCACAGAAGGGTTCAACACAAACCTTTTTTTAATGTTGGGTTAAATAATATTGTGAGTGAGTTGCAATAGTTGTGTCGCACGTAATCCCAAGTTACCGTAGGCGAAAAGTGTTTTCCGTATCCTAAGTCAATAAGACTAGGAAATATAAAGTTGGTCACACATAAGTTGGTCGCAACCTAATTCATATGGTAGTAACAGCTCGTGAAGCCAAGTAAGCCCGTGAAGGTAAAAGTGAGTTGGGTGAAAAGTCCGTCGCAGTAATTTTGTCGAAGGTATTTTGACTCACAAGACTTTGGGAAAAAGTTAACTCAATTTAATTGCTGCTACCGCCATTTTTCTCGAGATGAACAACATGCACAGACGGTTAAGCTAACGCGAGGTGTAATTGGGTGTGTAAGAGATTTCAAAATTAGTTGATAAACAACTGCAACCATCATGATAAGTTGTTTTATCTTCTTATATTATATATTCCTATGATAAACTTCGCCTTCGCCTCTCTAGCTGAATCTGAATAAACACCTAATAAGTTGTTTTATCTTCTTTTATGATATATTCCTATGATAAACTTCGCCTCTCTAGATAATCTGAATAAACACTCAATCTAGTAGAGAAAATGTTTTTTTTTTATAATATTTATAAATACATTTGACATTGCAAAATACTCGTCGCTATATTATCAAACAGAGAAATATGCCACCTACTTTCTGTTTCCAATCTGCATAGCTAGATATATTAGCATCCTATTGGAGAGAGCTTCTTGCAGCTGTATTTATCAAGTTATTCACAATCCTATACCGAAAATCAGGATTCAGAGTAGAATTTCTTCCCACACTTCTTTGTCGTGACAAATGTCCAATAATATATTTTTGCATGAAAAAAGTGGAAAAAAGAAAGAAGCCCACGTGTTCATTTTATCGATTTGAGAGTATTATTGCAAAAGTACTCTCAAAAGTTTTTCGCCCCTCCAAAGCATCAACATAGGCACACACATGTTGAGTATTAACAAAGGCACACATGTTAACTTAAGTATTTACAAAGACACAGGCATTTTAAGTTGCATTCTCGAGTAAAGCAAACCCAATCATGCTTGTTTTGACTCCATTTATTATGATGAAAAATTGTGCCTATTTTATTGAGTTATTCTTATTTCTTGACTTATTCATCAGTTTTTAAAGCGGTCTATATTAGTTATAAATAATCAACTACCATAAGGTAATAAAGAGATAATATTTCTTATATAAATAATATTTTTTGCAAATATTAAAATATGATAATAAGAAGTTTTAAGATTTGAACATTATTACAGAGTTATACTAAAGAGTTGAGTTAGCTTCTTCCAATTCAATGGCAATATTTTTTACAGAATATAACCATTTTTTTAAATTGTTATCATTGCATTTTAACTATCTAGTTCGTATTTATATGACAATTAATACTAATATCATTTATCTTATTGTTGGTCACATGATTGGTGTCTTATTGGAATTTTGTTTGTGTGGCAAGGAAAAGCAACAACAAGCAAATTGTCATGCATGAAGCACTTAGTGGTAGCTTCTTCATTCTAATTTTCAGAGTAATCATTCAATATTGATGCAATGGCAACCCAAATTGTCCAATGTTGTTGTTGCTACACCTATTGCCTACCAACCTTTAAAATATCAGCTGCCATGTCACACTTGTTTTTATTGATTCTTGAATTTCATTAATTTTTATAAAATTAATTAAAAATAATTTATAAAATTTAATATAATTATTTTTTATATAAATATCTTTTATTTAAAAAATAATTACAAATTTTAACAATCATTATGTTGCCAATGACCAATTAAAAAATTATAGTGTCCATGGAAATATGTAATATATGTGATTAAGTTTTTGTGGAAAAATAATAAATCTAAAATCTTCACCCGATAACTTTTAATCAATTTTTTAATATTGAATATGTGAAATACTAAATCTAAAGTCTTCCCCCAATAACTTTTAAATGAGGTCATGGGAGTCGTTGAGTGTGATATGAAGACTAATTCGTTCTTGCCTTGTTGCATGTGGAAACATGATCAACAAAAGATGTGCAACAAGTGAGTTATTCTTGATAATTCAAGAAGGCATTTAATGTTTAGAGTAAATTGAATATCGTTTTAAACATTTAGATTTTAGTTGATGGGTAAACAATATACTCATAGTTGATTATCTACACTCGTAATATGATTTTTTTTCTTTGTTTTCAATCTTTTCCAAAGATTTTTATAGATTTTGAATATAACTAAAAAGTCTATGTTTTCAAAGCATTTATGAGTGTACACTAGTCTATAACACTATTTAGGATTGTGAGATGGATTGTTATTTAGTATAATTTGTATGCTAATAATAACTTGGGCTCTGCAATTACTATGTCACGAAAAACCTTATTTTTGGTGTAACTCTTTTGCATATTAATATCTAATTGAACTAGATTATATTAAAATGTTCAAGGTTGAAACATTGTCATGGTTCTATTTTGTGTTCACTTCCGATTGCAATGCTTGGATATCCCATGAACTCAATTGAATGACTATTCGTTTTTTTTATTATTATCATGGGTTCAAACTCCAAATAAAGCTTTCCTATGATTATACTCAATCCAATTCACCTTAAAAACCTTCTAGTAAGATACACATAATGGAACATACTAATATATACATGTAAATGCAAAATTTTAATCTTATATAAAATGACTTTATATAACATGACTAAACATATGAGATGAAATTGTAAAATAGATTAAGAAAACCATAAACTAAAGATTAATGAGATATCAATTCACACAACTACCACCCAATGCATGCACATTATCCATGTTATCTTTTAGTTAATACATTAGATGTTCAAGTCAATGAGAGAAGAGGAATTAAGCAATATAGATTCTATCTTGGTGGCATGAATTACCACTCCACTCATTACCACATATGATTAAACAAGTTTCTAACTAACTCACATGTACATCAAAAGAACTTGTGCGACTCTAGGGAACAAAAGAACACCAAAGCCACATTGTATATGTCATGTATGACATATATATGTTGAATCAAGGAGTAGCAAAATATTAAGTGTGTCCTTTATGGGATAACATCATTGAGTGTGGGATCAATGAGGAAACATAAACAATGTGAGAGCATGAGAAAAACAATAATTGATTGCGTATGTGCTTTCAATAGTCACAAGGCTTTACATAGTTGCAAACTAGATAGAATAATGCACTATCCTCATAGAAGCTATATATCTTTAAACATAGAATAAAACAAATGGTAGAGAGTAGAGAGTTGTATAATAATGCACTATCCTTATGGGAGACATATATCTCTAAACATAGAATAAAACAAATGGTGAAGAGTAGGGAGTTGTGGAACAATGCACTATCCTTATGGAACCCATATATCTCTAAACATAGAATAAAAAAATTGGTGGAGAGTAGAGAGTTATAGAATAATGCACTATCCTTATGTAAGTCATATATCTCTAAACATAGAATAAAAACAATGGTGGAGAGTAGAGAGTTGTTGGTATTTTTTTAATTCCATGGAAGGGAGAATAAAATGTTGAAGAAAAAATTCAAACTACAACCATTAATAAGATCTCACCATTAAAAATAATGATGCAATGATTAAATATGACACATAAACTTACCTGTAAAATCACATAAACTAACACAACATTTACACAATACAAAAAAATATTCAAACCACCATAGACACCATGTTTACCCTAGAAACCCAAATGAGAAACACCAAATCTGAATGGTTGTTCATTTTTCATTTCGAAAATCTATGGTTATAATGAAACTCATGGAATTCATGTACCCTCCTCTCTTGGAAAGCCAAAATACATTTCAGATTGAAGTTACAAGAAGATATATGTTGGTTTTCTCCATTTGGTCAACCTGGGTTCAGATCCTTGGCCATGAACAAAAACCCAGATATCAGCTGATTGAGCCCTAGCAGGGCTCAGTCAACAACACCTACGATGCAGATGCAGTCTCGTTACGTGAACTCCTTTGGTTATGGATGGTGCTACCAATTGATACTTTGCATTCTTACAATGTCTGACCTTAAGCGCATCAACTAGTTGGGGTGGGACATAATCTGGAAGCATGGATGCAGATCTTGCTAGGTTGTTTTCTAGTGGAGGAATTGTTTCCTTCTTATGGGCAATAGAACCTTTCCTCTTTGACGTGCCAGGAGGGTTTGATCATAAAACAATTGGTGGAATCACCGATGACTGTACAACTTCTTATGTTCCTACATGTAAGGGTGAAACAAATCCTGTAGTGTCTTCCATAATGGGCATGGGTAAAGCATTCTCAATGTCTGATTCTTGAACGATGCTCGTACTGGATACGAAAATGACCATACCTTGTCAAACAATAGCTTTGGCTCTTGTAGTTGCAGAAACAAAGTTCAACACACTCATTCGGTTGCAATAAAATGAATGAAACTTCACTGCGAAGAAAATATATGTGTACCCATTCAATCAATCATCTAGTCACACGATCGAGAAATAAATCGAAAGGTGGCAATGATTTTGTCACATGGAGCAATCTTTCTAATCATGACAAGGAAACCGTTAATCAAAATGTCACTT
The DNA here is from genome assembly GCA_001517045.1 of Pseudotsuga menziesii. NCBI lineage: Eukaryota > Viridiplantae > Streptophyta > Pinopsida > Pinales > Pinaceae > Pseudotsuga > Pseudotsuga menziesii. The sequence goes on from LPNX010302963.1 coordinate 255,562, forward strand.
CACCTGTCACTTGAATGGTAGTTATTGGGTGATTCCATGAAGATGGGTAACACTTTTTGGCCAAATTTGGCGATGAAAACCTGATTTTTTTACTCATGTACTAGATAGAAGCCCTCAAAACGCATATATGCCATGTGAATTTTGACTTGCAGTAAAAAAACAAATTGTAGAATATTATGTTGGCTTCATAGTGATATTTTTTTAAAAATATTCCGATGTCATTTAATGTGTGAATTTTTGCATTTAATGAACTATGTGACCTTAAAAATTTGAAGAAGCTAATAAGTGGCTCGTGTCCACATAGAGTAATTCAATCTTGCATTAATAGTTTAAAAATATATATATATATGAGCATGATCTACATAAAATGCAGTGTGATGTGCATATTTTTTTGTTAATTTTTTTCGCATTATACAATTATTTATTATTTTTCGAAAGTGACCACATTCGATTTTAGCATCGTTTTAAACACATATTTGTCCATGTAAAGAAATTTTTTCTATTTTTTCAAAAATTGAAAAACCAAAGATACCCTTTTGAACAGGACACGTCGATATGTGATGTGTGCATTTTTAAGAATTTTTTGGCTGTGTATTTTTAACTCTGCAGATTTTTCTTTGAGCTGCTTCGAAGTTGCAGTGTGGTTTTCTAAGTATACGTTTTAGAAGTAATTAAAAAATAAATATCATATGAATGCCAAAATGCGTGTATGATACCTCAATGGATATAAGATTCGTTGGTGAATCTACCGGTATCAACTCCGCTCAGTTATGTGCTAGGAATGGCAGGGTTTACACCTCTGCAAGGCACAGGAAATTTTCCATTTGTTTGAATGTGGGCTAAGTCTGTTTTTTTAAGCCCTCGACCGAGGTATGAACCTCGACCGAGGGTTTTTAAAGCCCGCAATACCTCGGTCGAGGGCTTGATAAAACCTCGGTCGAGGGCTTAACAAGCCCTCGACCGAGGTGCATTTTTCTGTTTTTGCCCAAATACGCTTGCCAAAAAGTGTTACCTAGGTCCGTGGATTCACCATATTGTGCATTAATGACAAAATTGATGAAAAATCGTGCCTCTAAAATCTCCAGCATCCTTAAATTAACTGCTAGGCAACTGTCACTTGCGACCAAAATTCCGACTTGACAACAATTCTTTTTCTGCGACAGGTCTAGAGCCAATGACACATTTATTTACTTGCGACAGATGGATAGTCTATGACATATAGATAGTATTCTACCTTTTTCTTTCTCTTTTGACTAACAAACATTCTACGGCTGAACACTTGTAAACTTTGAAATAATAACACTAAAAAATTTGCTACTTTTTGTTTTTTGTTTTTCTTGTTCTTTTCTTTTTTCCTTTCTCATTCATCATTTTTTTCATTCTTCTAAACTCTCATTCGAAAAAGTTGTGGCTATCTTGGTAGGGTGTTAGCCGAATTCCATTCACCAATCCATTGAAATGTGTTCCATCTAACTTTTTCAATTGCACTACTCCTCCTTTAGTGATTTAACTAACCATGTACAGTCCCAGCCAATGTGTTCTAAGTTTCACAGGATGCTTCATAAACTTAGTGTCGTACAGGAGAACAAGATATACAATTTGAAATTTTTTATTCTTGATATGTCAGTCATGTTAAGCTTTGTGTCGCACCTTCTCGACATTTTGATGATAGCCTGCGACAAACCTTTCTTCTTCCAAGTGTACAAGAATCAATAATATTTCTTCGACAACCCCAACATCAACCATTTCAGTGATCATAGCTATTCTTAGAGTGGGTATAATATATTTAATTGGCATGACAGCCTCCTGCCCATACACTAGTCGAAATGGATTTTGGCCTGTCAACTTCTTACAATTCATGTGATATGCTCATACAACTGCAGGGATTTTATGATCCCAATCATCTCTTTTCACATTATAGATCTTTGTCAATGCGTTCACCAAAATTTTATTGAAGAACTCGACATTGCCATTCGCTTGTGGATGATATGACATCGTCTTCCTATGTTGGATCTAGAATTCATCAATTAGATCATCGATCAACTAATTGACAAAGTGTGTTCCTTGTTCGCTTATCAAAATCTTCGGGAATCCAAATCTAGTTACAACATTGTCAAACAAAAAATTCCAACAATCGCACTGAGTACAATCCTTCATTGAAACTGCTTCATCCTATTTGGTCAGATAATCTGTCGTGGTGATAATGCATTATGCACCTGTTATTTTCCCTGGTGTATTAATAGGTCCTACAAAATCAACATCCCATTTGTCAAGTGCATGTAAGGTTACTTGAGGTACTAGTGGCATTTCATCTCGTCACGATGACTTCCATGTTCTTTGGTAGATATCACAGATTGAACAATATTCTCTAGCATCTGCATGTAGAGTAGGAAACCACAATCCTTCTTGTAATACCTTGTGAACAATATCTTTTACACCTTATGCTACCCTTTGTTTTTAACTTTGTTAAGGTTTAAAGGTTATAATCATTCATATGATGGCATGTAATAAGGTCTCAACTATGTATTAAAACCATGCAAAAAATTGGATTATGGTTCAAAGGTGTGAAATGCAAGGTTTGGAAGGTTCGTAGTAATATTTCGACAACTTGCAAGCTTTAATGCCATGTGGAAATTTTTTAATGTTTGCACTTGAAGATCGAACCTGTGGCATGTGAGTTGATAACACATCCAGGGTGGTTTAATGCTTTGTTTGCAATGCATTAACTGCTCTTTCAATCCTCGATTTTGGTAATTGAATCTCATCCTTCCACTTGTATCTTACCTCTATTCTGCATCATTGGATAAGATTTTTATTGGGATTGGTTAATTTTGGAAAGTGCAATTCATAACTCCATCTTAAACCTCAATATTGGTTATTGTGGAATTTATTTGTTGGTTTTTGTTTCCATGTTCATTTCGAATACCACCTTGTCGATGGTTTTTACCTTACTGTGGTTTTTATGCTTCTCCTTGGTGTGAACATAGGGATTTCCTCTTTGGACACGAAACCCATGCTGCTCATTTGAGGTCTGCAATGAACATTTAGCTATGGATTTTTATTTTTATTTTTGAAGAGTATAAGAGTGTGGAACTAACAGAGTCGAGCTCTGTCTCTCCTTCATTGGCTCTGTGTTCTTATCTTCTTTCTTTTTGTGGAAGGATTGGTGGTTTATGGCTTGTGTGTTTTGATATTGTTAGCTTGGAGTTTTCTTATGCGAAAAGGAGGTTGTCGTTTACTTGAGGTAAATTCCACCATTTCTTATAGTTTTAACATGCAATATTTATCATGTTTTTAAAGTTGTTAGAGAAATAATCCAACTTAGTACTATGATCATACACCTAGGACACATTTCTTTAGCTTTCATGTTATGCCATAAGGTACAAACTTAGACTATGACTTATCATTTACTGCAGTTGATGCGCTCCACTTTGATAATCCTAACAGTTGAGGTGCTCTAGTTCAACCATTATGACAACACAGGTTCCCTCATTAATGGCAGGCCACTCCCCATCCCTTAAATCAGGGAATGTGTTTGACTATGAGTGCTAGTGCATGTATGTGGTGATCTGTGGCCTTCTTTGGGCATTTATTGCCTCCTATAGCCACTCCCACTCACCCATGTGCTCACCTGCACCTTTTCTACCCTCATTTACAACTCAACATGCTCAGTCCATGTTCACACAAGAATTCGTGACTATTTGGTATGGTTTGGGAGCTCATTGGTCCACTTAGGGGGATTTTGAGGTCAAATCCTAGCATGGCACTTGTATGCATCCAGATGGCCTCCAAATGCTAACAATTTTTCCCTATTGTATTATAATTATGTACCATACATATCTACATGTTGTACAATAATAGAAAGATCAGTTATTGGCACCATATATGTGTTTTATTTTGCTCTCTTTTACTTTTTTCCTACATATTTTATGAATAAATTAGATTGTGAATATTACCTTAGATCCTAGATCTTGTTGTGAATCATATTTTCACAAAAGCTAACACAAAAAATGTTTTATTTACATAGGTTTTTATGATGGTTCAATTGTTGATGAAGAACCTTGGTACCCTAAAACATTTACACAGTAAGTGGTATTGGTCTCCACCAGTCTTATATCACATTTTAAAAAAAAGGTAATGTACTGTGTATTAAGGCTTCTAAACCATTTCTTGAATGCTACAAGTGAATAAGAGGAGGAGAAAGGTATAGAAAACTCATTTTTTCTTAATTTTGGTTATGTTTGAACTTTCAATTTGGCTAAAGAATAACATCGGGCTCACGTTGTAGTTATGGTTATGGTGACTGTATTTCAAACCCTTGACCTTCCACTTAGAATAGATTTTGAAAATAAACTATAAGTATTTACTCGTTTAGAGGTTTAGGGTTTTAGCCATTAATTTCTCAGTTTACGATAATAACTTGGATAAAACTTGTATGCAGGGTTGTTGATGACTCGAGTGGTTATCTTACCTAGTTTTTTTACCGTACAAGCTAGTAGTTTCCCACAACTTAAGTTTGGGAAAATCAATTGATTCAATGTTTGTTATTGTTGGCTAGCGGGTGTTAAATCTTTAAATATTAATGAGGTTTATGCTTCCTCCACATCATTCGATGCTCTGTATTTGGTAACCATTAAAACCTAGATTTATATTTTTAAACATTGCTATTATTTATCTTTACTCTTTCAAATCTAACTCCATTTTCTTAATGTTCACGGGGATTCAATGCTGGCATGAACCTACCTGCAAATTTTATGGACTAGTTTTCTTGCTGCATATAAAAGGTATGTGCAACAATCATCTGTTGGTTGACCAAATATTGTATATCCACTGTGATGGGATTGGAAATTGGAAAGAGGGTTTCTCGACCTCTTACATCCCATGGATGAATCCTAAGTTCAGTTTGAATGTGCTGAAGCTGATGGTTCTACTTTGATTTGAAACTTGGTTGTTGGTCCCGTTAGAGACTTGAATTAACATTTTAATCTAAAAGATTGGATTCTTGATGTACATTACTACTATGTATATGGAAATTTTGTTTACCTTCTCATCTCAGTTTATAACTTATAAATAGTTTTCAGTTTGATAAAATAGCTAGGTTTTATAAGTGTTTACCTTTGGCCTTAATAGCATAATCATAGTTTAGAAGTTATATTTATAATCTTTGTATACTAAGAAGCCTCTCGGCTCTTTTGCTACCTCTATACATTGTTAATAGTTAATATAATTTATTCGGTATTGATGCTATTTAAGTTATTGCAGTTATACTGAGGGTTTATCTAGCATGACAATGAATTCTGTATAAAAAGATGTTTTCGACTGCTATTAGCTTTGCGCATCAGTTAGTTTATAATAGTAAATGACAAAATAGCAAATTAAGAAGTTACTTGATTTATAAATATTTGTATATAAGACTGTAATAAGAAACTAGCATGACTTATAATCAATCTCAAAAATGTAACTTACAAATATAAAACAAGATTTAATAGAATAGAACCTGTTACCAACCGGTGTGGAATAAAAAATAAATGTCGTCGTTCCTCCCAACCAAGTTACTTGCTCTAAAACACCCAAGACTGATTACTGAAACACAAGGACAAATAATGATCACAATGCTCTCTTTGCGTAGCTAGTACAGATTCACCTCCATCACAAGCCTCGTGCTCATTCGATGGGTTCAATAATTATAGTATTTTTCCTAGGACTTGGTCATTTATGAGCCACGTGTTCATTATTACTTCATAATGAGTCTCGACCTGATTTTTAGGGAGGATGCCTCCTGCATGACTTGAGCTTTCTTTCAGCAATTTTTCCACTTGGCCTTTTTATTTTGATGCTTGTCATTCCTCCTTGCGGGTCAATAGACACTCTATAACAGCTACTTCAATTTTGAGTCTCTTTGCTTTTAATTATTTAATAATTAAGAATTCTTTTACATTTATTTTGACCTTACTTGGTCAAAATATCAAAAATAGTAACTTAACATCTTTAAAACAATAAATATTTGGGTTCTTAGGTGTATTACAGTAAGAGTCTTGTTGCAACAAGTTATACAAGTGAACAAGATATTTATACTAAAAAACGAGAACTCTATCCATAAAAACTCATATTTTTGCGTTGAAACAACCAGAAAACAACCCTAAATCAAAAAGTGGTGCCACCAGTATCACCATGGTAACCTAGAGTAGTGTCGCTCTAATCAAAGCCATAAATTAGACCCCCCAATCGAAAAGGCAACACACATTTTTCATGCATTTTTCATTTTGGGGGATAAAATTACAACTTATTTGACGTTGTCTCCTTAATAGTTAACACCTTTGTAATGTCAATGCTAAAATCAACATACGACTCAAAAAAAAGTGCTACTAGTGTCACATCTTTTCTTTATCAGCTTGCATTTGAAGACATTTCTAAACCATGCCCTGAAAATATTTAAAAAAGAAAAAGAAAAAAGTGAACAAATACATGACAATATCAAGAAAAAAGAAATAAATATTCAACAAATTTTCTCAAAAAAATATAAAAACTTAGAAAATAAATAGATGTTTTAAATACATTTAAAAAAAAATCTAAAACTAAAACTAAATGAAACATTTATATATATTTAAAAAACAACATAAAAACTTAGCCAAAAAGAAAGAAATAATATATATATATATAAACATTAAAAAGGGCACATAAAGGGGTAAGGGAGCGGGTAGTGGGGTAGGAGAGGTCAAGGCAGTGGGTAGGGATGGGATTTATGGGACTTTCCATATTATTATGGTTGTTGCTATGGCAAGGTCTTCTCTGGTTAGGTTTCCTAGTTAGGTGTTATCTTTTGGGGAACTACACGAACACATTATTATAGGTTGAACATTTGTAGAATCAACCAATCAAGGGGCATTGGTGTAAACCCACTTTGAAGTGTGAGGGAACCTACTACTAATGAATGCAAGATTTAAGGTGAGGAGGGGGGACGGGGAACGGGGAACGATTCTCAGAATCGAGCCCCTATCCAACCTTTTTAACTTGTTTATAATATGTTTTTATTTATGATTTTGAGTTTTGTAGTTGTTTTTTTTTTGTAAAATTTTGGTTTTTTCTTTCTTATGTTCCTTTTTACAAAGATTTTTTTTAATTTAAATATTTTTAGGCCATGGTTTAAAAATGCTTGGAAATGTAATCGGAAAAAGCAAAGAGGTTCCATTGATAGCACCTCCGTTTGATTCATTGGTTTATTTAGCATTTACGTTGTGAAATTGTTGGTTGTTAAGCTCACGGGATCAAACAAGTTGCAATTTTAGCCCCCCTCCCAAAAAAATGTGTTATATACCATTTTTTATTCAGGGTTGATTTTATGGTTTTTATTACAGTGGGACCATGTTGCACTGCTTTGGCTTACCAAAATGTTGCAAAATTTAGTCCTGAAAAACAAAAATTCGATTCGAGGTTGTTTTTTGGTGCCTTTGATACTGATAAAAAAACAAGAACAATGTTGAGTTTTCATCAAATTATATAACTTGTTTTACATGGAAGAAAACATAAATCACTTTGATCTAGATTGGTTTCATCTAAGCTTTTGTAGACCAAAATATTTATGAATGGGAAAATGCGATCCAAAATAAATTGAACACAAGCCAATGAGTGTAAAATTCAATACATGCAAGTTTAATTAGACAACAAATGAATGTTAAATAAAAACATATAATAAAATGCACACAATAAAAGAAAATAGAAAAAAGAAAAGAATTAAATGAAGAAGGAAAATCATTGAAAATAGGAAAGAAAATGAGAGAGGAGTGAGGAATGAAATTTTAATTTCATGGCCTTCCCATTACACCCAAACTCCTATATATATTCTTGTAACTTGAATTGAGCAACCATTCAAATTTGATGTTTCTTGTTTGGGTTTATAGGGTAAACATGGTGTTTATGGTGGTTTGAATATTTTTCAATATTGTGTAAATGTTGTGTTAATTTATGTATATGATTTTAAGAGTAAAGTACTCTATACATAATTGTTGCATCATTATGTTAATGTTAAGATCTTATTATGGGTTTCAATTTAAAAATTAAATTTGAATTTAAAGATTTTTGGTAACATTTTATTTTCTCTTAAAAAATATTAACAACTCTCTATTCTCCACCATTTATTTTATGCTATGTTTAGAGATATATGACTTTCATAAAACTAGTGAGTACATTATTTTAAGTAGTTTGCAACTATGTAAAGCCTTGTAACTATTGAAAACACATACACAATCCATTATTGCTTTTCCCATGATCTCACATTGTCCATGTTCCCCCGTTGAAGCCTCTTTTCCCTATAGGCCACACGTAGTCTTTGGCTACTCCTTGAGCCCAAACATCGGTCATACATGACATATACACCGTGGCTTTGGTTGTCTTTTGATGGGCATGTGAGCTAGTTGAAGGCTTGTTTAATCGTGTGGCAAAGAGTGTAGTGGTAATTCATGCCACCAAGCTAACATCTATGTTGCTTAATTATTCATTATTCTTCTCTCATTGAGTTGAACCTCTAACGTATTAACTCAAAGTGGTATATATCATGGATAATGTGCATGCATTGGGTTGGTGGTATGTGAATTGATATCTCGCCATCTTATTTATGCATTAACGAACGTTTATTTTAAATGTTTAGTTGAGGCTTGTCTTAATCTATATTGTAAGTTCAACTCATATGCTTAGTTATCTGCAAGAACAAGACAAGCCTCAACGCTGTAAGTTCATAAATTGTTATATGCAACCATTGCTCGCTCACCTTCATAAACTCGAAAAGGCGCATTTACTTGATTGTCACGGGCTGTAGTGAAATTATCCTCCCTTCGGGTGGGAATGGGAGTATTTCTGCGAATGACTACAGACATGACACCCCGGCCACATGAAATTCCGAGACTCAAGGGCGTGACCACCGAAGTCCATAAGGACTAAGCGGATGCCTTCATTGTTCAAGTGTGCCGCTTGAATTGCAGCACCATATGCAACAGCTTCATCGGGATTTATACTTCTGCAGATCAGTTCCTTTCCATGGAATGATAGCCAAAACCAAGCCGACTAAACTTGGGTTTAGGGCTCAGTCGATATTAAGTTTTAATTTTCACTTTTCACGCCGACCACTTTACCATTTTTCTAGTCAGGTGAAACTTGTCTATGTCCGACTAGACAAGTTTATAAATTTTAGTCGGTCCTTCACTCGACCAAAATTACTTCGACTTACTTGTCCGACCGGTTTTTACTTCGACCACTTGTCACTTCAACCAAGTCGGCTCACTTCATGTCTTTGACCAAGTCGGCTCACTACTTACCTTCGACTAAGTCGGCTGACTCATCGACCACTCAAGTCGGCTCGACCACTCTAGTTGGCTTATACAACTGACCACTCTAGTCGGCTCACTTTGGTCGAAATTTACAAGGTATGTTTCTTAGTCTAAAGACTTAAGAAATTACAAATGCTTTTCACCTATGAGTAAGATGAAGTAAAATAGACACATTTACAAATCCAAATAACTTATGAAAAACATATGCCCAAATATGTAGGAAGACTTGAGTCGACCAATGTGCCGTAAAACCTGGAACTTTCACGCGGTGAGATTTTTATGGGTTCTTGTTCTTTTACTTATCAGTAATTGTAAAATACATTTACAAAAGTAAATCTGGAAATATGTGCGGCCTAATAATCATGCATTCAACCACAAACTATTTCATATATTTACTATGTGGAAATAACAAAGTATTACAAACTTGTCGGTTACAAACTGGTCGGTCCAGACTGGTCGGTCTATAGAGCTTCAGCGCTTCGACTAAATCACATGCACAGAAGCTTGAGCTTCGACTTCTCTTTCTCACCCTGATTTCCTCTACTATCTAATGTCTGTGTTGTCTCTGTGTAAACTAATTCACAATTTGCTTCTTCTATTTATAGGCAACCTGAAGATTGCTACAGCATGGGCCAACTGACTTGCCATTAAAGACTGTAATAACTATCTACCTAACAACTTAGCTTCAGAAATAAATTCGACTGATTTGCATTGCCCACTCGTGGACTCTTCTTTCTTGTCAGACTGATAGACAAGATCTTGACTTGTATAGACTCTGACAGAGTCGGCTGGAAGTCAAGTACAGATCTCCGAGTAATTACATTTTTCCAACACTCCCCCTTAATTATAAGCAGATGGGGTTTTTAAAACAAAAATTTACAAAATGTTTCAGAGATTAGACATGCTATGTTTATGATAGAGTTCACTGTGGTGAACTTGTCATTCCAAGATAACTACGCAGATACTGGAATGTGTCATTTTCCAATGGATTTGTGAAGATGTCGGTAAGTTGGTCTTCAGACCTGCAAAATTTCAAACAAATTTCCTTGTCGTTCACCAACTCTCTTATAAAATGAAACCTTGTGTCGATGTGCTTGGTTCTCTTGTGAAACACATGATTCTTTGATAATGCTATGGCTGAATTGTTGTCACAGAAGATTGTTGTCAGTGCTTGATGGTTCTGTGACAAGTCTTTTAAGACTCTTCTCATCCAGACAGCTTGACATGCAGCACTTGTTGCTGCAACATACTTTGCTTCAACTGAAGATAGAGTTACTATGGGCTGTTTCTTTGAAGCCCATGAAACAACACCTGTACTAAAATGAAATGTGTACCAAGATGTGCTCTTCCTGTCATCTATGCTGCCTCCATTGTCATTGTCAGTGTAACCAATGAGTTTAAAATTTTCTGAGGTTGAATACATAATACCAAGGTCTTTTGTGCCACTTACATACCTCAGAATTCTTTTACCTGCTTGTCAATGTGAGTCTTTTGGTGACTCCATGAACCTTGAGATCAGAATTACTCCATACATAATGTCTGGTCTTGTTGCTGTCAAATACATAAGGCTGCCAACAAGCCTTTTGAACAGCGTAGGATCTACAGTGGATCCTTCATCAACTTTGCTCAATTTTAAACCTATTATTACTAGTGTTGGGGCTATCTTACAGTTAGACATGTTAAACCTTTTTAAAACTTCACTTGCATACTTAGACTGTGATATAAAGATACCACTTTCAGACTGCTGAACTTCAATGCCCAGAAAAAACTTCATAAGCCCCAGATCAGTCATTTCAAATTCACTTTCCATGACTGTTTTAAAATCTGCTATGCCATAATCACCAGAAAATATTAAATCATCTACATACAAGCAGACAATTAACATCTTACCTTGCTCATCGACTTTGGTGTACAAATTCAGTTCACTTTCACTTCTGTGAAATCCATTTTCAAGGAGATAGGAATCAATACGACTGTACCAAGCTCTAGGAGCTTGCTTCAAACCATATAATGTCTTTTTCAGCCTGTACACTTTGTGCTCTTGACCTGGAACTTCATACCCTTGTGGTTGTTCCACATATACTTCCTCTTCTAGATAACCATTTAAGAATTCCGACTTGACATTCATTTGATGAACATGCCATTTGTTTTGTGCAGCAATGGCCAAAACTGTTTTGACTGTATCCATGCGTGCAACAGGTGCAAACGTTTCATTGAAGTCGATGCCAGGTTGCTCTATGAACCCTCTTGCTACCATTCTTGCTTTGTGCTTTTGCACATTCCCATCAGCATCTTGCTTTGTCTTGTAAATCCATTTGACACTGATTACATCTTTGTCTTTTGGTACATCAACCAGTTCCCATGTCTGGTTTTTCTCAATGCATTCTATTTCTTTATCCATGGCTTGTGCCCATACTTCTTCTTCAACAGCTTCTTCAAATGTTAGTGGATCATATATAGGGGAAAATAATGCAAACGGAGAGAATGAATTAGGTGTACCAACTTCATATATCTTTCGTAGACTTCTTGTCTTCACCGGTTCTGTCGATGTCAACTTAGACTGAATGCTTGATGGGGTCTGCTGTCCTCTTGGTGTACTTGTCGGTGTAGCTTGAGCTGCTACTTGTGTCGATGATCCTTGTGCTAAACCATGTCTTGGTGTCATGGGAGTCGACGGTGCTCCGACTGGTTGACTTACATGTGGTATTTGAACCACTTCCTCTTCCATATCATCATTGTCGACGTTCGACACAATCTTGACATTTATGTCGACGGTTCCATCCCATGATTCATTCTCGATGAATTGAACATCTCGACTGATTATCACTTTACCTTGTGACGGGGTCATACAACTTGTATGCTTTTGTGTCTTCTGAATAGCTGACAAAAATACATTTCTGTCCCTTCTTGTCTAGCTTCCTTCTCAGCTCATCTGGAACATGAGCATATGCAACACAACCAAAAACTTTTAAATGGGAAACACTATGATTCATACCTGTCCATGCTTCTTGGGGAACTTTGTTCTTCACACTCTTTTTCAGACATCGGTTCATAATGTATACGGCAGTTGCGACTGCTTCACCCCAATACTCATTTGGCAAATGCTTCGCTGCCAACATGATGGTTCTGTTCTTTCTTTCGGCTATACCGTTCTGCTGAGGTGTATACCGTGCAGTGAATTGTTTCTGTATGCCATGGGTCTTGCAAAAATTTAGAAATTCATTTGAAACATATTCACCTCTTCTGTCAGTCCTTAAGATCTTGATGCGGTGACCACGCTGGTTCTCCACGAGTGCCTTGAACTGCTGAAAATAACCAAATGCATCAAATTTGTGTTTCAAGAAATATACCCATGTCTTTCTTGAGTAATCATCAATAAATGTTAGAAAATAGTTGCAGCCACCAATGGATGATGTCTGCATTGGACCACAGATGTCAGAGTGCACAATTTCAAGTGGTGTGCGTGCTCTATAGGACTTTCCGACTGGAAAAGTCTCTCTGTGCTGTTTGCCAAAAATGCAGCGTTCACAAATCCTCTCTGTTCTGTCGATCAATGGTAATCCCTTCACCATATTCTTTGTGTGCAGTAGCTTTAGCCCACCAAAATTCAGATGTCCAAATCTAAAATGCCACAACCAGGATTCATCCTGAACTTCTGTCTAAAATGCAGCTTGCAAATTAGCGCTGCAATTTTCTCTCTTGTCGAGGATCTCGACTGTTTCTTCACTTTTTGTCTTGAATGCAGCTCCTGTCTTTGTCTTCCTTTTTATGTTGAGAACTATCCTCAATGGAAACAAGCGGTTTCTTGTCATTGACACTTTTTCTATCAGCTGGTTGCTTGGACACTTGTCTTTGATCACACAGTGTTCATCTTCCATGTAGACTCTATAGCCTTTTTGTAACAACTGTCCAATGCTTAACAGATTATGTTTCAGATCTTCAACATGATAGATATCAGGGATATACTTACTCTCCACCTGTTTGGTTAGAATATCAACAGTGCATTTTCCTAAGACAGTGACTTGGACATTGTTTCCAAGTGTAACATCAGTTTTAACTAAAGTGTCTATACTGGAAAACAGATTTAAATTACCAGTCATATGGTTGTTGCATCCTGAATCTAAGTACCATATGTCATGTGGACTTTTCTTGAACAGCGTTGCATTCAAGTAGAGATGTCGATGCCATTAACATTGCACTTGTCGAAGTGCTGGTGTTGGTCGACTGACTTGGGATTTTCCTTCCTTGGTCATATTGCTTCTTCCTACATTCATATGCATAATGACCAAACTTCTTACAGTAATGACATTGAATTTTTGATTTATCAAATCTCTGGACACTTGGCTCACTTGGGTTCTGGTTATCTCCTCTGCCACCGAGTTTTGCAGGACTTCTGCCTCGTCCTCCTCTTGAAGAACTTCTTCATCTGCCTCTGAAGTTGTTTTCCCCCCTGCGTCTACCACAACTTATGGATGACTGCGCTGCAAATGCACTTTCCAATGATGTCTGTGATCTGTTGATTCTGTGTTCATGATTGATGAGTGAAGCTTGCAGCTCATCAATGGTAAATGTTGACATGTTTGTGTGTTTCTCTAAGGTCACAACCAAGTTTTCAAATCTTGAGGGAAGACTTCTGAGAATTTTTTCAACAACCCTTTGGTCTGATATGGGTTCTCCATGAGATTTTAGTTGGTTTATCAACCCAACAACTCTGGTGTAGAATGTGTCTACATTCTCTGAATCTTTCATGGACAGAGATTCAACATCTTTTCTTAGAATTTGCAGCTTGGATGTCTTTACCTTATCCAAACCTTGATAGGCATTCTCCAATGTATCCCATGCTTCCTTAGCATTAGTCTTTGCTGATATTCTTGGGAGTATGCTCTCATGCGTAGCTTGATGTATGAAAAACAGAGCTTTTCCATCTCTTTTTCTCTGTTCTCTCAAGACATCTCTCTTAGCCTGTGTGAGATTGTTATATGCTTCCATGTCTGCTGGTTCTGCATAACCATGCTGGACTATCTCCTAGACATCTTGACCTCTGAATAAAGCATTCATTCTTAAAGACCAATATTCTTAATTCTTTCCTGTAAATCTTGGAGGTTGCAATGAACGAGAAGTGGAAGCCATTTTTAATTTTTTTAGTTAACTTTCCTTAGAAAATTAATTCCCACTTTTTAAGACAAGATTTCTTTCCATATAACCTTGCTCTGATACCAGATAGCCAACCAAAACCAAGCCGACTAAACTTGGGTTTAGGGCTCATTCGATATTAAGTTTTAATTTTCACTTTTCACGCCGACCACTTTACCATTTTTCTAGTCAGGTGAAACTTGTCTATGTCCGACTAGACAAGTTTATAAATTTTAGTGGGTCCTTCACTCGACCAAAATTACTTCAAGTTACTTGTCCGACCGGCTTTTACCTCCACCACTTGTCACTTCGACCAAGTCGGCTCACTTCATGTCTTCAACCTTGTCACTTCGACCAAGTCTGCTCACTTCATGTCTTCAACCTTGTACCTTCGACTAAGTCTGTCGGCTGACTCACCAACCACTCAAGTCGGCTCGACCACTCTAGTTGGCTTATACAACCAACCACTCTAGTCGGCTCACTTTGGTCGAAATTTACAGGGTATGTTTCTTAGTCTAAAGACTTAAGAAATTACAAATGCTTTTCACCTGTGAGTAAGATGAAGTAAAATAGACACATTTACAAATCCAAATAACTTGTGAAAAACATATGCTCAAATATGTAGGAAGACTTGAGTCGACCAATGTGCCATAAAACCAGGAACTTTCACGAGGTGAGATTTTTATGGGTTCTTATTCTTTTACTTATCAGTAATTGTAAAAGACATTTACAGAAGTAAATCTCGAAATATGTGCGGCCTAATAATCATGCATTCAACCACAAACTATTTCATATATTTACTATGCGGAATTGTTGGTCCAGACTAGTCGGTCTATAGAGCTTTAGCTATTCGACTAAATCACATACACAGAAGCTTGAGCTTCGACTTCTCTTTCTCACCTTGAGTTGCTCTGCTATCTAATGTCTGTGTTGTCTTTGTGTAAACTGATTTACAATTTGCTTCTTCTATTTATAGGCAACCTGAAGATTGCTAAAGATTGCTACAGCATGGATCGACTGACTTGCCATTAAAGACTGTCTACCTAACAACTTAGCTTCAAAAATAAATTTGACTGATTTGCATTCGTGTACTCTTCCTCCTGCTTGTCAGACAAGATCTTGACTTGTAAAGACTCTGACAGAGTCCGCTGAAAGTCAAGTACAGATCTGCGAGTAATTACATTTTTCCAACATGGAAGAATTCTTGGATGAGTTCCTGCACCTTTGGAATGCGGGTAGAGCCTCCTACCAATACAACTCCGTCAATTTGCTCTTTACTCATCCCGGCATCTTTCACACAGTGCTTCACGATTTGCATGCACTTTTCGAAACAATCAGCGTTGAGCTTTTCAAACTTGGCTCTACTAATCTTCACATGAAAATCCGTTCCTTCATAGAGAGAGTCAATATCAATTTCAGTTTCTACATCACAACAAAGACTTCTCTTTGCTCTCTCGCATTCTGATGGGAGTCTCCGAAGGGCTTTTGCACTTGCTGTCATGTCCTTGTTGTTTCTTCTCTTGAACTGCTGCACACAATAATTCAGCATCTTATTGTCAAAATCCTCCCCTCCCAAATGCATGTCCCCTCCCACAGCCTTCACCTCGAATCTACCACTCTCAACAGTAAGAACTGAGACGTCAAAGGTACCTCCACCCAGGTCAAATATCAGGATGGTCTTCTTTTCATTGCATACTGTATGAAACCCATAAGCTATAGCTGCAGCTATGGGTTCATTAATAAGTTTCATCACGTCAAGTTCCGCAATGGCGCCGGCATCTTGAGTGGACTTTCTCTGAGAATCGTTAAAATAGTCAGGCACTGTGATGACAGCATTTTTTTACCTCAGATTTGAGATAATCTTTAGCTATCATCTTCATCTTTGATAAAACCATGGAAGATATCTCCTTGGCTGCAAACTCCTTCCTCTGGCCTTTGTATTCAACTTGGATGAGAGGCCTGTTATCCTCTCCAGAGACAACAGTGAAGGGCCATAGTTTCATGTCATCCTATACATGGGGATCGCTGAATCGCCTTCCAATGAGTCTTTTGACATCAAATACAGTGTTGTGGGGATTATTAGTGATTTGATACTTTGCACCATCGCCATCGACTCTTGCACTGGGTGTGAAGGCAACCATGGAAGGAGTGGTTCTGTTTCCCTGGTCATTAACAATAATTTCAACTCTGTCATGCTCCCATACTCCTACGCAGCTGTATGGAGTTCCAAGATCAATGCCAATAGCCTTTTCTTTTACCTTTGGCCTCCATTCCGTTTATGATTAGCTAGAAGAAAAGTTCCCAAAAGTTCCCAGTTAGTACGAAAAAGAAAAAACTCTGGACTTACAAATATACCAAGAGCGTGGAGACAATAGCAAAATACCTCAGACCGTCCCTATCGACGTCTTCTGTTTGCACAATTTTGGCTTGATGCAACGGAGAGATTATTTTAAGGTCTAATGAATTTCCTAGTAAAGTTGCAATTTGAACTTCACATATTTAACGATTTTAGAATTTCAGATTCACCATAAAGAAAATAACCCCAAAGATAAAATACCAGTTATACTGCTCCGTTAATTCTGTAGAATGGAGTAACTCAGAACAGTATACACAAGTCCAACAATGCATTAATTCTGTTCCTTGAATTCGTTGAAATATGATTGTCCCCTGATCTCTAAGATCAGTTCGGTGAAATATGGAGCAATAAGTTACCTCTATCTTAAACATTAATTTTCATAATTCACTGACAGCTATTAATGATATGGAGAAGGTCTTAGTTCACACAGCAAATAACTTAATCAATCACATTAAAAATTGCGTATAGGACATTATTTACCATAAAAATCCGAATAGAAAACCATAGTATTGCATCTGGTTTACAATACAGCTCTAGACTCTTTGGCATTCTCCGCTGTAGGCCAAAAATATTAGTTAAGTGAGAAGAGATAAAAAAAAGAAGAGAATTAGAGTCATGGGAAGGCCAACAAACCTAACCAATCATTTCGGAATACAATAGAGACGATTTAAAAATTTAAGATTAAGTTGTTAGTATTGTAAAAGTTATTAATTGTTTTTATAATCATTTAGATAAATTTCGATAACTTTCAAAAGAATTATAATCATGATAATTCAAACTAAGCTTGGTGTATTGAACCTTAATCGTATAAATATAGAATCTAATCAATAACATTAAAATATACTATCCTTTATTTTATATTTTACAAGACATGATATAAAGTGGAGCAAATTCATAAATATTTTGTAACTTATAATTTTAAAATTAATTAAATATTATTTAAAAAAATAGATGTAATTTTATGAAATTTGAATACTTAATTAGATATTTAAAATATAAACAAAATCATAAATATTTTATAACTTATAATTTTAAAATGATTTAATCAATAATTTTGTTGAAATAAAGGCTTAATTAAATATTTAAAATAGTAGGATCCAAGAGTAGAGATGATCACAAGTATTTTTCTGTTTTAACCCCTGATCATTATCATTAACCATCACCATCATCGTTATAAAAATTAATCATCACATATTTATGAAATAAGTTTTTTTAAAATAAAATAAATAATTAATAATATTAATTTATTTAAATTTTAAAATTGATAAATAATTAATATTAATTATTTAAATTTAAAATTGATAAATAATTAATCACTGGGACTTCTATTGACACATGGCATAAACCAGAAATAGGGTTGAGAAAGCGGATCAGATCACAATTCTACGGATTTAGGCATTTAAACATCATCGGATTGCCACCTCCTTAGTGGATAACATTTATGTGGATCTGGACATTTTTAAACTTCTATGTGAATGCGTGAAAACCTATGGCTAAGGCATCTCGGATCATATTTGAGCATTTGAAGAAAAAAGTTTTAGTTAATGAGAACTAGATTACATAAAGTGAAGAAGGTCCCAAGGGTTCGGCTTGTGAAGCTCCTTTTTCTAGATCGCAATCATTATTAGTAACTTCAGGTACCCTACCCGTTTTTATAAGGATTGCTCGTCAAAAATGATAATTTATCTGGGAGGATTCTACATAAAATGGAAAACCAAAGCTAAGATACAATTAATTTAACAAGGAGATGGTGATCCGTGAGAAAAATTTAATGGAAGAACATTTTTAAAGAGTTAGAAGAAAAAGTAAATAAAAATAGAATGACTCTATTGAAGGGAAAATAGATAGTAAGTTAAGGAGGAAATGAAAAAAATGTTAGAACTAGACGATGAGCTTAACAAACTAGATTTGAACTTGGTAATTTTTGGTTTAAAGGAAAGGTAGATGATGATACACTAGCTATAATCAAGGAATAATTGAATAATAGGATGCATATTGAAACAACCTACCCAACATAAGCAAAGAGGTTAGGGAAACTAATTGAGAATAAATAAAGGGTGATATGGATCAACGTTAGCTTTATCGACCATAAGTATATCATACTTAGAAAAACCTCAAATCTAAAAAGGTCAATAATATTTATAAGTGAAGTTCTCATTCCAAAAAACCAAGTCCAATTAAGAAAGGAGGTCCAAAAGATAAAAGAATCCAAGAAGGAAGAAAAATGGACTCTAATTAGAAATAGAAAAGTTGTTATCTGGGATAGAAATTGTTGGAGCAGGGTCTCACAGCTACAGAAGAAGCTGCTAGTTTAACGGAGAGATAAGTTTTGGCGGAAAGAAGATAAGACAGAGCTATGACGCCGTAGCACGTTTCCAGCTGCAGAGTAGAGCCGAAAACCATGACTTTTAAGATAGAAAAGTCAAGAAAGGCAATGGTACCTGAGCAGTCGAGAAGAGAGAGCTCACCCACTGCATTGAAGGCAGCGGCGGAAGACAGGAGGGCTTAGCGACCCTCATAAAAGAGAAGGAGCAACGAGGCTGAAGCATTGAAGACGAAGGACAGTAAAGAGAAGCGGTGCATAGTACCCATGATCAGTGTCGGGAAGCATGGAAGACTGCAGAGAGCTGTGGTGTGACGGAAAGCGGCTACATCAAGTACATATATGGCCAATTGTCGCTAGTTAGGGTTTTGGGTTACTGTTGGGACAGGCCCACAGTGTTGTAATGGCAAGACCTTCGGGCTGCCTATAAAGGGATATATTTTGTATTGTAAAATGGTTGGTGGGTTGGTTAGTTGGACATTAGCGGGTTTGCCAAGTTGTTGGTTGTTTGTAGATTGTTAGACAGTTGTAAAAGTCAAGCTCTAGTTCTGTTATTAGCGGTAGCAATCTTACTGTGACCAGTAGCTAGCTTATAGAGTATGGATGTAACGATCCGCAGGGATCGACAGAGAGGGAAGAGTATATTGTAGGAGAGCAATATAGAGAGAAAAGAGGTCTAAGAGAGAAGATCTTGAGCTGCATATGTGGTGCAGCAGAACTGTGTTTTACCTTCCCCTGAGCTATAAGAAAAACACAGTTCTGTGGACGTAACTTCCATCCTGGAGGTGAACCACGTTAAAATCAAGTGTTATGTGATTGGATTATTTGTTATGTTTACTTATGCATTTTCCAGTCGTTTCATGGACTTTGTTTACAGCTTAATGAACGAATGTTTTAATTAGTTCACAGCAATATAGAAGGATAAACATAAGTCAGAAGTCTCTGGCATGTTGTATATGGTTCATTTATGCTTTGCGTGAAATAGTCATTAGTTGCAGTATCGAATAGCCTTGTATGTTAAGTCTTGCACGTGGACACGAGCAACACTAAGTACGCTAAATCGCGGAGGTAGGATATCACAGAGAGGTGATACCGCATTGACAGAGGAGCTGCGGTGCGCGATACCGCTGGTTGAGGACTTAGCGTTGGGCAGGAGCTGTGTGTCGCATGGTGCGCGGCGATGCGATAAGGCAGGAGATATCATGAGTTAGGGGAAGTGCGTGGCATAGAGAAGGACCGCACGACGGTATAAAGGAATATCTCGTGGCTAGAAGATCTGCGAGATGAGGAGATCACGTGACGCGAGCATAAGGTCGTGCGACGCGCAGAGAAAGAGACCCCGCAGCTAGAAGAGATGCGAGTCGCAAGTAGGATCACCACGCAACCTGGTCCAAGACACTTGAGTCCTTGGCCAACCCATTAGAGTCACTTCGGGTGAGACTTCAGGCTGCTTTGCGGTCTGTCGCCGAAAGGGCCAGTGAGCTAGGGGTGTTGTTGGTTGATTATAGTAAACCCGGGTCTGCCCACCATAGCCAACAAATGGTTTCGTTGCCGGTTTTGAACAAATGAGCGCTAATGTTCTGTTGGCATCCTACTAGAGAAGAGTTTCACCAGTGGCTGGATTCAAACTTAAGGGAGTTTGCCAAGTAAGAAAATCGGAGCCCTAAATTGAGCACAAAGGATTGGTTACAAAAGCATATCGCTTCAGATATACACGCGATATTTTTTGCAACCTATGGAAACGAGCTTTACGACTGGTTATCAAAGTTGATAGATAGGAACATATTCAAAAAGAAGAGAAACATTGTCTGGACACCGGAGTTGATTCAGATCGTGCAGAACCTCGACAATCCCATTACAAGAGCAGTGGACTTCTGGCTTGCGAGTGTGCTAGGAGGCTTTGTTACAAAATTTGCAGTTGACCAGAGAAAAAGCTTCAGCGAGGCTGAGCGGTACTTCTTCAAAGGATATCGTGGTAAGTACCTAAAATCTCTAAACTTGTCCATTAAGATGTTGCTACATGAAAAAGGAGTAATGGACATGATTTCAGATGAATAAGTAAAGATAGTAATGTCACAAGAGTTTGAAAGTGATTTTGATGACATTGGACAAACACGTAGTGGCAAGAAATATAAAGTAGCTTTCGGCTCTCCTGTATTTGGAGATAGTTTAAACAATAAAGGCAATCGAGTCCTAGTACCATAGAAGAACCAAGGGGGGGTATCCCCTACCATCCCTATACCCCACAGAAACAGACCGGGACTCAGAGTAATCCCATAGGTACTCCATCCAGTAGCTCACAGACAGTACCTACTACTGCTACATCACCTTCACCTACACCGCCGAGTGGTAGTAATCCAGTCAATCAAAACCTACCGCAGAGAAATAGAATGGGAGATGATATGAAGCTACCTACCTTTAAGGGTACAGGAGCAGAGGACCCGGAAGAGCATTGGTTTCTATGTGAAGCCATGTGGACCATTAAAACAATCAACGACGATAACCTTAAACTTGTACAGTTGGTCACCACGCTCAGAGACCGAGCTTTAACATGGTACATAAAGTATACCATAGTACCCAAGACACTTGCCTAGGTCAAGAACGCCATGATTAAAGAGTTCAAGAAACCTAATTCTGAGTCTCAGTGCATGACAGAGCTCAAGGATATTAAGCAATTGCTATCAGAGTCAGTATGGGACTTTGACCAGAAATTCAAAGCTCTTATAGACCAAGTAAGCTTTGAGTTTGCACCGGAGCAGCATAAGGAATGGTTTATTGCAGCGCTGCTCCCTCACATCAGATTGCCACTAATGCAACAGAAAGTCCAGACGTAGGGTGACGCGTTGGAGATGGCGATGAAGCTAGAAGCTTCACCTTTAGCAGAAACTAGTGCAGGCATGACAACTCTACAGAACCAGTTGGCCAACCTCACGTTACAAATACATGAACTTAAGAAAGGAAAATAGGTTATGCAAGACATATGGTGCTTACGATGTAAAGCACAGGGTCATACCAAAGACAACTATCCAGTCTTTGCAGAATATTTAGCGTTAGGGGCTCCTAACCCCTTACCACGAATGCAAGGGCCATGGTGTGAAATATGCAAAACACAAGGACATCCGCCTCAGCAATGCCCTTTGCTTCAGAAGTATGTACAGACACCTAAGAACCTATACTGTGTCTTCTGCAGCTCTGTCGGACATAATGAACAGGATTGACGAGCCTATGATCTCATGTTAGATAGAAAACATGACGTATACAGAGTCCAATCAGAAACACAAGGTCCAGCAGCAGGACCACAGCCTGATCCGACTTATGGTGGTCGTGGAGGAGGATTCATAAGATGAGGCCATGGAGGAGGCTTTGCACGAGGAGAAGGCTTTGGTAGAGGAGAAGGTTTTGGCCGTGGTCGCGGACCAATCACTTGTTATAACTGCAAAATTGTAGGACACTATGCCAGGGACTGTAAGAGCCCCACTACCACTTGTAACTACTGCAAATCTTATGATCATACCATAGAGTAGTGTCCTACCTTGATAGCTAAGATCAAAGACCCTAAGCCAGCAGTACACCAGAACATCCAGCTTATTGCTGCTGAGCAGGTAGAACCAGAACCAAGAGTAAATATTGTGACTCGTAGCGATGTTTCTACTAGTAGGACATCGCAGGAGACCGAAAAGAACACAAGTCAGGAGTGGGTGCGCAGAGCTCCTAGTAAAGCAACAGCACTCGACCTACAGAAGAATAAAGAGACATTTCATGAAGCCAAGGCTTCCTTTGATGAACCAACGTAATCAGGATCGCAGGTACCGCCATGTAGCGGCATACCGCAGGAAGCACCTTATGGCGATAGCCCTGAACAGATACCGCAGGCTACCACATCGGGGAGATGCGACGAGGATGAATCAACAGGAAGCGTACAATCCTTCATGTGCAGTTGCTTGAAACTCGTGAGAAATGAAAAATCTATCGGCGAGCTACAGCGCATCATAGATCAGTGTCAGCAACCTTCTCTCTCGGGCAGTGCACACTGCGCTGTTCATAATATTACAGGACATACAAGGACCAAAAGGGAGATGAAGCTCACAACACAAATTAGAGAGTTTGAAATGGATAAAGTCGTCTTAGATCTAGGATCAGAGGTGAATGTTTTGACTAAGCAGACATGGGAACACATGGGTAGCCCTCAGTTAGTCAGATCGCCTATCCACCTGAGATTAGCTAACCAACAGCGAGTATCACCATTGGGTTGACTGCTGCATGTGCCAGTTGACATTGATGGAGTTTGCAGTTTTGCGGACTTCGAGGTTATAGAAATCATTGGCAACAGTCGACCGTATCCATCATTATTAAGTATCGATTGGGAAATTGGTAGCAAGGCTGTCATCGACCTAAAAATAAGACAAATGACCTTTGAGGATGCGCAGATCCGGGTCATCGCGCCACTGGATCCTCACCAGGGTCCTAGATACATTGAACCTATCCGAGCAGAGGAGGAGGCACATAACATGGATAGTCTCTACCAGATGACTGTGAACCAAAACGACTACATTAATCCAACCGCAGAAGGGAACATTAGTTGGCGATGCGACAGCTCATGCGCATTGGATTTCGATGTTGGTTTAGAGAACTGGCAGAACAGATTTTACGAAGTCTCAGTGCGTAGATGTGCGTTTATGAGTAAGTCACTGCGATGGATTGGCGTGGAGATCACTGAGATTCCATCATATCATGGTCTGATAGATATCCAGGACTTCCTTGAGCAGTTTGAGCAACAGATTCCTTACGAGCAGAGGATCGCAGCTATGGACCTTGCAGTACGAGCCACATCTGCAAGATGGTGGTATGTGCATAAAGAGAATATCGCATCATGGGATGATATTAAAAGACTGATGGCGATCAGATTTTCTGTCGACAAAGAGTATGTCTAGCAGAAGTACACAGGAGAAACTGATCCCAGGGCACACATTCAGACATGTGAATAGAACTGGTCGGACATTCCCGAGGATGAATGGGTTCACAGATTCATTCACACATTGGACACAGTTCCAAAGAACTGGTACACAGAGACCGAGTTGCGCAAGGGGACGACCACATGGTCACTTATGACAGACAGTTTCCTACTCACCTTCGCGTTTGAATCAGAACATCCAAGTGTTGCTCAGGCCCTAGACATAATCAAGATCAAGATATTTGAGGACTGTACCATCTCAGTGCAGGCTCAACCTGAGTGGGCCACCCAGTTGCAAGCCGCCCTTGAGTGCTATAATTTTGCAGCAAAGCCAGACAATGAAGATAAGGATGAGGATGAGGATCCTCGCAACACCAACATTCCGGAGTCAGAAGGGACTCGCGATGTTGGGGGACCACAGTTAGAGATTCCAGCAATTACCGAACCTATCAAGATTAAAAAGATCAATATTGGCACAGACGCAGAACCTAAGTTTGCCTCTATTGGAGACTATTGGAACGATGAAACAGTCGGACAGATTGCAGATTTGTTACATGACTATCAGGACCTATTTCCCACCAAGTTCACAGAGATGAAGGGAATAGTTGGAGACTTGGGAGTTATGAGGATACCATTGAAGGAGGATGCTAGACCAGTCAAGTAGTGCCCATATAGATTGAATCCACGCTACAAAGAAAAAGTAAAGGATGAAATTGATAAGATGCTAGCAGCAGGCATCATTGAGCCGGTAGAAGAAAACGAATGGGTTAGCCCCATGGTCGTACAAGAAAAGAAAACAAAAGGAGACATCAGGATCTGTCTCGATCTGTGCAAGCTCAACGATGCATTGCTTCACGATCCATTTCCGACACCGTTCACTGATGAGGTATTAGACAACGTGGGAGGACAGGAGGTCTACTCCTTCACTGATGGCTTTTCAGGCTACCATCAGATCAGAATACATCCAGAAGATCGATCCAAGACCACCTTTGCAACAGAATGGGGCTCGTTCCAGTATACGGTAATGCCCTTTGGTCTTAAGAATGCACCAGCTATATTTTCTAGAGTAGTAGTTGCTGTATTTAAAGAATACATTCATAAATTCTTAGAAGTATATTTTGATGATTGGACTGTATTTGGACTAATCGACAAGCATATAGGAGACTTAAGACTGATGTTAGAGAAATGTAGGTAGTACCAGATTTCTCTAAACTTGAAGAAATGTATATTTTGTGCACCATTTGGTATTTTGTTGGGTCACATTGTTTTCATACAAGGCTTGATGGTAGATCCCGCGAAGATCGCCATCATTGTAAATCTTCCAGCACCCAACTCAGTCAAGCAACTAAGGACAGTACTTGGTCATACTGGGTACTACAGCAAGTTCATCAAGGGCTACGCAAAGATTACAGCACCAATGGAGAAATTGCTAAAGAAAGATGTAAAATTCCTATGGAATGAGGAATGTCAGCAGAGTTTAGACACACTCAAAGAGAAGATGGTTACAGTACCCATCTTAGTATTTCTAGACTGGACTAAGCCATTTCATGTACATGTGGATGCGTCTGGTATCGCATTAGGGGTTGTTTTAACACAACCAGGAGAAGGAGATATTGACCATCCCATCGCATACTCCAGTAGAAAGCTCTCGACAGCAGAAAAGAACTACACCACAACAGAAAGAGAAGGCCTAGCTATGGTGTACGCGCTACAGAATTTCAAGCGCCACTACCTGTTGGGTGCCTCGTTTAAGATGTTCACTAACCATTCTGCCTTGAAGTATTTGGTCAATAAGCCAGTGTTCCCCGAGCATGGACTTCGAGACAGGTTGCAAAGGACTTCGTAGGAAGCCAAGGCAAAGCTACAGCAGGAGAAGCCCACTGATAGTGGCTCGGGGGCGAGCCACAAGGAAGGGTTAGGGGGCTGTTGGGGGAGGGGCC
>LPNX010302992.1:0-38103 GCA_001517045.1 Pseudotsuga menziesii
AGTCGAGACCCTCTTTAACAGTGGGACCACGATTAGTTAGGGGATTTTCTATTCATACACTATATTTAAAGTAGAACATTGTGTAATGTGACTAATGATTTTATCATATTTGGAGTTATACTCATAGTAGATTGGCCCTTAAAGATGCAAGTTAACATTTCTCTCTCTTTTGGATATCACTAATAAAAGGATTATTTTATACGTTCTATATATTTATCTCTTGTATTTTTTTTGCCAAGCGTTGGTATTTTATCACATTCTATTATTGTTCTTTGTAATCCTGGAGTTAAGTACATTACATAAGGCCTCCACAACAATAATAAAATTTGGAACCTTATTATGAAAAATTGACAACAATGAATTGATTATAGAGCCGTCGCTTAAGCGACACTTAGGAGAATAGACGTCGCTTAAGCGACACTTAGGATGATAAAAATTTTAGCGCCGTCGCTTAAGCGACACTTAGGATAATTGCCGTCGCTTAAGTGACATGTATGCCCACCATTTCAAAAAAAAAATTAATCTTTCTAATTTTTGGCATGGTAAAAAGAAAAAATCCACGCGTCGTCGGAAAAAACCGTCGGATTTTGGATCGAAATGTACTAGTGGAATAAAAATCCTCCACAAATGGAGTAGAGGATGGAATATGACCATTCCCAAATCTATGAGCACGGAAAGGGGCTGTGATGCCCCCAAGTCTGACACCAGAGTCTGTACTAGGACCAAGGATGAGTGATAGGATACTAGGCATGACGAAAATAAAAGGACCTGAACTCAAGAGAGCATAAATATACTCAAGTAACCATGATCCCAAAGGCCAACTAGCGCACAAAGAGCACACTCCTAAGAAAATATACAGCCAAATGCAAGCAAACAAGGGCTGGATAAGTGAGCTCCCAAATGAAGCAGGTATGTCTCGCCTGGGAGAGGCCCGAAACTCCCATACACTACAAGCGGAGGTACGTAACCAATTATAGTGGCCCTCAGCTTCAACGCGTAAAGCGACTATGTTGTACGACCTCTACCTGGCCGAGACACCTGCAGAATAACCTCTACAAGTACCCCCTCGATATCCTAGGTAAGGTCACTAAGGTCACCTCAATATAATCAAAGCTCAGGCGGACAGTCGCAGGCGGGATTGACTGTATGGAAAGGGTAGCAAAGCCCGAAACTCTTGAAAGAGCCCCTAGATACTTATACAATCCTGGAAATATCACCAGTGCTACTCAGTTATGACTAGGGGTCATCCCAATAAATAACCGCTCACACTGCCTCGTGCTTAACTCCTGTTTGAGAGGAGGATCTTGAGAACAATGGTTATATCAAGGATTTCACACACTCACCTAGACAGACACCTAGATGTTGTTGTTTAGTGATCTTGGAGAATTAACTTACAATGAACTATTCCAAGATCCTAAAACCTAATCTTGTTGGTGCACCCTAGAAAAGAAAAGAGTGTAATTCATTTTAATTAGCGTTGATTTTAGTTGGCTGTAATTACTCAAAGGGAAATGGCCATGCAACTAGTGAAGTTATGACTCAGCAGTGAAATAAAAGTGCACACCATAACAAACAATGCTAAGTGAAATCTTTGTCAAATGAAAAATAGGGTATGCCACTACATGAGATGCATAAATATATATTCTTTTCTGAATGTCAATGCAATCCTTCCTATATGAAAGCCTAAAAACAACTCTCATCCAAGCAATCCAATGCAAGTACCTCCTGAAATCCATATCTAAGATGCAACTAAAAGTGAAACTACTTTGTATTTTTCAATATAAAAGAATGAAAAATGCAATAAAAGTCATCTAAAACTCTCAGTCTCTGCAGCAAGTATAAAAGACAAGCCCAGCAAGACACCAAGACAAAAAGAGTAATGCACTAATGGAAAAACAAAAAGGATAAATGACTAAAACTACTTTCAAAGAAAAAACAATGAAAAGGAAGTCTCTGGTCACAAAAGAAGCATCCAACAGACAACATCAGACCCAAGGAAGACCCAACCACACTCACAACCCACCCAGCAACTTCCCACAACATCAAACTCACCAAAAGGGAGGATGTACGCGACTGTATAAAGAACAACTGCATATGTACGCTACTTTTGGCCAAAAATCCACATATGTACGTGACTTTTACTCAAAAACCCACGTATACAGAGAAGGAAGTGGTAAAAAGAAGGCCAAGGCCAAACCAATAAAGGGGAGTGTCAATCGACAATCATACTATAAAATACGACACAGAAACAGGGAGAAATCAAGAGCAATTGAATAATATCAAGCCCATTGTGCCGACAACCCCAAATAAAAACAAGGAACATCCCCAGCAGAGTCGCCAATTCTGTTACAGAGAGAAATTCCTATGGCTTGGGGTAGCACAACAGACAGCTTTGACTCCAGAAATCAATCTTTCCCAATATGCAATAGAAATAAAATGTCTAACACTAAAGGATCAGACCTCGTACCTTATTCCAGACGGTTGAAGTAGATCCCCATTGAGCTTTCCAATCTTCAGCTTGAATCGATATAATACTTCCTCAACAACAAGTAAATGATACAAGCATACTATGTATCATGGTGTTAGATCTATTCTAGCATATATAATCAATAATGTAAAAGAATTTGACATATTCCAATGGATACAATATTCAATCAAATACACATCATTGGACAAGGAAAGATAGTTCTTATTAATATAAATCAGAGATTACAAGATAGATACAACCTGTGACCGCACGTCTGCGAATCGGAGAAACTGAATCCCCCACTTGGGCCTCCACCACCTCAATCCTCCATCTCACGATAGCAATCTCACTAGCAAATGGAAAGCTTGGGAAGAACACAACAGTGCTCCAAAGGGACAAAGGGATGCAGACTCAAGCATAAATTCCGGCAACGATGGACTATAGTTTCATTGCTTTCAATCTCTCTATATGCCTTCAATGTACCGAGGGGTTCCTTATATAGCTTCACAAGGAATAATGAAGGGTCGAATCCGAGCGATATCAAGGCATATGGAAGGCTAGGACTCAAATGAGTCGGATCGATGTCAAGGAAAACTCCAAAATGATTTGGACTATGCACACATCCCGATGTACGCGGTTATAGGGGTCAAACTTGTGTATGTATACGGTTATTGAGGAAAAATACGCATATATCATATTTTATATAGTTTTAGGGATGATCAAGGAAACATCAAAGGATAAAATATGGTCCATGGGGTCTAAAGAGTCTGCAGCGGGACATGGGAAGGCCATACAAAGTGTGATTCACCTAGAGTGGTGAAATCCGCTATAACAGCCTTCAGGGGAAGTCCAATTTCCTTCGACGTTTTATTTAAATTATGCCAAGATTACTAAAGGTTTCATGTGCCTATTAAAACAGAACACCCCATTTGTATGGGATGAAATTGCACAACTCGCATTCGAGGCATTAAAAAAACCTTTATTGTTGGCACCATTATTGCATCCACCAGATTACTCTAGGGATTTTATATTGTATCTGGCTGCATCTGAGTCGACCATAGGGGTGGTCCTAGTCCAGAAGGACGATAATATTGAAGAGCATGTTGTCTACTATCTCAGCCATGCTTTAGCCAGACCTAAACTTAGGTATTCCCATGTCGAGAAGTTAGCCTTAGCAGCTGTATATGTTTTTTAGAGGTTACATCACTACATCTTACTGAGGACCACAACGATAGTGGTGAATGTTAATCCTTTTCAATATGTTTTGTCTCAACCGATAGTTGGAGGAAAATTCAACAAATGGATAGTCATTCTCCAAGAGTTTGACTTGGATTTTCAATCTGCAAAATCCAAAAAATCCTTGTTTTTTGCTAAGCTCATTGCAAAATTTCCAATAGAGGAAGATGTAGTCATTGAAGAAGACTCATTCCCAGATGAGCATATCATTTTGATTTCCACCTCTGACCCTGTTGCTGCCTCTTCACACACCTGGGTCACGTGGCAGAAATCTTCAAGCCACTCAATGTGTCCTTGGGGGCAAGTCTCGAGTCAAGGCTATCACCTTGTTCTTGACTCCTCCGTTTAGGCTCAACTCCTAACGGAGCCAAGGGGGGTAGACCCTATTAAGTTACTAAGGATGATTACTTAGTGTGGTGATGTTTAACTGAATGAGTTACTTAGAAGTTTGAATATTTTAACTATAAACAATTGAAGATGACAAGATATGAAAATTACACACGAAAGCACAAAGCTGATAAACAATATATATATGAAGCAAAAATGACCAGTGCCTTAATAATGGAGTCAAATCAAAGAGATCAATGTGCTTGCATGTGCTTGGAGTGAATGTTTTGTGATTGCATCTTGGTATGTTTTAAGTTAAAATTAAAGTATGAATTGATTAAATTAGGCTAAAAGGGGGACTCCAGATATACCCGAGAGTACTTGGAGTATGTCCAAAACAAAACCTACACGGCTATCCGCAAGGAATATGTGGGCTGAAATGGAGTCTCTCGGGCTATTGTTCGTAACGCACCCATTAGGGTGTGATAGAGATCGGCGCCCCGAGGTCACTTTTCAGAAGTTCCCGCTTCCTTTGGGTATTTTACCACCGTAAAGGTTTGATCGAGGTGTTGGATTTTCACCTGATGGTTTGTTAATTGGGGAAGGTGAGTCCTAATTATGCTAGTCACCCAAGTGCTTTTGATACAACTTGACTAATCAGATGAACCGAAGCCAAGTGCAGAGCATACACACTGTAGTCTTGTAAATTTTAATAAGTTTTTAAGAGATGTGTTCTTGTTTAAAAGAAAAGCCTCCAAGAACCTCTTTCGATCCAAGTGGATATCAATCGGGGAATCGAGGAGGCGTTAGTTTTAAAGTTGCTGATAAACAAATGATAGAAAAATTAAAACAACTACACAAATCTGGTTTTCTGATTAATCCTACCACGAATCTCTTTCCCCTTTCGGGTCACTCGGGAAATCGTGGGGTAAGTATTATGATTACTTTTGAAAGTAATATATGGAATATGGAATTAAAAACAAGATCAAATATACTACCCTTCAAATCAAATCAATTCTAGTAAAAAGGAAATAAGCAGAAAAACGACGAAAATGGCACCGACGTGAATCCCCCCAGGGGGGATGGGGAATGGGCTCGAAAGAGCCTATTCCAAAGGAAAATTTATTTATTAATGGTTAAAATATTAGAGGAATGATATATCAGTTCTTCTTGGTCCTTATACAGGCTGAAACCAAGATCTTACAGTTATACAAAAATTTTAATAATTTTTGTGACAAAAGGGAGACCCCTGGGGGGATTTGAGCGCTCCAAAAACCACTTTGGACAGCAGATTCCGTTCTTCTCTGTCAGAACTGATAAAGGAAAGCAAGAAGGTTACAATAAAAAATGTCCAAAATCACTTTAAGAGTACCTTTGGGTCAGCCTACTTTATCTCAAAAAGTAATGAAATTAAACTAGCTAAATCGACGAAAAAGGAACCAAGGAAAGCAAGATTTCCTTGGGATATTGGACTGCTGTTTGTGCAGCCAATTAAAATCACTGATATTGCAGAATATTACACTTATTGAACAGAAAAAGAAACTACCTTAACAGAAAGCTATGAATTTTCACTAAATTACTTGCGAGACTAAGGTACTTTTAGCTAGATCTCTTGAATTTGAACTTTATGAGCAAAACATAACTAAGATATAGAATAAAGGAGGGATATTACTGATCATATCTATGTGTTTTTCTCTTAATGAGATAGATCAGACTAATAAGAAGCCTTTAAAGTAACCAGTTTGAGGAAAGTTTAATAATTTTTAAAGGAGAGAAAGGTGCTTGTTGTTGAAGCAGATCTGCTAAGGGAACTTGGTAGAGAAGCACTGAGGGACACGATCTTAGCAATATCTGCTGGAAATCAATGGAATCAAACCTGAACCATAGATCTTCCAGCCACGACAAACCTATAAGCTACAACACAACTCCTGCAGACAGAACTATCAGATCTGAAGATACATATGAGAAAGGGATGATACAGTATGCAAATAACCTTATTTAACATACATGTATTAACTCATTCAAACATATGTAGCAAATAGAAAGTAAGTAAGCTTACTTACAATGATCTATCCTTATGATTTCAGAAACCATTCAGGAAGACAATAATTAAGTGCAAAAAATTGGAAAAATAGCAGTTTCACCTCGAATGCAGCAAGACAATGGCAATCCACACATGAAAGGTACTCCACAATTTATCCTCCAAAGCTTCTCTTTATTTCAACAAATAAAAATCAGTACACAGTTACAATGGCAAGCCCTTCAGTCCAGATCTAACCAGCTTGGAAGAGGAGGTTGTGCCTGGATATATACAATTTACAGGCCATCTAGCCCAGGGGGGGTGCAATTACTCATGGAATCAAGTGAAATCAACTGATGGAGAGTCCATTAATGCCTGATCTATGTCTAGCTGAGCCAGATCTGAGTCTCACTAAGTGCAACTGTCAATCCGGGGGCTGATCTGACTGACACCTCAACCTATTGACTGAAAAATCCACCAAAAATCATCCAGTTGAGCCAAAAATGTGTTGAGGAGAGAGGGAGGGCGAAATTACTCATAAAGGATGCTCAATATCAACTCTGGATCTGATTTGATCACCTCCTTCAGTCAAGGATTTTTCAGATCCAGTCAATCTGCTTCCGATCTAACTAATTTCGATCAAATCGGCTGAGAATCCATTGATTTATGATTTTGGATTTGCTCCATTATTCATCAATTTATTAATTAAAATAATCAATAATTGATTTTTGGGGCTTTCTGACCTGAGTGATGGAAAATCACTAAAAAATAGGAAACAGTGGGTCCATGGGTTCACATGGTGCTCTTAGCTTGAAAATGAGCACCTACATGACTGAAACTGATTATTTGGCCCACTTTTATTACAAAATCAATTTTTCCAATTAAACTATTAAAAAATAGCCTAAGTTTTGGAAAAAGTAAATTTTAATAAAAAACATTGAAAAAACTAAAAAAATGAAAAATTGAAAAACACCTAGAGGGACTTAGACATGTTCATATGACTCAAAAATGATGTCTAGCATGTTTATACATTGACACATAGACTCTAATAACCTCAATAGGCCTAAATGCCAAGCCGACCACCCCAACTTTGGAGCTATGGAGTGAAAAACTCAGAAATTATCAGGTGTTTGTTCAACAACCAATAATAACCAAGGGAAAAAACACCCTGGGCTGATCGGATTGACAAAATAAAGTCTAAGAGACCGAGTATTTTACAGACACTATCATGCTAGAACATTTATTACAATTCCCTCATGGGGTATGAAAATGTGATATAGTACAACAAGCACTTCCCAAAAGTACTTCCAAAGGTCTTTTTGAAGTCCGAACAAGTTAGCCCTGTTGGGTTCACCGGGCTCACTTGATAAAAACCACTAAGTACAACTTAGGTGGTAACATTCTGGATCCAACTGTGGGATGTGTGCTCGAGATGGTATTTAAGGAAAGGAGAGGATACGAGAACACCAGAATCTCTGGTTTATATACCCTGCAAAAACATCTCAACTTGACAAGAAAAACCTCAGTAGCACAAGTTTTATGAAAAACCAAATGAACCATTAAGCTGATTTATTTAAACAAAATAGATGTAACTAACTAAAAGAAGCAAAGTTTTATTATAACTAAAAATAGAAATGCAGAAAGTAAATTCTCTCTTTCAAGGAGCTTATTTTCCTCCTCTAAGCATGATATAAAAAGGGTTAAGTGTAATCAGAAATCCAATATAACCACCTAAGAATTTTATTAACATAAAAAAATTTCTTGTCTTTGGTTACCAGCCAAAGTAAGGATACTTTATTCAGAAAATGCAAACCTGCATGATGATCCGGAAGGGACGGGATGGATGGGAAATCATAGGCATGAATAATGTTGCCAAACTTCCTCCCCAACTGGTAAGTGCTTGCGCAGGCTGCTTCTATCCATGACTGGACAGGGTTGATATACAAATTGGAATGATGAGGTAGATTGACTAGACCATCATACTGATCATCAAGGCTTACCAGATGATAATTCACTGTATAAGCCCCAAGTGGCTCCAAGTCATGAGGAAACTCTATATGTGAAGATGATAGTTGAGATTGATATTCTAATAACTGCATCACATCTATCTTTTCACAACACTGCTTCTCCATGTCTTCATTATTTATACCTTTGTGTGGCTCTCCATGATATGACTCTGAATGATCATATGGATAAAATGCATGCTCCTTTTTCATATCAAAGTTTCCCAAGGCCACATGGTCCATGATCTCTCCTTTAGATATCCCATAGACAGAAAAATCGACCAAACCATCAAAAGTTTCTGGTTCATTATTTTCCACTTTATTCATGTCACAGACTGGATTTTCCATGAATGTCCAGGACTCCTCATCAACATCTTTGTCGGGAATAAGGGATTCTTCGTCACTTTTATCATGCTCTAAGGTATACTTGTCCTCATTTTCATACTCATCTTCTTTAGAGAAAAGGTCACAAGGTAGTAAACCTTCAGGACTATCATCATTATATAGAGAACACATAGGACTTCCATCATGTATATTACAATTTTCATCAAAAGTTTCACTATAAGATTCTACAATGGTTTCATCCTCAGGATTGTACTGTTTAGACGGTGATTGCTTTTCGAAACCGTAATCCGTGGCCTGCTGACAATGCTAGTTTGATAGAGGATAGGTTCGGCCTACCATGTACACATGATCAGACTCACCTGATGTTGTTTCTTGATTACTGACCTCTACCATCCCATGTTCTATAATCTGGTTTGCTGTGTAGCAAGTACTTTTTGGGTGGAATTGCTCACAAGGTCTACACCATGGAATTACTTCTTCTACCAGGTTAGTTGAGTCTAACTGGTTTGGAATCCTAGGCTCTTGCTGAGGATACTTCCTTTGATACACTTGAATTTGTTTTGGCTGAAAATTCTTAGGTCCATTATTTCTCTCCAGTGTGACTATTCTGTTTTGGATTTTATTCATTTGCATAGATTGTTCTGCCTTGAATTGGTTCTGAGTAGTCATCACCTCTTCCAACATGCTAGCTATCTTTTCCATGGGGTCTTTAGAGGTTTCCTTTTCCTCTAACTCAATGGCCTTTCCCTTTTATTTGTTGTACGAAGTGTTTCCCCTAGTGTAACCTGGAATGTTGGACTTGCACGAAGATTGCATATTCCTTTCTATTTTCTCGGCCAGATCTTGAGCAGTTTTTAGATCGACCGACTCTTTATCCCTTAATTGGTATCTCAAATAACCATTGAAAGCTTCGATGTAGGATATCAAGATGGAGGCATGGCTTGGATTGATGTCTCTAGGGAGATCCGCAACCACACACCCGAACTTAGTATTAAATTCATCTATGGTTTCATTCTCCATCTTCTTTATATTGTGCAGGGAAGCGAGCAAATGTCTTGGTTCTTTCTTTCCTCCCCACTTCTTCTTAAAGACTGCCAGGAATTCATTAAGGGTTTTATATGAATCATCATCTAGGTTGTAGTACCATTCTTCAGCATCATCTTCCAAGGATAAAGCAAAGAGCATCATTTTGACATCATCATGGTCATGGGTAGCATCATTGCAATAACTGGCTAGGTACTTTTCAAACTTTCGAAGGTGAGACTTGGCAGTGATGGAATTATTTCCCTCGAACTTGGGGAGCTTCTTGATCGCATCATTCAGAAAATTATGAGGAGCACCTACTATCTGAGAAGAGTCAAGGGGTTTGTAAAATTCCATCATTTCTTGATATTAGTGAACATGACTCTCTACAAATATGTGATGGACATCTGAGAGGGATTGGTCTCCTAAATCCTCAAGGTTTCTACGAGAAGTATGCCTATTCAATCTTTCCCTAATAAACCTTTCGGGATCAGGGAGAGGATTGAATAATTGTCGGCGGTTTTTTCGGGTAGAAATTCTTGAAGGGATGTTAGATAGTGGAGTCGCCAGATGGATCGAGTTTTAATTTTTATGTTTTTTAAAGACTAGATCAATCAAAAGTTTTTATCTTTTTAGTTGTTTAGAAAAAAGTTAAGCTAAGTCGTACTTGGGAATAAAAATATTTATCCCCAGAAACAACGCCAAAAAGTGTTGCCACCTCTTCACACACCTGGGTCACGTGGCAGAAATCTTCAAGGCACTCGGTCTGTCCTTGGGGGCAAGTCTCGAGTCAAGGCTGTCAGCTTGTTCTTGACTCCTCTGTTTAGGCTCAACTCCTAACGGAGCCAAGGGGGTAGACCCTATTAAGTTACTAAGGATGATTACTTAGTGTGGTGATGTTTAACTGAATCAGTTACTTAGGAGTTCGAATATTTTAACTATAAACAATTGAAGATGACAAGATATGAAAATTACACACGAAAGCACAAAGCTGATAAACAATATATATATGAAGCAAAAATGACCAGTGCCTTAATAATGGAGTCAAATCAAAGAGATCAATGTGCTTGCATGTGCTTGGAGTGAATGTTTTGCGATTGCATCTTGGTATGTTTTAAGTTAAAATTGAAGTATGAATTGATTAAATTAGGCTAAAAGGGGGACTCCAGATATACCCGAGAGTACTTGGAGTATGTCCAAAACAAAACCTACACGGCTACCCACAAGGAATATGTGGGCTGAAATGGAGTCTCTGGGGCTATTGTTCGTAACGCACCCATTAGGGTGTGACAGAGATCGGCGCCCCAAGGTCACTTTTCAGAAGTTCCCGCTTCCTTTGGGTATTTTACCACCGTAAAGGTTTGATCGAGGTGTTGGATTTTCACCTGATGGTTTGTTAATTGTGGAAGGTGAGTCCTAATTATGATAGTCACCCAAGTGCTTTTGATACAGCTTGACTGATCGGGTGAACCACATCCAAGTGTAGAGCATACACACTGGAGTCTTGTAAATTTTAATAATTTTTTAAGAGATGTGTTCTTGTTTAAAAGAAAAGCCTCCAAGAACCTCTTTCGATCCAAGTGGATCTCAATCGGGGAATCGAGGAGGGGTTAATTTTAAAATTGCTGATAAAAAAATGATAGAAAAATTAAAACAACTACACAAATCTGGTTTTCTGATTAATCCTACCATGAATCTCTTTCCCCTTTTGGGTCACTAGGGAAATCGTGGGGTAAGTCTTATGATTACTTTTGAAAGTAAGATATGGAATATGGAATTAACAACAAGATCAAATATACTACCCTACAAATCAAATCAATTCTAGTAAAAAGGAAATAAGCATAAAAATGACAAAAATGGCACCGACGCGAATCCCCCCAGGGGGATGGGGAATGGGCTCGAAAGAGCCTATTGCAAAGGAAAATTTATTTATTAATGGTTACAATATTAGAAGACTGATATATCAGTTCTTCTTGGTCCTTATACAGGCTGAAACCAAGATCTTACAGTTATACAAAAATTTTAAGAATTTTTGTGACAAAAGGGAGACCCCTGGGGGGATTTGAGCGTGTTGAGGCCTGGAAATTCGCAGGTGGAAACTGTAAGGGATTCTCCCCAATCAGCGATCCCAACTAGCCCGCTGACTGTTTGGTGTAGGGAATCCATCCAGTTTACGGTCCGGCTACCGTAGGTCAAAGTAACAAAACAAAAGCTTTACCGGTTGCGGCCCGGCCCACCGAGTTTTTTTTTTCTTTTTTGTATTTTGACTCAAAATAAATGATATTCACGTGCCTAACTAAATGAAGGGTAGTCAATATGCAGGGAGTGGTCACAAAGTGATGCGCAGGTTCTTACCTCTCGTCTTCTGCTCACCGGCAACCAAACCAGATACGAACAAAAAAAAACTAACCGCTTAAACTATCCCTAGGGAGAAGGGTTGTCATTTTTAGCTGAGCAATACATATTCATACACCATAAGAAGAAAAACAGGTAGCTGCTACTTCTTCTGCAGCACATGAACGCTTACAGATATTCAAACAATTAGATAGCCAATCATTTTATTACACAGTTATTGCTCGTAGTGGAAATATACCCGGAAAATTACTAAAGACCATCCAGCAAGAACATGGGTTCAGACATCGAATACTCTTACAGTAAATAAAGACTGCTGAAAATGAAATAGTTCCTCTTCGACATCATTTATTGAATTGCATTGATACATTCCACATCTTTTGCTCTTTCCAGCAGGCAAATCGCAGTTTTTTCCAGCAAAACGAGGTAGCTCCTCTTACAAGTCAACAATTACAAATTTTCCAGCGGAAAAAAGCCCCCCTCTAAGTCCTATATTTTTCTATTTAAACTAGAGCTCCTGCCCCCTAGGCTTCCCTTCAGCGTGTGGCTTTCAGCCTCCTTGACGATTCACCTTCTTCCCTGACTGTTGCGTTTTCCCAATCATCTTCCATAAGCGTGTAAATTTCTGACCGTAACCGCCGTGACTGCTTCCTTGGTGCCTTTGTCGTTCATCCATTTTGTCCTTTCTTTGATCTGAGTTGCTTCAGCGATCATGGGATTTTTTCTGCAGACACTTGAGTGCATTATCTACTAAATTGAGGTATTAAGCGTTTCAAATTTCAGAGCATAAGATAAATCCACAGGGAAACTAGCTCGGTTTATCCGGGTGAAAATTTCATGGTAAAATGAGTCGTCGGTCGGGCAGTACTTGGATCGGATGAGACAAGGTTTCTGTACCGGGTGGGAGAAGGCTCCAGGAGCCGCAACGGCGGAGGAGCGCCCAAAAAAGGGGGAGAGAAAACGTAGGCGCCATAGGAAATCGGGCGGCGGCGGGAAGTGGGTCGGAAGCTGGAAGGTTCTGTCACCCGCAACGGCGGACGGGACACGAGTCGGTGGAGGGCGACGAGGTAAAGGAAAAGGTTCGGGTGGCAGTCGGTAAGTCGGA
Organism: Pseudotsuga menziesii; assembly: GCA_001517045.1. NCBI lineage: Eukaryota > Viridiplantae > Streptophyta > Pinopsida > Pinales > Pinaceae > Pseudotsuga > Pseudotsuga menziesii. Next base: position 12,879 of record LPNX010302992.1, read on the forward strand.
TGACAAGCGGATCGGAGGTCAACTCCTACCCTCTGGCCGCAACGGCGGGCGAGACAAAAACTATAGCCAGCGATTTACACAGCGAATCGGGCGTCGGGTGAAACCTCAGTCGGGCGGAAGGTTTGGTCAGGGAGCCGCAACGGCGGGTGATGTGAGGCTCGGAAACTTCAAAAAGAGGCCCGATCAGCAGCGTGAAGGATCAAAATAAAAAAAAAATCAACTTTCTCGCTAAGGCAAATATCAACTTTCGACGGGTAGTGAACAAACCAAACACAATTCAAAATGAAAAGGGACACGGAACTTCAAGAAGCGGGCATTCAATTTCAAACAAAAACAAACAGATACTTTCGGGGGTGCCAAGCCTCTGACAATCAATCCAAGCAAACATAGATGAGGAGGGGTCCCAGGGTTTAAGTGACATAAATTCGGGGAGAAACGTTGCGGTAGCAACAACTGGCGATTACCTGGGGAACCTAGATCTCTGAGTGGCTGATGTCTTTGAGTAACAGACTATTCTGCAACAAATGCATCCATCGAATTCTTCCAGCTGTCTAGATTTCTCGTATCCCCGAAAAGTGTACCTTAATCATTGACGTCAGTCATTTGGGGGAAAAGGAAAACCAAGAAACTCAAGTCCAAATAACTATGCCTAGGCCAGAGTATGATTTTCATTATTACCTTTGTTTTCAGGTGGCTAACGGTGTGGACACCACAGGATTGCAGCATATAGTAAACAGCAGTATCCGTTTGTTCCTCTTTCCCATGTTGCTTTAGCATATTGGTGCTTTTGGACTTTTGTTCCCTTCATTTGAGTCTTTATGTGTGCCTTTTCTTACTGAATTTTAATTCAGGATCCTCTATCCCATAGTGCCCTTTTGTGTGAGTGGTGTATTTTAAGCCTCAGCTCACGGACGGAGAGGATCTCTTGGCATTTTAAGCATTTATGCTTTAATACTTGCTTTGATCTATGATGCTCTTATAGAAGCTTGACTTTTTATCTACCTTTTGGCATTTGTTTGCTGACATGGGATCATTTATATTTAATACGTTGTTTATCCTGCTTCCTCTCATGGGTCCTTCACCGTTGCTCCTTAGAACATTTGAGTGTGACGTGTATGGAGCCCCAACACAGTACTTTAGACTCTCTGAATCCGGTTAAGTTCAAGGGGTTGGACAGGACTTCAATGCATATAACATTTTACTCGGGAAACTGTTAGGATGGAAGAATTCTTCAAGGAATAGACAGGCTAATACTCGACATATTTTCTTTCCCAAAGACTTTAGCATCCTCCAGGTAACCACAAGTTGGTTCCCTTATTGAAAATCGAGACTAAAAAACAAAATGAAAGAACGCGTGACTCGAAACAAAACACAACTTATTTATGTACAAATCAGAAAGCTCAAAATGATTTAAGAAAAATAAGGTTTGAGAACCAAACCATTAACTGGCAAGTTCTCCTCCCATCCTTGTAAGTCTTGTAACATATAGGTGGCAGGGCCAAGTTTTGCGGAAATTTGGAAAGGGCCTACCCATAACTGTTGGAATTTGGTATGCTTCCCCTTTTCATCATGGGGGTGGTCCCACTTAAGGACTAAGTCGCCTATTTCAAAATCCCTTTTTCCAGCTTTATGTTTGTCAAACCATCTTTTTACTACCTCCTGCTGCTGTTGGAAACGTTCTCTTGCTTTGGATCTAGCCTCTTCTGCTTTCAGCAGATTGTATATTCTTACTTGGAGAACTTCATCATCCGACCCCCTAGACTCCTGAGCTAGTATGGAAGACGGTAGCAGGATGTTGGGGGGAAGGATGGCCTCCTTTCCGTATACAAGGGTAAAGGGTGACACTCCCATGGCAGACTTAGGGGTAACTCTATTAGCCCACAGGGCATTGGGTAAGGCTGAGTGCCAACTTCGCTGGTTTTCTATGACGGTTTTCTTCAGGATTCTGATGAGGTTTTTATTGGAAGATTCAGCCAGGCCATTCCCTTGTGGATAATAGTTAGCAGAATAGTGTAATTTTATCCCTTTCTCATGAGCAAATGCAGTAATCTTAATGGATGAAAAATATTTAGCATTATCAAAAACTAACGAACTTGGAACCCCAAACCTGGTCATGATATGGTCTTGTAGAAAGCTGATGACTTCGTCTTCGTTTACTTTGTGCAAGGGGATAGCTTCGACCCAGCGGGTGAAATAATCAGTTGCCATAAGAATATACTTGTGTAGCAGGGAGGAATTTGGCTTTATTTCTCCAATGACATCTATTCCCCATTGCTCGAAGGGCTCTGTGATCATTACAGGTTTTAGAGGTGCTGCTGCTCTAGGTTGTCTTCCACCGCATCTTTGGCAAGTATCACATTTTCGGACGTGCGCATGGGAATCTATGAAGAACGTTGGCCAATAGTAACCGGCCCTAAGGATTTTATGGGCTGTAGTGTCTCCTGAATAATGTCCACCGGCTGGTCCATCATGTAATTCAGACATTACTTTCTCCGCGTCTGCTTTTTCTAAACATCTTAGAAGGACCCCATCATAATTTCTTCTGAATAGTATGCCTTCTACGAGTTGGTAGGAAGCTGACTTTAGGCGCAAGGCTCTTCTCTGTTTGGAAATCCAATGTTCAGGCAATACCCCTGACTGCAGGTAATGTGCGAGGTCTCTATACCAAGATTCAGGAGCTGTGAATAAAGGACAAACATCCATTACATGCAATTCAGCTTCGTTATCCCATGCATGTTCTTCACTATTACTGCTTCTAGTCATTAGTCTGCATAGCCCCTGACCCTTCACTATATTGGATGGTTTGAATTCCAAATCATATTCTTGGAGGGCTGTTACCCAGTTGCCTCTTCTTTCTCCCAATTCCTTTTGAATGAGAAGGGATCTCACGGCCGGGTAAGGGACTATTACCTTGGTTTTATTCTTTAGTATATAAGGTCTGAATTGCTTGACCGCTTTAAATACTACATAGGCCTGTTTGTCAATGGCTGGGTAGTTTAATTCAACCCCTTGTAGCCCGGTACTCATAAAAGAGATTGGAAATTCGTCACCTCCCTCTTCCTTCTGCGTGAGTACAGCTGCTAGTGAATCATCGGACGCGAATGTATACAGAATAAAATCCTTGTAGAAGTCTGGACTTTTAAGAGAGGGTGCATGTGCAACGGCAGTCTTGATTTTACTAAAAGCATTCTTTTCAATCCCAGTCCACTTGAACTGTGCATTTTGCTTGACCATCTGTTGCAATGGTTTAACAGTCTGGGCAAAATCAGGCACGAATCTTCTTACGAAGTTTATTGTTCCCATAAAATATTGCATTCCCTTCTTATTATGAGGCATGGGAATTTGTTCAATGGCCTTAATCCTCTCTGGGTCTATGGAGATACCATCTTTTGAAACTATATGCCCTAGTAACTTGCCTTCTGTGACAGCGAACATGCATTTTTTTGGATTTAGGGAAATGCCATATTTCTGAAAACGCTCGAAAATTTGTTTAAGATGGAACGCGTGCTCCCCTCGTTTCTTCGAGAATATTGTGATATCATCAAGATATACCACCACACTTCATCCAATCAGTCCGCGAAAAGCTATGTCCATAGCTCTCTGAAATGTTGCGCCTGCATTAATCAGTCCAAAAGGCATTCTTCTATATGCGAACGTTCCCCATTTAGTTCTGAATTTCATCTTCAATCTATCTTCCTCGGCTACCAATACTTGATTGTAGCCAGAGAAACCATCCAACAATGAAAACATTTCAGATCCGGAAACCATTTGCAGCAATTGCTCCATGGGAGGTACCGGGTAGTTATCTTTGTCTGAGGCGCGATTTAGATTTCTGAAGTCTACGCACAGCCTGATCTCTCCCGATTTTTTCCTGACGGGCACCAGGTTTGATACCCATTCAGAATGCCTGACTTTAAAGATAATCCTAGCGTCCAGCAATTTCTTCACCTCGCTTTGAATTAGCGGCTCCAGCTTGGGGTGCATTTTCCTCAACGGCTGTTTATATGGCTTGACGCCTGCTTTAATAGGAATGATGTGCTTGATGATATTAGTGTCATAGGTTTTTAAATCTGCATACGTCCACGCAAAGACATCTTTGTACTGTTTAAACAAATTGAGGAACTTGTCTCTCTCTACTGGTGAACAACACTTGCCAAGGTTCACGAACTTGGGCTCCGTTTCAGTCCCTAAGTTTATTAACTCGAACTGTAAGGTTGACCTGTGTGTCTTCACGTTAGCTGGTCTCCTAAATTTCTCATTCAAGTCAAACATTTTCTCCAGCGTCCTGACACCTTTGGGAATGAAATTATTACATTTCATTTCAGCCTGATGTTCCTCATCATCTATTATAGCTCCTTTAAAAGTCTCATCATTTGTCAAGCATTCGATTATCTGCTGATCATCGTCAAATACCCGCAGGTTAGTGATCATGTCCGGCATGGAGGGCCTGAAAAGTAGTTCAATAGAGCACTTATTATTAGTGGGAACTAGCCTGGCAACTGATGTGGCTAAAAGATCAGCAGCTGCATTTTTTATTCTTGGAATTGAAACAATATTAAATGCATGAAAACATTTAAGCAATTCCCATACCTCGTTTTGATAAGCTTTCAAATGAGGGGAAACACAGTGTATTTGATTTTTTATTTGTTTCACAACTATTTCTGAGTCCCCAAAAACTTTTAAATTACTAACCTTCAGCTCAATTGCTTTTTTGAGTCCCTGCAACAGTGCTTCATACTCGGCTGTATTGTTAGTACATTCAAACTCCAATCTACAGGACAGGAAGTATTTATTTTTTTGTGGATCAATAAGGATGCAGCCGGCCCCTGATCCTTCTAATGTTTTTGAGCCGTCAAAATATAAAGTCCAACAACCATTGTCTAATGAAAATGAATCTACTCCTGCAGCTAAATCTACTATTTTATAGTCAAGCTCATCAGCCTGAGAAAAACAAAGGAGATCAGGCTGGGTATTAGATGTGCTGCTAGCCTCTTCCGCTTGATAATTCCCTGGTTCTAGTTCCAAAAAGTAGTTTCCCAGCACAGATTCAACTGGCATGTTCTTCTCATCCAATTGAGTGATGTTATACTTCATGTACGGTTCTCTTAAAACTTTAATCTGATTGGGACTGCCTTTGTATGGCAACCAAAGATGTGACCAATCCAAGGCAAAATACCCATTTAATTTGGCCGACCAATCTCTACTCAGGACCAGGCCGTAAGCATCTGGTATATCAGCCACTACAATGTTAATAACTTGGCATACTCTGTTATCAGATGCTAGGCGGATTAGTACGTCCTCCATTTCGCCAATCACCTTAACATCTGTCCTATCCAACTGCACCACCCTCCATGTGGATGGCTTAGGCTGCCCATTTATTTTCTTACATACCGATATGGGCATAACATTTATGGATGCCCCTGAATCGACTAGACAATTGTGCACGTTGTAATTAAAAACTTCAAATGTCAGGAGGAAAGGTGGGTGTTTAGTTTTATACATACCTCCGGTACTAGCTTCTCCAATTTCTTCTTCATCCCGGGGCTGGTTTTCAGTGGGCAACTTCTCTTCAGACATTTCAAGTGCTTTCAACAATTTTTCTTTCTGTTGCGGTACTTTGCACATTTCGAACAATGGAACGTTTACCTTTATCTTCCTCAAATATTCAACAATGTCATACTCAATTTGTAATTTAGTGGGTTGATATTTTTCAGCGTTTGCATTCTCTTCATTTGGCCTAGGCGACGTTCTGTTCTGTTTAGGATCTTGGCTTGTAATGGTAAACTCAGGTGCCTGATTGGTTAGTGACTTGTCTTGAAACTTCTTCCTGACATTTCTTTGCAGCCTTCTTATCTTTGGGAGTAAAAGACTGTCGTCACTAATTGTCCCCTTACTTCTAGTTGTCACGTTAGCTTCACTGATCTCTTTGAGCCCCTGAATATTCTCTTCTTCTGCATCGAGTACCGAAACAGAGCTCCATAAATTAGCCATAGCCTCTTCTTCCTGTTCTTTTGTAGAAGTAGAAGCAGCATTCTCTTTCTTTCCATCATCATCTTCTTCTGTCAATCTTGAGTCCAACATCTGATTCATGACCAATGTCATTGAATTTATCCATTGCGGACAGTTTCTTTCGGAATGAGGTTGTTGATGGAAGGTAAAAAAATTCTCCAATCCTATGTCTGTGAGATTCATGGATGCACTCTTTTGAGGAGGAGATTGAGACTGGTTGTTGTCCTCCCTTTTCTTATAATATGGCCTATAAAACTTTTGTGCTTCTTTTTCTTTCTCTAAGTCTATGATTTTATTAGATAGCTTCTGAACCATTTTGGCCATACCTTCATAATCCGGTGTTTTCTCCTCTTTGGGCTTGGAAAAAAGCAACGTTCTCCTTTTCTCTCCTGACTGTTCAGGATATTCTTCAATGCTTTCTCTTTCTGCTTCTACTACTTCTGCCTCTTCATAAGTTTCCGTCAAAGTGGGCTTGGTCCTGCCTTTTGCGAACATGGCTAAATCAGGGCCCAAAGCTGAGGTATAATACTCGATTAGAACCTTTTCTGAAGGTTTGTCTGCATCAGAGAAGTTTCTTAGATGTGCTGTAAACCTTTGTGTAAAACTGTGCACCTTTTCCTTCTTTTCTTTCTTCAAAGCACAAAGTCCTTTCATAAGGGTAGCGTGAGTCTTTTGGACCACGTACTTACTTCTGAACATCCTTTCGAAGGTGTCCCAATCTGGGATAGAATTGGCAGGTAATCCGAAATACCACGAGGCTGCGGCTCCCTTAAGGGTATGTGGGAAAAGTCTACAAACCACATCTTCATGCTCCCCTGCCTTTAATCCTTCTATAGCCAAATAAAAACTCTGCAAGTGGTCATCTGCCAATATCTTTTCATTTGGGTCAAACTTAGGCAATAGCTTTTCGAAAGCTTGAGGTAGGTCGTGCAAAGGTGGGGTCAGATTCAGAGGTGATCTGGCCTTCCATGTAGGTGGCGGGTTTGGAGGATTAGGTGGCTGATTTGCGTTAGCTGCTGCCATAAGTTGAGGTGGAGAGTGCGGGGGCGAACCAACAGGGGTGTGAACAGGAGAAATGTAGGGAGTCTCCGGGCCTTCTTGACTCAAAGGGAGTTCAACTTCTTGTAAGGTAGTTTCTACCAGCTCCTGCCAATCTCCAACCAACACTGAATCTTCTATTAAGGGACGGTCTCTTCTCTTGTACTCTCTTTTAGGCAACTCAGGGATGATAGGTAATCCTCCAATCTTCTTTAAGTATGCCCTGGTGTGTCTTCTCAGATCGTTAACAATCTCGTTGCGAATAGGGTATAGATGTTCTCTTTCTTCTTCTTCCGGAATTGAATTGCGTGGTATACTACTTTCAGAACTGTAACCAGTGGAATATTCTCGGGAAAATGGGTTTCCTCAGCCAGCCATGCACTGGCGGCCCTCCTTCTAGCGCCAAAATTATTGAGGCCTGGAAATTCGCAGGCGGCAACTGTAAAGGATTCTCCCCAATCAGAGTTCCCAACTAGCCCGCTGACTATTTGTTATAGGGAATCCATCCGGTTTACGGTCCGGCTACCGTAGGTCAAAGTAACAAAACAAAAGCTTTACCGGTTGCGGCCCGGCCCACCGAGTTTTTTGTTTTTCTTTTTTTTTTGTATTTTGACTCAAAATAAATGATATGCACGTGCCTAACTAAATGTAGGGTAGTCAAGATGTAGGGAGTGGTCACAAAGTGATGCGCAGGTTCTTACCTCTCGTCTTCTGCTCACCGGCAACCAAACCAGATACGAACAAAAAAAAACTAACCGCCTAAACTATCCCTAGGGAGCAGGGTTGTCATTTTTAGCTGAGCAATACATATTCATACACCATAAGAAGAAAAACAGGTAGCTGCTACTTCTTCTGTAGCACATGAACGCTTACAGATATTCAAACAATTAGATAGCCAATCATTTTATTACACAGTTATTGCTCGTAGTGGAAATATACCCAGAAAATTACTAAAGACCATCCAGCAAGAACATAGGTTCAGACATCGAATACTCTTACAGTAAATAAAGACTGCTGAAAACAAAATAGTTCCTCTTCGACATCATTTATTGAATTGCATTGATACATTCCACATCTTTTGCTCTTTCCAGCAGGCAAATCGTAGTTTTTTCCAGCAAAACGACGTAGCTCCTCTTACAAGTCAACAATTACAAATTTTCCAGCGGAAAAAATCCCCCCTCTAAGTCCTATCTTTTTCTATTTAAACTAGAGCTCCTGCCCCCTAGGCTACCCTTCAGCGTGTGGCTTTCAGCCTCCTTGACAATTCACCTTCTTCCCTGACTGTTGCATTTTCCCAATCATCTTCCATAAGCGTGTAAATTTCTGACCGTAATCGTCGTGACTGCTTCCTTGGTGCCTTTGTCATTCATCCATTTTGTCCTTTCTTTGATCTGAGTTGCTTCAGCGATCATGGGATTTTTTCTGTAGACACTTGAGTGCATTATCTACTAAATTGAGGTATTAAGCGTTTCAAATTTCAGAGCATAAGATAAATCCACAGGGAAACTAGCTCGGTTTATCCGGGTGAAAATTTCATGGTAAAATGAGTCGTCGGTCGGGCAGTACTTGGATCAGATGAGACAAGGTTTCTTTACCAGGTGGGAGAAGGCTCCAGGAGCCACAACGGCGGAGGAGCGCCCAAAAAAGGGGGAGAGAAAATGTAGGCGCCATAGGAAATCGGGCGGCGGCGGGAAGTGGGTCGGAAGCTGGAAGGTTCTGTCACCCGCAACGGCGAACGGGACGCGAGTCGGTGGAGGGAGACGAGGTAAAGGAAAAGGTTTTGGTGGCAGTCGGTAAGTCAGATGACAAGCGGATCGGAGGTCAACTCCTACCCTCTGGCCGCAACGGCGGGCGAGCCAAAAACTATAGCCAGCGATTTACACAGCGAATCGGGCGTCGGGTGAAACCTCAGTCGGGCGGAAGGTTTGGTCAGGGAGCCGCAACGGCGGGTGATGTGAGGCTTGGAAACTTCAGAAAGAGGCCCGATCAGCAGCGTGAAGGATCAAAATAAAAAAAATCAACTTTCTCGCTAAGGCAAATATCAACATTCGACGGGTAGTGAACAAATCAAACACAATTCAAAATAAAAAATGGACACGGAAATTCAAGAAGCGGGCATTCAACTTCAAACAAAAACAAACAGATACGCTTGAGGGTGCCAAGCCTCTGACAATCAATCCAAGCAAACAAAGATGAGGAGGGGTCCTAGGGTTTAAGTGACATAAAGTCGGGGAGAAACGTTGTGGTAGCAACAGAGCACTCTAAAAACCACTTTGGACAGCATCTTCCATTCTTATCTGTCAGACCTGATAAAGGACAGCGAGTAGGTTAGAATAACAAATGCCCAAAATAAATTTAAGAGTACCTTTGGGTCAGCCTACTTTATCTCAAAAAGTAATGAAATTAAACTAGCTAAATCGGCGAAAAAGGAACCAAGGAAAGAAAGCCTTCCTTGGGATCTTGGCCTGCTATTTGTGCAGCCAATTAAAAGCACTGATATTGTAGAATATTACACTTATTGAACAGCAAAAGAAACTACCTTAACAGCAAGCTATGAATTTTCACTAAATTACTTGCGAGACTAAGGTACTTTTAGCTAGATCTCTTGAATTTGAACTTTATGAGAAAAACAGAACTAAGATCTACAATAAAGGAGGGATCTTACTGATCCGATCTATGTGTGTTTTTCCTGATGAGATAGATCAGATTAATAAGAATCCTTTAAAGTAACCAGTTTGAGGAAAGTTTAATAATTTTTAAAGGAGAGAAAGGTGAAGAAAGGTGCTTGTTGTTGAAGCAGATCTGCTGAGGGAACTTGGTAGAGAAGCACCGAGGGGAACGGTATTAGCAATCTCTGCTGGAAATCAATGGAATCAAACCTGAATCATAGATCTTCCAGCCACGGCAAACTTGTAAGCTACAACACAATTCCTGCAGACAGAAGTATCAGATCTGAAGATACATATGAGAACGGGATGATACAGTATGCAAATAACCTTATTTAACATACAGGTATTAACTCATTCAAACATATGTAGCAAATAGAAATTAAGTAAGCTTACTTACAATGATCTATCCTTATGATTTCAGAAACCATTCAGGCAGACAATAATTAAGTGCAAAAAATTGGAAAAATAGCAGTTTCACCTCAAATGTAGCAAGACAATGGCAATCCACACATGAAAGGTACTCCACAATTTAGCCTGCAAAGCTTCTCTTTATTTCAACAAATAAAAATTAGTACACAGTTACAATGGAAAGCCCTTCAGTCCATCTCTAACTAGCTTGGAAGAGGAGGCTATGCCTGGATAAATACAATTTATAGGCCATCTAGCCCAGGGGGGCGCAATTACTCATGGAATCAAGTGAAATCAACTGATGGAGAGTCCATCAATGCCTGATCTATGTCTAGCTGAGCCAGATATGAGTCTCACTGAGTGCAACTGTCAATCGGGGGGCTGATCTGACTGACACCTCAACCTGTTGACTGAAGAATCCACCAAAAATCATCCAGTTGAGCCAAAAACGTGTTGAGGAGAGAGGGAGGGAGAAATTCCTCATAAAGGATGCTCAAGATCAACTCTGGATCTGATTTGATCACCTCCTTCAGTCAAGGATTTGTTAGATCCAGTCAATCTGCTTCAGATCTGACTGATTTCAATCAAATCGGCTGAGAATCCATTGATTTATGATTTTGGATTTGCTCCATTATTCATCAATTTGTTAATTAAAATAATCAATAATTGATTTTTGGGGCTTTCTCACCTGAGTGATGGAAAATCACCCAAAACTAGGAAACAGTGGGTCCATGGGTTTACATGGTGCTCTTAGCTTGAAAATGAGCACCTACATGACTGAAACTGATTATTTGGCCCACTTTTATTACAAAATCAATTTTTCCAATTAAACTATTAACAAATAGCCTAAGTTTTGGAAAAATTAAATTTTAATAAAAAACACTGAAAAAACTAAAAAAATGAAAAATTGAAAAACACCTAGGGGGACTTAGACATGTTCATATGACTCAAAAATGATGTCTAGCATGTTTATGCATTGACACATAGACTCTAATAACCTCAATAGGCCTAAATGCCAAGCTGACCACCCCAACTTTGGAGGTATGGAGTGAAAAACTCAGAAATTATCAGGCGTTTGTTCAACAACCAATAATAACCAAGGGAAAAGACACCCTGGGATGATCGGATTGACAAATAAAGTCTAAGAGACCGAGTATTTTACATACACTATCATGCTAGAACATTTATTACAATTCCCTCATGGGGTATGAACATGTGATATAGTACAACAAGCACTTCCCAGAAGTACTTCCAAAGGTCTTTTTGAAGTCCGAACAAGTTAGCCCTTTCTGGTTCACCAGGCTCACTTGATAAAAACCACTAAGTACAACTTAGGTGGTAGCATACCCCTGGTACGAATATATACGTATCTGTCTCCACACTTTGAAGTACCCTACGACGTTATCGCGAGAAGAACGACGTAAACTACGCCTACATGCAAAGAACTACCTCATTATTGGAGATACTTTATATCATAGAGGGGTAGATTCTATTTTGCGTCGATGTCTTACCCACGAGGAAGCGGATATTGTCCTGACTGATTCCCATAGTGGAGCATGTGGGGGTCATTGATCTAGGTTAGCAACAGCCCAGGAGATATTACATGCTGGTTATTTTTGGCCCATGATATTTAAATATTGTGTGGAAGCCATGAAGTGCTGTCATCCTTGTTAGCTTTACACCAGAAAGATGTGGTCGCATCCCACTCTGTTATTTCTCATCATCTCAGTGGGCCCCTTCATGAAGTGGGGGATATATTACGTGACATGTAACCCAGTCTCATATGGGGGGCACAAATGTATCATTGTCGTTGTAGATTATTTTACGAAATGGGAAAAGGAAATGCCCACCTTTAATGCTGACGGGGAAACTGCATCCTTTTTCGTTTTCAACCAAATTATCATAAGATTTAGTATGCCTAAGGTGATTGTCACTAACCATGGTAGTCCTTTCCAAAATAGCATGATGACTGAAATGACCATGGTGCTAGGGTTTAGACAAGAACATTCATCTTCATTCTATCCTCAAGAAAACAGTCAAGTCGAGGCTATTAATAAAAATTTGAAAACTATTCTCAAATGTACTATTAATGTAGCTCGTTCCAACTAACACATCATGCTATATCCTGCACTTTGGGCATATCGGACCAATGTGAAAACTGCTATAGGGTTTTCTCCCTTCCAACTCGTTCATGGAGTGGAAGCCATTACCCCGGTTGAATGTGAAATCCCGTCATTAAAAAATGATATTCATGTGTTACCTGATACGAATGAGCTGGAAGAACGTCTATTATAGTTATAAAATCTAGATGAACATCGTAGAGATGTGCTGACATCAAACAAAGCTCATAAAAATAGGGTAAAAAGCCAATACGATAACTTGGTCAAACCTCATATTTTCTCTGAAGGGGAGCTTGTTTTGCTTTGGAATCAAGAAAAAGAACCCCCTGGGGGTAGGAAAGTTCAGGTCTATGTGGTTGGGACCTTATGTCATGTCAAAGGTGTTAAAGAAGGGAACATATGAACTGATTGATTTTGAAGGGAATAAGCTGCTTGAGCCTAGAAATGGGCTCTACCAGAAAAAGTACTATGCTTAGGCTTAGCACTTTTTCCTGTATTTTTTTGTACAATAATTCATCGGTTTGTGTTTTTATACAATCTAATGGTTGTTACAGATGTCTTCCTAGTGGTTGGTAGGTTTCATTGATGGTGTTAGTTGCCACACTTGTAATTTGGCTTCAACTGCATGGATCATTTATTCACCCTCAAGATAGTTAGTTGCCTCAAGAGGTGCTTGCTTAGGTCCTACTACCAATAATGTTGCTGAATACAGGGCCATCATTGAGATTTTATGGGATGCTTTGTCACATGGTATCACTCAGCTGTAAGTCCGACTGGACTCTCAGCTGGTGGTTTCCCAGCTCAATTGGGCTTATCAGGTTCGAAACCCTATTCTATTACATTAGTTTATGCAAGTTAGGTTATTGGAAATAAATTTTGAGTTTATTATATTCAATCATATTCCAAGAAATCCAAATTTATTAACTAATGCATATGCTAATTATATCTTGGATTGGCATTTAACACATTTTGCAAAAAAATATACAACAGACACATAAAAAAATTTGTAAATAAACCGACAATATATATATATATATATGAATATTTGTCCATATAGATAGGTCGAGTTTCTGATCCTCAGATCTAGTCATAATTGTACAATATACAAAAAATATACAAAACATGGATCAACGTCCATAAAATGCTCCTAAGTCTAGGCTTGACCACCCTAGTCGTCCCGATCACCCTACGCTCGAGATTCTTCATCCTCCTCAGCTTTAGCAACCTCAACAACATCTATATATAGAAGTATTTCTCTGGCTACCCGTCTCATAAGGCGTATCCAGACAGGTGGTACACCAACCACTAGCTCTTGCATGACGGCAAGGATGTGATCAATTCATAACGTAGGTGCTTTCTGGGTAATCTTGTCCTGCTTCCCCTCGAGAACCCTAATCAAACCCTGGTCCTCTCCCAAAATAGGAGGAACATACATGCGTGGATGCCCAACAAGACGGACTAGTCCAATATCTGCATTTTGACATTTTAAAAAGGATTAGAACTCTTATACATATGTATATATATTTATAATTAAAATTCATAAAAAATTTAAAATTTTGAAAAAAAAAAAAAAAACTGACTCTCCCCATCCTCCTCTTAGAGGGAGGACATGGTTAGTATCACCTCAAAAATCTAACCCAGCATATGGAAACTGCTCCAAGGCTAGAAATTGTCACTCCCACCAAAAGTAGAAGTCATCATCATAGACACTCTGGACCGATCCACCTCCTCCCTAGCAGAGGAATATTTCGGCCCACCTACTCATCCTAGGCTGATGGGGAGAACGAACTGGAAATGGTACTGCAAGACTCAAACCTGGAAATCTCTCAAAGAAAAAGGATACTAACATGCTGTAATAACCAAAATTATTCCTCTTGCCTCTTTTGTAGTCATAGATTTGTTTCCTCATTATCCAGATCACTCCCGAACACCAATCATATAGGGATCCTTGCATATAGTCCATTGCTAGTCTCATTTGGTTTCGAGTTGCAAGGTGAAGCGATGATGACCCTGTAACCCTGATTATAGTGCTCGCCAATACCTGTAAAGGAAAGTTGTGAATGTGAACAATAAGGATGCAGCTACCTCTCTTTTCAGTGCCTAGCTCGCAGTATATGTCTATATAGTTTTGTACACTTAGAAGGTCATTGCCTCTACCGGTACCTTCCAAGTTCACCAGAGCTCCCCATTGTGATAAACTGGAAATGAAATAGACATCTTTCGATGTAACCTCTAGAAACTCACCTTGAAGGTCAAACATGCCTAGATCATGATCCCAATAGTTGATAAAAAACTCTAAGAGGCAGACATTTGACCGCATAGGTGAGGCATAGAAAAATTTCAATAACCCACTTTGACGTAAAACATTCACTATGGGGGCATCTTGTAGAGCTTCTTGGTCCATGTCTTCATGTTCCCTCTCCCTCCACTCAAGCACCATCTTTCAATCTAATAACCAAGCAATTTCAAACTATTAGATTCATATAAAAAATTGACTTTTTGACCCTCTATGTTGTTTTTCTACCTCGCACAGTCTACGCGACTGTCCTTTGGGAAAGTTGTGTACTGTACGCGACTTTCCTTTGAAAAACCTGCGTACAGAATGTGTGTATGCAAATATTAACATACCATACCTGTGTACACAACGTTCATGCTTTGAGGGCGCTTAAAAACATGAATTTGGGCTCAAAATTGAAAATTGTTTGGATCAAATGAAAGAGCATGCAGTGTAGTTTTACCTGACACTTGTGGTTTTGAGAATAGTCCACCGAATCATCCACACCGAGCAATCAGAGGTAGACGTAAAACTTGTCTTTTTATGGTTAAAAATCAAATGGTGAGTTTTTTTATTTATATTTTGAACTATTTATAGAAAAAATATTTTAAAAGTGGATTTTTTCCCTATAGTTCATAACTTTAAACTAATACCCTATTTTTTCTTCCATGTGACAGGTTTATGGTCGTCTTAAGTTGTTTTTTTCTCATACATGATGGTTTTTGGTCATTCCACATGCATTCTACATTTATTCCTAGTCCATCTTAATCCTAGCATTAACACTTCGACCACAGACTATGGTATCTTTAACCATTAGTTCCTTGTTTATATCATTGTTCTTTTGTGGTTAGGATTTTCCTGCCATGAGTATCCTCATTTAGAATCTACTTATTGTCTTTCAATACTCATGCTGCAACTGTTATAGGTTTAGAGGAGCCTTCTTAGCTATTTTTCACACCAAATTGAGCTTCATTTTGGTCTCTTTTTACAAGCTATCCCTTTATAGGTCTCCCCGCCCTTATGGAGTTTCTTTAGGCCCAAGTCTAACTCCTCAAAACAGAATTGACTACTGAGTAAACTTATCCATTCAAGATCGTTAATAATATGTGAATGGGCATCCACATTAGTGGTAGGTTATCTCTTTCTCGGACCATGTGGAATAATACGAGAAAGTATCACTCTCTTTTCTACGGAATTGAGAAGAGTATTCTCAGGTATAGATTTATCACTTTTCCAAACCTGAGGGACTAAATTTATGGAAAAGGAACACCTGGTATGAGCTCAGTTTTATCTTTTTCGTGCTCTAGACCTAAACATGAAAAAGATTCCAAGTGTACTTTATGTGTTTGTCATGCTCATTAAACACCAAGAACAAAGCATCGAGTTTACTGTTGTAAGACCTATTTCTCGTACTCAAATGGATATTTCCGAGTGATCTTGCTTTCCTTCACACTCATAAAACTCAAGCTATATGCTGCTCTCAAAGGAGCGTTGGGTAGGTGCCAATTTAACCTTTTTCGGACCTCCCTAACTAAGTAGGAAAAAGGTTCACCTTTTCTTCTATGGAAGTTAAGAGAGTTCTTCTGTGGTATGTTTTATACTTTTTCGGCCTCAAGAGACTAAATTGGATGAAAAAGGACCCCCTTGGAGTCTTGTTCAGAGTTTTTAGACTCTCTAAACATGAAAACACCAAGTGAGCATGTCATAGTTCAGGCTCATAAAATCAATGAATCAGTGACACTATCAAGCATTATTCCCTCTTCTCTTCAAGCTTGTCAAAAAATGAAGAGAGACTTGAGTCTACTTTCCAAGACTCGTTTAATAAGGAAGATAAGGAAGAAGTTTTCTTTTAGTTCTCAGTTAGTGGCAGCATGTATTCCTTGAACATAGCACTCTTTGTCTTTTTTGATACTCATGTCTCAGTGTTCACTTTCAGTTTAGCTATTACTTCAAGTTTCTTACTCCTCCTCTTGTCAGTTCGACTTGGGCAATCTGATCATGTCTCCTACATGGCAGATAAGTCTATTGTACTATCTATAAAGTTAAAAGTTGCCTTCGGTCATCTCTGTGTCGTGTTCACTATTCAAGGATTTAACCCTGTATCTGATCTATATTCTGATTCCATCATTGTATTATCTGTTATTATTTGTGTCTCCCTTCCTTTACCCAGTTCCTAGTCACTCTTATGATCCTATTGAGTGTTAGTTTTTCAACATTCAAGCTAGCATTATGTTAGGATCTTTAACTAAGAGAACAACAAGTATAGGAATCAAACACAAGAGACAATGAAAATAGTTTTTTTCCTTAGGGAAACCATAAATGGAGAAAACTATGTAACTTCCTCAGAGATAGAATCAGCACAAAAGGTAAAACCACAAAGCAGTAAGATGCTCTCTCGATAGCAGTAATCTTCTTCTTATCTAGCCCTTGTGTCTTCTCCTTCCTCAACTATGTGATACACTTGAGTGCGTTTGTGATGTGTGCTAAATAGAGAGTCCAGCTCTCTATTTATACTAATCTCATCATGACTAAAGCCCTACCAGGGTCGACCTCTCCTAGGAGAGTATAATAACCCTAGTGCCCCAGAACTGTGGGCAATTTAACCCTTAGACAATAGTAGGGTTACCTAGAATGAATTGACATGACTTGTTTACATTATTGATTCTCTCGACCAAAACATCGAGGCATGACATAACATGATAACATCCCAAAATAAACATTGGGTGTTGGGCTATAGGGCAGACTCGGGTTTTATACCTTTAACTTCGCACCAACAAAAGACCCACAATGTTGGCCCTTTCAGCAACAACCTGTAAGCAGGTCGCAGTCTCACCCGAAACAGCTATGGGATGCCGCAGAATCAGGTTTCTGCAAGCAGAAGAGGGAGATTACTGTACCTTTAGCTTTTATCAATTCTATATAATCAATTAACACAGTGCTTAAACATTCACATATATATATATATATATATCTTCCCAGTTAAGTAACACCATGACTTGCTTAACCCTTACTGGGAATGCACAGTGAAGCTATTTCTGAAACAACGATCTTACTTATCAGATTTATCTATACTTATCAATGCATAAAAGAACATAACAGAAATCACACAAGAACCACAATAGTATATATAATGTGGTTCACCCCCAGTGTAGGGGTTACGTCCACAGAACTGTGTTTTATTCAACTTTTCTACAAAATCACAGTTTTG
This sequence comes from Pseudotsuga menziesii, assembly GCA_001517045.1. NCBI lineage: Eukaryota > Viridiplantae > Streptophyta > Pinopsida > Pinales > Pinaceae > Pseudotsuga > Pseudotsuga menziesii. Next base: position 30,606 of record LPNX010302992.1, read on the forward strand.
ATTTGCGCACTCAGCTGCAGATCCCTTTAGTCTTCAAAGCCGCGCACACAGTAGCAGGCCTCTGCACACACAGCTGCAGATTTCCTTAATCACTTACAAAACCCTCTGCGCACACAGCTGCAGAGGTCATCCACGCACTCAGCTGGGACTTATCCTTCACTTACAAAATAGCCTTAGCTTCGCCTTAACTTTCTTACATTCAAAAACCTAACCTGACTTATTTACAAGAGTGCCTATTTATACAACGCACTATTACAAAACCATGGACTTCAACCATGGGCACCCCGAACCCTAAACCATGGACTTAAACCATGGGTTTATTACAAAAAGAAGACTCTGACTTAACTCGGACACCCCTAAGACTATTTTGAGTCATAAATCCGCTTACAAACTTACAAAAACCATGGATTTACCCATCTTAAGGACCGTTAGGGTACGCGCCCAAACAGGCCCCTAAGACTCACCAGTGTCCCGTCCCAGGACACTCTGCTGCCCTTCTAGTCCACAAACTTTGTCGACAAAGATGGCGTACCACTTGTTGAGTCCGCGCATAATATTGTCAACCGCTTGTTCTTTTGCGCTCAACTCCTGCAATACTTCTGCTGATGCTTCCCCAGCCTGTTTCTGTGCATATGCATCATATTCGTTTAGGACTTTGAGTTGGGCATCCGCAGCAATAATCAGCTCAAAAGATTTGCTGATATGTGGCTGCATGTTAGTTTCCACTGCTGTTGCTTTTTCCCTACATGACTCAATTTCCTGCTGAAGTTCATTTCTTCGCTTGACCTTCAGCATTTTCTCCATAGGCGGCAGAGTCTTAATTTACGCTTTCACTGTGTCCAATTCTTCTTGTCACTGCCTGATGGTTTCTCGTATCTATCCAATTTATAGGTGTTCCTGCAGGGCGGTCCATGCCTCTACAGTGTCGTCTAGCAGATTTGCTGCGCTGCTCACAATATCAGATATTTTTGCTGCAGAGGGATGAATATCTGCTCGGGGCTGCTCCCTAACCTCTGGGGGGCTTTCTGGTTTGATGCGAAGTTGGAGCTCCGCAATCTGAGCATCATGTTCTGCTTTGAGCTTCTCTATTTCACTGCGCGACTGCTACGCGTAGTCTTTCAACCTGGATAATATTTTCTCTGGCTCTTCCGCCAGCTGTACGTCGAAGTCAGGGAGACTTCGACATGTTTCATCCAAAACTCGGACCAATGTAATCCGCTTACGTTCTGCATCTCTTTTTCGCCGCTCTACGGCTTCCAGCTGAACTGCGAGGCTATCATTCTGCTTCCTGATATCGTCCAACTGTATCTGTGAATAATGGTCTCGGGCCTGGATTTCCTTTGCGATAGCTGACTGGCAAAGATGTAGTTCTAGCATGGATATTTTGGTGTAATCAATTCCTAATGTCATGCTCATCTCTATGCGAGACCCTGCATCAGTTTTGATGAGGGTAGCTGTGGATACTTGGCCCTTTTTTTCTTGGGCTGGCCATTGCCTTAATTTGGGATGCACACTTCCCGGGGTACTGCTAGTTATAGTGTCGGTCACCAATTGTGCTGCTAAGTCCTTCAGCTCCGATATGTGCTGTGCGACACCATTGATGGAATCCAACTGTACAGCTGCAAATTCTGACCACTTCTTGGTAAGAACTTCTGTAGACTTCGACAAAGACTCGTCAAGCTCCTCACTTGTCAAGCCGGGTGTGTCGTTGATATTCTTTTCCTTTGACGCCTTCGCTTTCTTTCGAGGATGCGGTTTGTTCACTTCCTCTACTTCTGGTGTCTTGTGCTTATCCTGCCTATTAGGGTCTGGAGTAGTCTTGACCGAGTCTTGTCCTTCTTCTTCATCGGTGTCTACTTCTTCACCCTGGTTACTGTCATGCTGCTGCGACTCATTCTGTTCCTCGCTGTCTTCCAGGGGACCTTGCTGTTGCTGGTGACTAGGGCCTGCGCCCACATTAGTAGCTATGGGGACCGGAATGTGAGGTTTTTTCCCTACATCTTTCAACCATTCCATTGGCTAGTGCTGGACTACTACCCGGATATCACCCTCAGTGACTACATATGGTAGCTTGAACCAATGGTGCTGTGGATCTACACGAGCCTGTATGAAAGTATGATGCATGTCGGCGCTGAAGGCGGCTGCGCCGTCATATTGAGAGAACAACTTATTACTGAGCCGTGGGGTTTTTGCGATCTGAAACTGGATATCCATTATATAGAAAGAAAATACATAATTTGTCATCTGTTGGTGTGCTTTATCCTGTGAAACCCATAACGATGTGTACCTAGTTGTGCCATGCATGTGTTCTGGTGCCGTAGAAAACTATGCCTTAATAGGTTCTTGCCATCCTACTAGTGCGATTAGGACGAGCAACCAAGAGTAATGGAAGGGCCTACCTTTTTCCCGCGCGTCACGAGTATCTTCCAGGAATTCCTACGCAATATAATCTGCCCAGTTGTAGTTGTAACCTTTGGCACAGTTGATAGCAATTCGGATAACCGAAGCAGGTACTTCAATTGGTCTGCCCTTTCGTATGACTTTGCAGGCTAAAAGCTCCGCTGCAAAGTGAATGTGCTATTCCTGAATGGCGGAAGTGTGATACCCGCTTTTTCCCTTTTTCAGGCTGAAGCGTTCCTTCATGGCTTGTGTGAGCTTCGTATCCTCATGCTTTGATGGAAATTCGGTTGCTAGATTAGGGCCTGCTATTGGTAAACCAGTGATCCTCTGGATGAGCTCACCATTGATAGGGATTTTATTGTCTCCTATCCATAGTTGGCCGTCATGAACTAGTGCTAGTAGCTGCTTGACCACTACGGTCACTTGTGTGCCGCGACCAAAATGGGGAACGTCGAGCATCTTCAGTAGAACAGCTTGATCCAAGCCGGTGGTCCATCATTTGACTTCTAATAATGTCACCCCGGTCTCATCGTACTTGACAAAATGCAAATATGCTTCTGGTGCGAACTGTGGAAACCTGCCACGATCTCTTGTATCATGGTTGGAGTACTTAAGCCGGTCTATCTTTCCTGTCATGGTCCGAACCAGCTGCACACTCGATGGCAGTGAAGGGGTGCTTATTGTGAACTGCTTGTTCCGCCGAGGTGGTTTAACTCCTAGTCGAAGAGGCAGGACATATGGTGGCTGCCATGGTGCAATGTTCTCCTCTCCTTCACTTAGGATTTCTACCGAACCAGGCGGATTCATTCCGGGATCCTCTGATGTTTGCACGGACTGCTTATGTAGATCTTCGTTCCACTTAGAACGAACTTCAGGTTTGAACTGTTTCCTAGCAGACCGTGTTTTCATTGGTAGAGGCGGTGCAGGTAGAGTCTCCTCTCGTGCTGCAGGTGCAGATGGAGGGGGAACAATATTCTACAGACCTGTCTGTCCAAATTCTCTCAATAAGTCCTGAAGTTCTTGATTGGCGGACATAGGTTCAATTATGAAACTGTGGAATGTGACTTTCCCATGCCCAGGTGTCTTCTTATACAATCCATCGATCAAATCGGTCATAAATGTGCATTGAAGGCACCAACTCTGGCAGAGATGCTGCTTCCACGACACTAGATTTCGGCGGATCTCCTTAGGACAGGCAGTTAAGGCAAATAAAGTACCAGCACCGCCAAATCGGCAGTGTTCCAACGGTCGGTTTTTGTGGTGCGGCGCAACCAGTACCACAACTGTATCACAATAAGGATCTTCGTCATGATAATGACCTTTGGCATATGCAGGCAAGTTCTGCGACCCAATTGTGAGCTTCTCTCTTTTAGCGTCTTGTGCCAGCCAGCAAGAGCAGGACTGGGTTATTTCTTTATCACGAGACACATTAGCGTGCCGAGGCCCAACCTCCCTGTGCCGGTTTTTGGCTGCAAATGCTTGGGTATGACCAAGTCGAGGTACCCATTCTGTACGAAATACAAGTTTCCATGCCCCGTAGCAATGCTCCAAATGTTCCTGCTGCCTATTCTTCCCATTCAATCTGCTGCGCGCCCTCTGGAGCTGATCCACAAATCTTAGGTGAAGTGATGTGTGACAGATTTCCCAATTTGGAAAGTACTTCTTATAGGCAGTCAACCTGGTGACTCCTAATGCTGAATCCAGATTCTCTAGTTTCTGTGACTCCAGTATCTGTTTTGACAATGGCACAATGGACTCCTCTGGGTCTGTCGAACCATCAGAGGTAGGTAAGGTCTTTGGCTGTGAACTATGCCTTCTAAGGGACTTGGTAATTCTGGAACCTTGGTGTTCCTGTAGCTCATATAATCGGTTCTGCCAACTTTCAAAGTCATCCTCAGAGTCTGTCATACAGGAGCTACCAGACTCCCAACCTTCGGCAGGAGGATCCTCATAATCACTGTCCTTCGCGGTGATATTATAGACATGGTCCAACATATTCTGATCTTCATCTTTGAATGTTTATGTGTATCTTTTTCCTTGGGACGGGTCTAGGGGTATTATAACTCTCAAACCCTTTCCTTCGAAGGTCATATGTCTCTTCATAAGGTTAACGACTGCAACATTTGTCATTGCCCACTCAATTCCTAATAGGGCTGGGTATGGATTGCTGTCATCAATGATCTCAATAACTTCAAAGTCTGCCAAAGTACTGACCCCATCAATATCGATTGGAACACTAAGGAATCTCCCTAGGGGCACAATCCTTTGCTGATTGGCTAACTTCAACTGTATAGGGGACCAGGAAAGGGTCAGTTTCCCCATTTGTTCCCAGGTTTGCTTGGTTAAGACATTGACTTCTGACCCTAAATCCAGGATGACATCATTCATATCATGCCCTCCTATCTGAGAATTCAATCTCATTTCCCTGCCAGTTCTTCAGACACAATTAACAGTTTTCTCCTTATCAACTCTTCTCTAAGGTTCACAGACAGCAAGAACTTTTTGCAACTCCTTTAGAGCATTCTAATTCCGTAAGAGTTTGATATAGCTTTGTAAAAAAGAGGATAGGGTACTTACTTTATCCGGCGAGGCATCTTGCAGCTGTGACTCCTGCTGACGTTGCTGCGCATGTACTACTGCTATGCTAGGAGCAACATCATCACGCTGGGTTTCCATGACTATATCGTGTTCACTTGGGACTTTTTCTGGGACCCAGTCCTCATCAAGTTGTCTCTCCGCATTCTGTAGGTGCGTCGTAGCTCCACTCCACGTAACAACGTTAATGGCTGCGACAGGTCGGGGCTCGATGGAAATCATCTGGATATTCTGAGTAGGACCACCGTTTCTTTCCTGAATCTTAGCTATCAGCTGCGAGCATTGCTCGATCACATGATCAACTACGCGACAACACCGACATGTCGTAGTGGGGTTTCGACAATCTCTAGCTAAATGCCCGTCTTGGTTACAGTTGTAGCAGACAACCTGGCCTCGGCCTCTTCCTACCATACCACCATGACCTTGACCTCCAAAAGCACCTCTATTGGATGCACCACCACGGTAACCATAGCCATCATTACCCTGGCCCTCATTTTGTACCCGATAGGCATTATAAGTGCGCTCTCGCATAAGGTCATAACTGCGACATTCGTCTTCATTATGCCCTACAGAATTACAAAACTTGCAGTAGGTGTTCTTAGGGACTTGCACATACCTCTTGAGAAGATGGCAATGTTTTGGGCGATGCTGGCCAGTTGTCCGACATATCTCACAATATAGAACAACGGGATTGAATGGATTTGGCGTTCCAGTATTCAGGTAATTTCCTACCACAGGACATTGTTCCCTGTCGTGACCTTCTTTCCGACAGTGTGTACACCAAACCGCTTCACGACCAGTTTTTCCTGTTTTCATATCGCGGAGCTCGAGAGCCATGGCCGCGAGCTATTCTTGCATTTGAGCAATACCAGAATTATCTTTAACAGGTGCGGTCTCAATCTTCATCGCGATTTCCAGAGCCTCTTGCTGGTCAGCAACCTTCTATTGCATGAGTGGAGTTCTGATGTGTGGTAGTAGTGCGGCAATAAACCATTCCTTCTGCTGCGTGGGGCCAATTGTGAAACTGACTTGGTCAAGTAGAAATTTGAACCTCTGATCAAAGTCCCACGCTGATTCGCCTTGCTTCTGCTGAATTTCCTTTAATTCAGTGATACACTGCGACTCTGATTTGGGCTTCTTAAACTCTTTGATTATTGCTGCTTTGATATCATCTAGGGAAGGATTCTGAGTACTAGAGAATTTCATGAACCAGGTCAAAGCCCGGTCCCTGAAAGAAGTAATGAGCTGCGTGGTTCTTACAACTAGGTCTGTAATGTTCTTAGCAGTCCACATCACCTCACATAAAAACCAGAACTGTTCTGGATCCTCTGATCCAGTTCCTTTGAAAACAGGGAGCTTAATATCATTAGTCATGTGGGCCATAGTAGATCTAGGGGGGGTTGGAGGGGGACGAAAAATAGGCAGGGGTGAACTTACTGGAGTAGACTGGCCTGCGACAAGAGTACTGGTGCTAGGGTTACTTTCAGTCTGCGATGGATTCTCAGGGATAACAGATTGGTGCTGCAGAGTTACCGGGGGGTTTCCAACAGAAGGGATTGCTTCGGGCTCTGAGGATATTGGACTAAAAGGGGTAGACTCGGTCTCCTGACCTAGGGTAGATGCCTCAAAAATTTTCTTTTACCTTTTTCCACTTCGCAGCAAACCACTTTGGTCATCGAAGGTATTTTCACTTGCAAAAATAGGTTAGTAATACACAATCTAACAGTATGATTCAAGAAGCAATATTCCTTTTTCAGCTAATAGCATCTTAATCTTCAGACTAAATAAATTTAAAAACTTACCCCTTGCTCCTTTGAAGAACTGTATCTCCGCTTCACTAAAGGAGGTACTCGTGTCAATAGCGAACTCCGTCACAAATGCCTCAAGGGTTTGCGTCATCCAGAAATCAACAGCGCGAGAGATCTCGTTGTTTACTCTTTTCAACAAGTTGATCCTAGTGGGGGTCCAAGGAGGAAACTTTCCTCGACGGAAGTTCATCCTTCATTCGGCCAACCTGGATACCCACTGGTGCAACTCTATGTGGATACTACCAAAAAAAATTTCATAATCATCACAAAAAACATACCTTTGTAAAAATTTGTTTGTGCTACGACGAGGATCTTTGTTCTCTTGCTCAGTGAATTTCAGATAAGTCTCATCCATCCAATCACTGATTTCTTTCACAGAGGGTCTCTAGAACATAGCCCTTGAGGTACGACGTAAACCCCTCTTGCACAGATACTGAGTTCAACCGGCAACAGAACCACTTTGTTGGGCTATAGGGCAGACTCGAATTTTATTCCTTTAACTTTGCACCAACAAAAGACCCACAGTGTTGGCCCTTTCGGAAACAACCTACAAGCAGGTCGTAGTCTCACCCGAAACACCTATGGGATGCCACAGAATCAGGTTTCTGCAAGCAGAAGAGGGAGATTACTGTACCTTTAGCTTTTATCAATTCTTTATAATCAATTAACACAGTGCTTAAACATTCACACACACA
>LPNX010302992.1:45032-60580 GCA_001517045.1 Pseudotsuga menziesii
ACGGGAGAATCAGTCCCTATCACTTTAGGACTATGTCCAAGGATGATGCAATCCTACCACATTCTCGAGGACCGAAGCCACTGGATTGATTACAGGAGAATCAGTCCCTAACACTTTAGGAGTATGTCCAAGGATGATGCAATCCTACCACATTCTCGAGGACCGAAGCCACCGGATTGATTATGGGAGAATCAGTCCCTATCACTTTAGGACGATGTCCAAGGATGATGCAATCCTACCACATTCTCGAGGATTGAGGTCACTGGATCTATTATGGACAGATGTCTCGGGATGATACAATCCCTCTTCATTCTCGAAGACCGAGGTATCCAAATCACTTTAGGGAAAGTGCCCAGGGATGATACAATCCCACCACGTTCTTGAGGACCGAGGTCACCAGATATATTATGGATAGATGTCCCAGGATGATACAATCCCTCTTCATTCTCGAGGACCGAGGTCTCTGGATCACTTTAGGGAAAATGGCCAGGGATGATACAATCCCACTGCAACATCACTAATCCCCCTTTCGAGGAAGGTATTTCCAAACAACACCAAGCTTTTCTCGAAAGTGTTGGAACTCTACTCAATCCAGAGGCTTCATCAGTACATCATCATCCAAACCATCATCATCTACATCTTCATTATGTGAATACTGCACTATCACCATCTGTATCTCCAGTATGTGAATACTGAAATATCATCTATATCTTCAGTATGGGAATACTGAAATCATCATCATCTATATCTTCGGTATGGGAATACTAAAATCATCATCATCTATATCTTCAACATGGGAATATTGAAACATCATCATCTCTATATTCAATATAGAAATACTGAATCACCATCATCTGCATCTACAGTATCATCATCTGCATCTTATCTTGTATGTAGAAATACTGGATTTCTATGTGTTACGTTGAAACACAGGGTTCTTTGTCACCACAACTATGGTTAGCACATAGAATCATTGTAGTATCCATCTCCAGGTCAAAGATACATGATATCAACTTCTAAAGCCATATGGCTTCACAACTTAGTAGAGAATCTACTATGTATTTTGCTTCAACCGTGCTAAGAGAAACACTGGACTGTTTCCTGCTAAACAATGAACTCATAGAAGACCTCAAACAAAAGCATCTACCTGATGTGCTTTTCCTATCTGAGATACTTCCAGCCCAATCTGCATCTGTGTAGCCATACAATCTATACTCATGGCTAACATCATAGTATAGACCAAAGTCTATAGTCCCTTTTAGATATCTCATCACATGTTTTGCAGCTACTAGGTGAACCCGTCTTAGTTGAACAAGATATTGACTTAGGGTGTTCACAGTAAAACAAATGTCTGGTCTGGTATTTTTTAAGTACATCAATGACCCAATGATCTATCTGTAGTGAGTCACATCCACTAACTCTAATGAGTCATCAACTAACAGCTTCAGGTTGGAGTCTATGGGTGTGGCCATGACTTTGCATTCCAACATATTGAATCTCTTCAATATCTCTACCGCATACTTTCCCTGGTTGAGAAATATTCCTTCTGAACTTTTCCATACTTCCAGACCTAGGAAATAATGCATTAACCCAAGGTCTTTCATCTCAAATTATTCTACTAGTTTCTTCTTGCTTTCCATGATCTGTTTCTCATTCCCTGTCAAGAATAAGTCATCCACATATAGTAATAGAATGGCAGGTTCATCTTCTACAGCTTTGTAGGAAAGGTTAGGATCGACTTTACTCTTGGAAAAGCCCATGCTCATTAGGAAGCTATCTATTCTTCCATACCAAGCTCTGGGAGCTTGCTTCAGGCCATATAGGGCCTTCTTCAACTTGCATACTTGATTCCATCTGTCTTCAACTTCAAATCCTCGGGACTATTTGATGTAAAACTCTTCCTCAATCATACCATTAAGGAAGGCTTGTCTTTACTTCATCATGGAAGAAACTACCATGATAGTTTTGAAGGAAGTGTACGTTTCTTCCTGGAGTAAGTGTCTCTTCAGAATTAAACCTCTAGCCACAAGTATTACCTTACTTTTATCTGCAACATATCTTATCTTGAAAATCCATTTGGAAGATATCACATTCTTTCTTTCTGGTTTGAGTACTATATTCCAAACATCATTCTAGTATCATGACATCTTCTATGAGTTTGTCTTCTCAGGTCATCAACATATCATAGTCTTTTGCATTCAACCTTGAAGGTTGGAACCCACTTTACTCTTGGTAAAGTCTCAATCCATCACGAAGCTATCCATCATGTCGTACCATGTCGAAATCAGATATAATTTTCTATAGTCACTCCCCCTGAAGTGGAGTATCATCTTCCCTCTTCATTCTGTACATGTGGTTCTATGCTTGATATATACTGGTCAATAGAGTATGTCATGTCATAGTCTATTCTTTCTTAGGCAAATCACGAACCTTGATTTGTACACTTGTTCTTGTAGATCCATATGGAAGATACTATATACTTCCCTTTATGTCTCGAAATCATATCGTATACATCATTCCCCATGATCAACTATTATTCTTTGATCATAGCTTATTTCATAGCATTCTTTTATTCATCTTGAGTTATATCTTGTACCCATGGTGGTCTTCATCATTCAAGGTGGATCTATAGCTCTCTAAAGCTCTTTCTTCCGTCATGGTGTCTCTAACCCTGGGAGCTTCAGATTCATGTTTATTGGAGTGAATCTTGAATTGTCATCACTTGTTCCTCGGAACAAGTCTCATCCTTCTTTTCTTGTAGGAGGTTGTACAGGACCTTTCCTACAATTCAAATGCACTAGTTGCATGGTTATAACTATTTCATAAAATGACAAATTCTTATGCATCATGCAACTATTTAGACAATACAACATTCATCCATATCTCACATAAAATTTCTAGATTCCTTCCATCTCTACCATGACATCATTGAGATTGTGCACTAATCCAATATGTCAGCAAAGAGGTTTGATAATTAGCAATGGAGAGTTGTATAGCACCATGAGCTACTTACCCATCACATGCATATTAGTAGTATACAATCATTAATGCAAACAATCTATCATGCATAACACATCAAGTGAATATAATCAAATGTATAACAAAACAATATCATGAAATGACAATTGAATACTTATCTTTTATTTGTTTTGTGGGTAGACTCCATCTTGATCATTCTGCTTTATCATCTTCTTCATTCATGAAATCATCATTTCTTATCCAAATGATAAGATGAATAAGAGGTTCTTCAAGAATTGAGTTCTTCATATTCCTCATCGCTTGAGGGATCTTCTTTGAATGGTGAGAGCTTGATCTTCAATTGCTCCCATCTTCTTCTTCTCTTCTTATGAGTCGAGATGAAAGCAATTACTTCCTTCTAGAATACATTCTTTGCATGAATGAATCCCATGATCCTGGGAGGCCATTCAAGATGTCTATCACCACTTCTGCATTCTCCACTTCTTCTTCTACCACTTCAAGTTGTTCTGCATTCTGGATCTTCACATTCTTCAATTGTTTTCTAAAATCCATCTTCTAATTTAAGTTCTTATATTCAAATAAATTGATCAAGGAATCAAACATCTTAGGTGTCTTTATGGAAGACACTTGTGATACAAGTTGATCCGTGATTGAATCAACAATGATCTTCTTGGCCTTGATCAAGTTCTTCTTGTGTAAGGCTTTGAGCCTCATCTCCGTATGGAACTAGAACCTCTCTACTTATATAGGTGTCCAATTCATTTTCTTTAGAGATATAAAATACTTCCATGCTTGGAAGTTGTCAACTTTACCAATATTATCATCAAGCTGATGTGATAGATCACTTCGAAATGAGAACCTCAAATGAAAATAGCAAAAGATTAGATCTTACCGATTTGAGGTGTTCGTCCTGCTTCTAGAGCTAGTTGATTTAGGGTTTGACAGAGAAACCCTAATTTTAAAAACTTGGAATCTTTAAGATTTGATTGGATATAAAGATATATATATTCAAATGGAGCTGTTGAATGTACTCCTTTTCTGAAAACAGTGGAGGGAAGCTCTCGGAACAGGAAGCCCTAGTTTTCCAATTTATTTTGCAGAAATGCCTGTCACTGTTTCTACTATATCTCTGAAATTACTACCCCTATGTGTCTAACATTTCTCACTGAGGTAACCTCACATGTCCATGATCTAAAAACATAGGTTTCATCATAATTTATTTCACTAATTGGGATTTATGATCCTTTTCCCAGGGTGACCTGTTACAGGACTGTTCAGAACAACAAAGTTGTATGGACTTCCACGTGTCACTGTTTCATCTTCTGGTTCTGAAATTTGGAACACAGAAATTAAAGACTGTGTTATTTCTGGAAAATATTCAGGAATTCACTTTGGACCTCTGTAGCCCAAGCTATAGCAATTTTCCCCATGTGTCCTTTTTAGGGATGAATTCTGGAAGAGGCTGGAACCCTAACTTGGAATGATCATATATCCCAAAATATAGTGAATATGATGTTGAATTTTGGACACAATGTACATCAGAAGTTTATCTTAGGCCTCTACAATTTTCATTGAGTGAACCTTCGCCAATCGCGGGATATAGCGAATTTACCAAAACTTAGCAGTTTTAGTATTTAGGGTTTTTCTAGCTTGGGGTCAAACTAGGGTTTGACTTTCTTGGAGTTTCACCCAACCAAAAATATTGATCCAGGTCTATAAACATCGATTTTGATGAAGAGAGAAATCCTATGATAGGCTCGCTTAAAAATTCCTCTTCAATAAGAAGCCGCAATTTCTTCCGAGGAGAGAGGGAGTGCTATTTTGCCTTGTGAAAGTTGTCCTATTCAGGGTGGATCTGATACCATGTTAAATTTTTATATGCTTATCTAATACATCAGTATTTCATTTCATTTTCATAACAAAATCATATAAGCAGGATCACTGAAAGAAACAGTATCCCAAGAACAAGACATATTTATCCTGGGAAAACCCTAAAGGAAAAAACCTAGCAAAAGCTTCCTCAAAATAGATGCCCCAAAAAGGTAAAAGATAAAACCAGCAAGGAGATCAAAGCCTAATCCTCCTCCTTCTCCAGCTACTTCTCTCCTCCACAAGTGCGCTACTCAAGTGAGTGTGTGTGTCTCAAATGAGGAGCACTACACCTCTATTTATATTCATCCATTCACTTAAGTTAACTCATTTGACATGTAGGCTCGAGTTAAATCATGTAGGCTCGAGTTACATATGTAGGCTCAAGTAACCACACTGGGGTGCTGATGACCCACCTTTACAATTAGAGGGGACTACCTCATTACTCTTATTAGTTCTTCTGATTAGGAGCATTGGGGTACAATGTAATACAAGTGGTTCTCCAAGTAGGACCATCGGGGACCACAAAAAGATACATATAGAATATTCTTCGAAGTTACAACATTTCAACATAATCACATGTATAACATATGACTCTAGAAAAATCTTTTCTAGTGTTATCTTTGTGATAGTGCTTACCTCTAGGGTGATGATATATTCTTTTGGTTGACTTGGAGTGTACTGTGAGATCTTGTTCTTCACTTCCCATATTTTCTTCTTGAGCTGCTATCAAAGCTTATTCTTAAGAAAACTCTTCCCATAGTCTACTGAACTTGACTACCTTCTTTCTAGCATAGATTCCTTGGATGAAATAATCCGATGACCTAGGGAGGCCATTCAAGGTATTCATCACAATCTCTGCATTTTCCACTTCTTCATCTACTGCTTCTAGTTGTTCCTTGATCTGAGAAACTCTTGTGAAGTAAGACTAGATTGTTTCTACATTCTAAATCTTCACATTCTTCAGTTGGTTTCTCAGAGTCATCTTTCGGTTTATGTTCTTCCCTTAAAACAATTTGGTTAGGGAATCAAACATAGCTTTAGGTGTCTTTAGGGAGGACACCTATGGTATGAGATGATCCTTGATAGAATCAACAATGATTCTCTTTTCCATAACCAACTGTTATGGAGAGAAATTCCTATGGCTTGGGGTACCACAATAGACAGCTTGACTCCAGAAATCAATCCTTTCCAATATGTAATAGAAATTAAATGTCTAACACTAAAGGATCAGACCTCGTACCTTATTCTAGACGGTTGAAGTAGATCCTCGTTGAGCTTTCCAATCTTCAGCTTGAATTGATATATCACTTCCTCAACAACAAGTAAACAATACAAGCATTCTATATATCATGGTGTTAGATCTATTCTAGCATATATAATCAATAATGTAAAAGCATTTGACATAATTCCATGGATAAAATATTCATTCAAACACACATTATTGGATAGGAAAAGATATTTCTATTAATATAAAATCAGAGATTACAAGATACAACCTCTGATGGAACATCTGCGAACTGGAGAAACTGAATCCCCCACTTGAGCCTCCACCACCTCAATCCTCCATCTCTTGATAGCAAGCTCACAAGAAAAAGGAAATCTTGGGAAGAACACAAAAGTGATCCAAGGGACAAAGGGATGCAAACTCAAGCATAAGTTCCGCCAACAATGGACTATAGTTTCGTTGCTCTCAATTCTCTCTTATGCCTTTAATGTACCAAGGGTTCCTTATATAGCTTTTCAAAGGGGTAATGAAAGGTCAAATCTGAGTGATCTCAAGGCATAGGGAAGGCCAGGAGTCATATGAGTTGGATCCATGTCAAGGAAAACTCCAAAAGGATTTGGATTATGCACACATCCCGATGTACATGGTTTTAGTGGTCAAACCCGCGTATGTACGCGCTTATAGGTTTAAAAGTCGCGTATATCATTTTTCATATGTTTTTAGGGATGATCAAGGAAACATCAAAGGACAAAATGTGGTCCATAGGGTCTAAGGAGTCTGCAGTAGGACAGGGGAAGGCCATACAAAGTGTGATTCACCTAGAGTGGTGAAATCCGCTATAACAGATCCCCCCTAATGTGTGAGGTTAGAGGGTTCATACGATGGACGAAATACATTATAAGTCCATCACAGAAGTGGAGTGATCAGAATCTCCATGATGAAGATATACAAAGGACCATGATCTCCAAAAATGGCTGAAGATATATAATAGATCAAGATCTCCATAGTGGCTGGAAATATCTGACATATACTTGAATCAAGTCACGAGAGCTGAAATCTCGTGAACACTGGAACAATCAAGGAGTTAGCATATAAGAGATGCCACCAATCTAGAAAGTCTTCTACACAAAACACTACGAGTACATGTCCTACTATGTGAATAGAGGTGTCGAGGTCGAACATAGTAGTCCATCGTCTGATTACCGGTCATTAATGTATATCCTTAACAGACGCGAGATTACCCACCGATAATGAAAATGGGAATCAAGGTACTAGAGTGCAAAATAACAAGTGTGAATAAATGTGTTGAGGTTGAACACTTGAAAGGTTCCATCGATCAGGGGACATTGATGTATTCCCAAGAAACTGTCGATGGCGAGAGAGCCTGCCACTGATGACTGCAAGTCTCAAGGCACTCAAAATGACTCTAGACTCCAATCCCAGAATAAATGATCTAAAGTTGATGGGATGAAATCGGCTAGAAGGAGGGCATTAAGGCATCCCCCATCATCCAACATGAGGTACTCAGCAAAGCTGTATAATGTGGAAGGACTCGATCATAAAGTGCACAAACTAGTAACTGTACCGGGAATGGCCGACTCAGGTTTCAACTTCCTTTGAACAAGAGAATAACGGTGTATGGTGACTGAATGAAGGCAGTATAGACTCAATATACAAACTGGGACATCTCTGTGACACAGGAGGCATCAACAGAGGCTTTATAGGGACTGGAAGCTTAACCAGTCGGTGGAGATAAACTCAGATAAATGAGTACAGCTCCTAAATTCAAACTATAACCCAACCAATGGACGTGATATACAATGCTCTATTCGAAGGCGACACGACTTGACAGCTGCCAAAGATAACATCTTTCCTTGTCTGTCTTTTTGGTTTTTTGGTTTTTTTGGACTTTTTTAGTTATTTGAAAAGTTTGAAAAAAGAATAAACTAGATTTATAGTTACAAACTAGGAGGAGACGAGTGTCACAAGGGAAAACAAACTAGTTCCAAGCAATGGAACATACCTATGCTCAATGCAAGGATACATGTGTAGGATATCAACACTCGGGGGAAAATCCCCTCCTGGTAAAAAGAGAATCAAGCTGCGAAGGATATAAAAAATGGCTCTGCATGGCTAGACATGAGACAAGCTCGGGCTATATGGCTGAAACACAATGTCAGGGGATCCGGCATAAAGCTCAATAAGGCAGGAAAAGCTCATGATAATGCATTCACAACTTGAAATGAGGGAGTCCTGAGGGAAATAGGCCAGCATAAGATCAAGAGGAGTATGAGGCTCTTGTGAAATGTCATGGCGATACTATACAATGGACTCCCACACCCTAAAAGAAAAACCATCGGCATGGGAACCAAATGCAAATAAGGTGCTAACTAGCATACCCATGTAAAGTGAAGCTCTACCACTCATATCATGCCACTGCTAAAGCAACAAGAAGGTTCCGTGACATAATAGAGTGGGTTCATACCTAAGGTCATGGTGATATGGTCACAAGGTCATGCAAAATGAAAATGGTGGTGAAACCTAACCTATATGCTAGTTTAGACATGATACATGAGATCGGAATGAATGGGTCAATCCAACGGCTGAAACGACACTGAAAAAGGTCTTCTACAACACCAATTATGTCAAAAACGGTCCAAAATGGTTAGAAAATGTCGAAACTATAGGAAAGGGGGTAAAAATTTTCAAATATTTGAAAATGTTTCTATAAATAGTAAAAAATATAAATCATTTGAAACTTTTACCCATTTGAGCTCTGATTTTCAACTGCAAATTCTAGGATATCCAGCTGGCGGAATTCACAACCGTTTCTTCCAGGTATTTACTCATGCTCTCCTCTTGCATTTTGATATAATTTTTATAGATTTTCATGGTCAAATGAATTTTTTAGGCCATCCCAAAATGAGCGCTACGACCCATGCAGAAATCGAGGCTTTTTCCATGTATAGGGCTGGATATACACGAAAAAGGGCCTCGAACCCGCGTACATACGCGGTTGTTTTCAAAAAATTCGTGTATGAGGCCACGCATATGATTTTTCACTAAACTAAGAGGCAAATTTCCAATTTCTTTTGTTGGATGGTGCTAGAATGGAGAGAGCGTGAGCATGGTGAAGTAGAGGAAGTAGTAAGGGCCAACTTAATGGCTCAACAAGCTCTTCGTGCATGCAGAATCTACAAGTTTTGGTGTCTTGGTGGTTTGAGGGCCAAACCAAGATTGCTACAGATGCTGGTAGAGTATTGGGATCCAGACTCAGAGTCCTTTCATATTGATGGGATGTCCCTCGCCATAGAGGTGGAGGACATATACTTTATCACAGGGATTTCTAGATGAGGGGAGGTGGTGAACCTTCGTTCTCGAGGTGGGCCAGGGGGTGGCCTGACTATCGACGAGTACATTGCAGTGTACTGTTATCCAAACACCGAGAAGGTGGGGAGTCAGGTCCCTACCAATGCTATACAGGTGCTAGGCCTAAAGGCCATATTATTGACACTAGGCAGGATAGCCGGCTTAGCATCACTCCACTAGACTTCGTGGCGTCTGATGTTCTATGTAGTGGAGTGCATGAGAACCACAATCTACGACTGGAGTACTATGCTACTGAGAAACATGAAACACCAGCTCAGTGAGTGTAAGGCAGGCAGGGTACAAAACTTTGGGTTCAGCAGTATCTTGAGCACATTTTTCTTTGAGCGTCTTCTAGGATTGAGCCCTAGAGTGGATGTTCCTCTCCACGGGGTTTGAGATCAAGCCCAATGGTGTTCGGCAGATGCTGTGCGCAGACTGGGGGGTGGTAGGGTGGCCAACCCATATCCAGCTGACTTCTTTCCATGGTGGCGATGACAGATAGTTGCCATTGATGACTACCCCTATGCAGGGATAGATTTTTGGGGGGATCCAGACATGCCATTGCCACCAGGATCGGCATATGGCGATATAGGTAATGAATCTCAACCCTCACTCGTTTTTAAATTTTTTGAGTTATTGAAATTTGTTGTATTTTCTTTATTTTATGGAAGAAAAAAGACACGTTTTTGTGTGACAACATATAGTGACATCTACCATTTGTGTGCAGATGTGGGACCACGGCGGCCAAAGGGCTTCCCTCGTCATAGACGAAGGGGAAGAGGAGATGACATCACAAGTTTGGATGCGGAGCAAACGCTCCAGAGCATTCATACCAACTTTGTGAGACTGACTCATAGAGTTCCCATGGCACAAGTCGAGGACTTTCCTGAGGCCATGCAGCGGCAGGTGGTGGGTCTACCATGTGCATGGGTGCATTTATATCGATGGCTAGCTAGAGATTTAGTGAGGTTCCATGATCACAACCCTCCTCCTCCTCCACATTGATTCACAAACCATGGGAGACCGTTTAGAGGATATTCCTGAACCACCTCCTCCCATTCGTGTAGACGATGGGGAATTTACTCCTACTTATGATCCTTCACCCCACTTAGCTGAGTTAGGTCCTGTGATTTCTGAGATAGGACCCTTGCATGATAGACCTACTCAATATAGGTTTGAGTCCCCATTAACGCATTACCGGGATGGAATGACGAAGGACGCCAAGACTCATTTTGAACCCGCCAGCACTAGCTACGGTAGTTATGCTACGTCTTGTTTCCCTACACATGATTTGACATTTCATGTCGAATCTGATTTCGAGCCTAACACTATGCCTGGGGGCACTCTCATTCCTTACCATGCAGAGAGGTTTGGGAGCACTAGTCACATCGCACCTTCCATCCCAGTGGTGGAAGCTACATCGTATCTCCCTCCTAGGTCTAGGGTTAGTGATCCGATTAGCATACCAGATCCGAGACAAGTGACGATAAGTGGTAGTACATATATTATTACTTAGATTCCTTCATCCTTGGTCCCTATTTATTCAAATGTACATCCTCCACCTTATTCATGTGGTCCTTTGAGCTGATATATGGCTACGAGTCAGGTTCGTACTACAGTTACTAGACTGATTGTGTCTCAAGTTCACATACCGCCCGCTATGTCGAGCGGCTATGTTCATGCTTCTAGAGGTCATATTGCTACTTCTGGGGCTTATATCCCTACTTTTAGAGCGTATCTTCCTACCTACGGAGTGTCTCATGGGGCATCGCATGCGATGACCTATGGACCTTATTATGGGACGTAGTATGGATAGGTTTCTTCACCTTATGGAGGTGGGTATCAACAACCTGCTTACTCTCCTAATTATGGATTTGTAGCTCCTACTAGCCAAGGTCCACCATACAATGGTACTTCCACGCCACCCTATATGGGTTAGACAGGAAGAGGACACTATGGCCATGGCCATGGTGGTAATCAACCCTATATGAACCAGGGAGCGGTCCATCGACCTCATCATCCTAGGCTCCCTTTCCTTGTGACGCTTAATATTCCTGACTTATCGAGTCTGACAAACGATCCTATGGCTCATGACTCGGCTTGGCTGGCTGTCCCTACCAAGCTTCCTTCGGACATACCTAAGTTCTAAGGAAAATTGGGAGAGGATCCGAGCGAACACGTTACTACGTTTTACCTATGGTGCTCTTTGAATTCATTACATCAGGACTCAGTCTGTTTGAGACTATTTCAACGCACCCTCATAGGGCCTGCTACGAAATGGTATATAGAGTTACCTAAGGGAGCTTTCGCTTTGTTCGACGACCTTGTGATGACTTTTCTTAATCACTTCTAGCTACCAATGCGCTATGACATTGGTACTAAACTCTTGTCGACATTTCAGCAAGATAAAGCCACACATATTTCTGATCATATTCAAGAGTGGCGTAGATGGAAGAGATTAATTAAATCTTTTATACCACTGGAGTTCCTCCTCGAGTGGCTCCTCAAGTCGTTATTTCCATATATAGCAAAGGATGTTTCCACATCTAGACTGCAGAATGAGGAACAAGTGATTTTTAGGGCGCAGGAACTGGACTTGATCTATGCTCAGTCCGGTTTGTTGTATGAGATTATTCCCAATGCTCCTCGTTCCAGTTTCAATCCCAAAGTCAAACCTGGACCACATGCCGATGGCATTGTGGGTTGTGCAAGTGCGAAACCTGCAGATTCGGTTGCAAAACAAGCTAGTAAATTGTCAATCAACCAATCTACTTCGGGACAAGCTATGGCTTCGTCTCAACCCACCCAAACGGTGAATGTACTTTCTGTGCAATCGTCGGACCAGAAGGGTAACCAACAGCCCAGAAGGAATAGAAAAAAGGGTAAAAATAATAATCGTAAGGGTGGGAATAATAATGAGAATGCTAACAATAGTGACAAGAACGGTAGAAATGCTAGGGGGGACAAGCAAGCAAAACGTAAGGTTAAGTTCCCTTGCAAGTTGTGTAAGGACGATCACCTCACTTACTTATGCCCTCGGATTGAAGAAGCTTTGAGATTCTTAGCACAAGTCCCAGCTGTGCTAACTAACCCTTTACCGCATAATCAAAATATGAACTCGAAGTCCCATGACGAGTCTAGTGATGATGATCCACCGGAGGGTAGTGGTCGTGGGTGCATTAACATGGTCCATGCTGTGAAATTTGTGAATCGTGTGAAAGATTATAATTTGTCACAACCCAGCCTAGGCAAAGAGACTAATCCACCAGGGTCCCCTTTGCGCATTAAGAAACCTACAGATAAACCTGAGGCTGCACCTCGCATTCCTAAGGAAGTCCTTAAGAATTCAGGGCATAATCCAAATGCCCGAGCTACCCAGAATTATTCAGTTGTCGAGTATTTGGGCCATAATCCTTGTGTGATGTCTGCATTGGAAATGCTTCAGAGTTGTCCTTCGCAAAGGAAGGCATTGCTTTCTGCCCTTGGTGTGAACAATGATGATTCTTCCTCTGTGATCAAATTTGAAACCGAAGGACTTTAGCCTCGCTTTCCCTAATATGTGTCTCTTTTGGTGCACGTAGAATGTCTTGGTATGACTGTCAAACGTACTGTGATTGACGAGGGTGCTGTTGCTTCTGTGATGTCTTTGGCCTGTTGGAAGAGTCTCGGTTCTCCCGAGCTGTCTAAATCAACGACTATGTTAACTGTGTTCGATGGGAGATCTTTTAGACCGCATGACATTCTTCCTTCCCTTAAAGTCCGTTTTGGGGGGAAGACCCTTGCGATAGAGGTTGAGGTGGTTGATGCACCCCTTGATTGTAATCTCTTGTTGGGTAGGAACTGGTTGTACAGTATGCAAGCCGTTGATTCTTCCTTGTTCCGTGTTGTATGATTTCCACATAACGGGAAGATCATAACGATTGATCAAATGACATTCAAGAATCCGTCTGTTACCGCATCTTCGGGAGCTTCGATCCCGATCATTGAGCACTCTCATCTAGAAACTAGGAGTGTGGGTGTAGGCATGTATCCGTCCCTCATGGGAATCTTTAGTTGTCCTGCACCGATCCTCATGATAGGATCTAGTTCCGATGAGGCTTCGACTTCTATGACATCGGTGTCTTTTCGCACGACTCATATGGAAGACCCTTGGATTCTTCCTACACCGAGTACTTCGAGTGAGCCTGTCAAGATGAGCATGTCGTTGCATGTAGCCATGATAGCTTATCAAGCTAATCTCAAGAGTGTTAAAGAGCCTAGTCCTTCCTCTTCATGGATGGAGGAGGAGGACCCGTATGTGCTGCCAGCATGGGCAGTACAGTCTTCTCATGCCCACGCCTACCTTGATATGGTTTTCCCTTTAGATGAAACGATTATTGAGGCTATGTTGGGAGTTGAGCCACCATGGGCGGAACTTCATCATAGATCGTACTTTCTTCCAAAGCTTGACCATTTGGAGCTTGAGGATTTTAGGGTGATTCTTAGTCAGAGAGTTGGTATTCCTGTGGTTTTGTTAAGCTCTCCTGGTCGGATGGCTGATGGAAACATGGTGAACATATCTTCAATGATTCCTATCAACATCTCTCGCAATCCTAACACCCTATAGAATGTCTATATTGGGGCGGAATGTTCCCATGCTAAGATTCTGGAATATACTGAGTTATTCAAGGAATTCTGTGTGGCATCCCCGACCGTCCGACCGATGAAGAGGACGCTACTTACACCAAACAAATGGGAAAACAACCCCCATGAACACGAACAGGGATAAATGCTGATATTAAAAACTTAACATAATGCATACTAAGATGCATAAAACATACAAGGATACATAGTTACTCAACATTCAGCGGAAGCAACACACACATTCCAGCATTTAACATGTTCATCATAATTCATGGAACAATAGATATAATTACAGAGGTGAAATAGTCAGAAGTACTTATCTTTTAATGAAGAACCTGCCCCGCAACCAGCTACGTCGCTGCAACGTTCCACCCAACCATAGGCCAGCATGCTCATCAATCTCTCAGAAACACTACCACCCCCAAGCTGGGCATGATTCCTCAAGGAATAAGGGTCAATGCAGGATTACACATAGCCAAGGTACACAATCAGCTTATCCCACACAGTAGGGTTCTACCAGGTCGTCAAGGAGCTAGGAAAGGCTAATGCTAAGCTGGTGGCCTCAACACTAGCCTTCTCAAGCATACCCAGCCTCTAATCCCACTCTCGACAGTCCAAATACCAACCACTGCATACCGTAGCAAAAAAATCCCTTCACAGCTCTGTGAAGAAGGCAAATACAACAGGGGGACAATCCCAACCAATAGGTGAAACAATGCAAGTCCTTAAGACAACTCAGAGTTGTTCTTATCCCTAGCCTGGCCAAAAAAACTCAGCACAACACCCAAAAGACGTCCACAGCCTTAGCATCCAAGAAGCAACCCAAAACCAGGGCAAATCGACAGCCCAACGCACAATGAAAACGATGGCAACTTTACACAGTCCCAACATAGGGGCAGAACTCCCAGCATAGACATGGGAAAAATCATCCAATGGATGTGGAAATTATCGGTCATCCAACATCCAAGAACCCACACACACAACTCCTTAATGCAGATGCTGAAGAAAGTTACACCGACAGAAAAATGGGGAAGAACAAATTTCAACCTATGCGCAAGGGGAAAAACATAGTCCAAAAATGGAAGAAGGAAACACATGCATAGTCTGAAATGGAAGAAGGAAATCAAACTCTCCAAAGCATCCAAAAATCATGGAAGAACGACATCAACCTAAAACATGGGTGAAACCAACAACAAGCTCGAATCATGGCTGAAAAACCACAGCTATTCACATAGACAGCAGAAATCATGCCCTTGAGGCCGCTCTTCCAGCTCGCTACATGCACAAAACCAAAGGAGAACCCCGATTGGTGGGTGAGGAAAAACAGAACGTGTCTCTGTGTGAGGATCCAAATTCCCAGACCACACTCGTGAAGGTGAACACCAGGCATGAGGAAAATGATGGCTTCTACCACTGGGCATGTGTACCGTCAGAAATGACAATAACCTGCCCCATTGACGTGCCCCCCCCCCCCCCCCCC
>LPNX010302992.1:60798-74674 GCA_001517045.1 Pseudotsuga menziesii
CACGATATACCATCGGCAACTATCCCCATTGCCGAAACGTACACAACCAAATCGATGGTGGGGATTTTTCTTTCAGCTCCTCAAAATGATTAATTACATTATATACATCATGCAAATGGGGTTAAAACCGGGGTGTTACATTCCCCTCCCCCTTGGAATAACACTATCCTCGCTATTCTAATACATAGGAATACATATACAATACATATACAATTGCACATCAAAATTTCAAAAATTTTGCAGATCTGTCCCACGTTCAATTATTCACTATGAACATGAAAGACCAAGCCCCTTGGCTTCCACAGACTTGTCCTGTTGGTTCTCAGCTTCTAGATTATCCTGAAGTCTAGGAACTTTGTGGCTATTGCCCTCATCATGTTCCCTCATTGGGAAGTCCTGGCGTAAATGATGTCCTCCACATCCCCAGCATTTCACTGGCTGCTTCATCTTTACTTGCTCAATTTACTTTGAGTCTTCATTCCTGGACCGTTTCTCAATGGGTCACTTGGACGAATGTCCCATCGCTGATCCACCTTCCTTTCCTTTGCCAATTGCTCCTAGAAGGATTTTCACCTCCCTTTGCAAACCAATAGAGTCTTGCAAAATCTGGTGGTTCATTTCATTCTGCCTTTTCTATATCTTGAGCATCTTCCCAAGATTTTCTTGGGTCTCGACAATCATTTGAAGGAGACTTCCAGCTAAGTCAAGCAAATTTTGATCTGCTTCCATGATCAATGTGCACCACCAGGTTTCACTTTTCTCACCTGTGAAATGCACCATTGAAATCCTGTCAGACAAAGCATAATATAAACATTAAAATCAGTTAGTTAATTACCCAATCGACATGACAGTCCAAGCCTCATCAAGGAGACTTTCATATTTTTTATGCCTTCCCAACAGGCACAGGAGCTCATTCATGTCCATTCTTGGGCAGGGAATTAACTATTCTAGCATTCATAATTTAATTTAAGCAAATACACACATTCCATTTCCAGTCATACATGCATTCAACAATCTTTTGTTTTCACAATCCATAAATATATATATATATATATATATAATTAAAAAGGGCAAGAGAGAGCAGCAAGAGTTTTTCCCCTTTTTTTTTGTTCCATCCTGGAACCCACACCATCGCTGTGGCTTTTCATGCTCTTAGCCTCTTTCACTTTACCGTGAATGCTAGACCAATCCCTCTTGGTCATGACACTTAGTGTCTCTAGTCTATTCCAAGCCTCTAAACCATGGAGTCTCTCCACATGGTTTGTCTCGGCTGCTAGGACCTCCACAATCTTACTAGCACCTTCTCCATTACCGCTTGTTTCAAAATTTCTAGGACAGTCATATGTCCACATGCACCCCTAGGATTCTCTCATAGTCCTCGCTCCCAGCGATACCTATATCCAAACATTGAATAGATTCACATGTTTAGTTTATTCTCATCGGTTTTATCTCTAGAACAAAAGCTTAAAACATCATAACCAAATAATATAAACATGTATATTCATAAGCAAAATAATCCAATACTTATCTGTATTGTGTGTTTCCTCATTGGTCCACAGGATCCTGCTTCGCTTTGCAAGCCTTGGGATCGCCTATGGACTTAGATGTTAGGTCAGTGTCCACAACATCAAATAATTAATGTCCAGCCAGTACATCCTCATGTCAACTGGGCTTGGAACTTTACCATGACCATTTCCAGGTCTAGGATCTACTATGGATCCCCAGGCATATAACAGCCCAACATACACTTATACCAACATACACTTATATCAACAATAACCCTTACTCCACAACCCCTCACAACAACCATTTACCTTTTACCTTTAGGGTGCAACACCCAACTGCATCTATTTAGCCTGTCAACACAAGCAATATAAGCAAACTCATCAGCGTTATTGCTCTAAAACTGTAACCATATTTCATATCATTCACTATCAAGTATTGAGACACCAGGAGTGTGTCCACTCCCTAGGGTGTAATCAATATTGAAAACCATTTTACGATCTGACATTGGAAAAGTGTGCACTCTTTTCTAGTGTGTGCCATGTAGGCCCTCTTCATACTCAAGCAATCGGTCATCATGGAAATAAAATCAAAACATGTTCTACATATGGAATTTTAATAATTGACATGCATATTATTATCAAGGGTCACAAAACACTTTTCCATTTGTCGACGCAGTATTCCTTCGTTAAGGAGGAATGGGGCTCCCTTCTCTGAGTTGACAGTCCCTCAGTTAGCCATCCCAACTACTTTTTACAGTTCATATCCACACATTTCTTAGTGACATAATCTATACCATCTCACTCATGTTGCTTACCAAACATGCAGTGCAGATGAGACATTTCCAGAATGTCCAATGGAGTTTCACCTGAAAAACATTTCCAAAATAAGGGAAAACCTTCCCATGTAGTTTGGCTCCTGCAGGCCATCACACCTGATCCTCCTGTAGTGTGTACCCTGGCACATTCATCAATTAGCCAAACAGTCAATCATTATATGATAATACAATCCAAATTGATTGTTACATAACCAAGAATTACATTAGTAATTAAATTCAATAAGAATTTGCAACTTTGTCTACTACAAAAATTAGTTTGCTTAGCAATGAGGTGATCCTCATTTGTGGGTCTCTTGTAAGTAGCACTACTATGCCCATTATAATTTTTATGCTTACTAGAATAACATAAATACCCACTTACAATGCATCCTCCTGACACAATCTTATGCAAGCCAATAGTGATTAGTAGTTGTCAGTAATTTCTTAAATCCGAAGTTCACAATTCAAATTTAACAACCCATTATGCATACCAACTATTTTCACAACCATAAGACTCTTCTCATAAGGTTTGGCTCTTTCACATGGTAGATTCCGGCATTGTTCATGGTCTTACTCTCATTTCCATGCTCTAAATAATCTACCTGAAACCTGAGCTTCAATCAACCAAACACTTGGTAATTCTGAATGCATATAACCTTCTCATTGCTACAACCATTACTGAAGAATTTTCAGAATTTATAAAATTCAAATACTTCCAACTGTTAATCACATCAATATTACCAAAACTCATTTACTTCATGCAATCATTATCATACTAACATTTGCAAGGCATAGTCACATCATTCATGCAATTAAATGAAATGTTTAGATACTCCTTACTTCACAAGCATATCATTTATACCACCTTACTCTTCCATAGAGCATTTCTGGCAGCCAACTGATCATAACTATCCTCTTTATGCACTTACTATCCTACATTCATAACAACTTTTGAAATGGTTCCTGAATTGTCATCAATTCATCATTTCAGCCATTAGTTATTCATAACATCACATGCACTCATCTCAATGCATTCATGCAATACATCATAACATTTGCACCTATACTTATGCAATCAGTCACTCACACCCTTCATATGCATACATTGAATGCATAACTGCAAAATTTATAAAATCTTTTTAATGCATATCTACTCAATGCTACCTTCCATTGATTCAAGAATACTATGCATTCAAACATACCATGCATGGCCTAACCATGACTACTTCATATAGGATGCATTACTATAATCAAGATCATCAGTACTTACTTTCCTTGGGCTACTAAGCTCAATCAATATATACAGGCATGACACCTTTCTCTATGGATGCATTATAAAATTCAAATATCCACATGGTATGAGGTCTCTTACCTTTACCATTCCATGGAATTCGTCATAATCAAACTCTTACCTTCATGGCTCCTACTTACACCCTTGACATTACTAGTTTGGTTGGTATCTTGCAGAGGATTGCAGACTTTGCTCACTAACTTTTGATTATGGACTAGTTGCCTTATCCCTTTCTTCATAGGGTTGCTGGTCACATTCATCAGCATTAGCAACATACTCAACCATGTCTAGGTTGTCGTTGGTTTTTCCACTAATGCCAACACCAATGCAATAGTTATCATTAGTGGCTCATTATAAATATACAATTTTCAATATTCTTACCAACATGTAATATCCTATGCATGCAATACATATCCTCATACATTTCAAGTATAAAACTTAGGAATGTAGTTATAATCAGCAAGAAAGGGTTTAAAGAAACTTCCCTTTTCAAGTCCCACATCTTCGCATGGAACTCCTCTTCCACACAACAGCTGGTTAGCCTTCATAGTCCTTGCTACCTCTGGGCAAGCAACTTTCCAGATTTGTCCATTTGATAGCAGCAACCGTCATTAGCACTTTGCTGCTCCATGCTTATATTCTGGTGACTTTCCCTTGTTCCCTATTGGATAAGCTTTCCAACACCTATTCACATGCTTCATTCCGACCTCGAGTGTGAAAACCACACCACTTCTAAAAATGAATATTTTCACCAAATCTTGGAATTTTACACACAACTGCATTTTAGACTGGGTGCCAACTTCAGACACCTGTAAACCCACTGAAAAACTGCTGAAATATCATGTTGAAAAACAGTCAAAATCTGCTGGAAAATCCCACTTGAAAATCTCAAAATTTCCTCTACAGAATCGGCTCTCATTTCGACTATCAGCTCAGCGTTTTGGCAGTCAAAACATCTAGCTTCTCTGCTGTTCATCGGCGACCCGAACCACAATCCTTTCCGCTGCGTCGGTGACCGAAACCACTATCCATCATATGGATAGTTCCTTAGGCATTCGTAATGTCAGGCGGTAAACTTTCTATGGATTCCGTGGCTAAACAGCTCATCGGCGGTTGAAACAACTAAATTTTTTCGACGTTTCGGGCCAATCCTCCTCTGGCTTCCGACGTATTGGTGGACTGATCCTCTAATTTTCTCTGATGTGTCGGCGGTCCAATCCTCTAAAGTTTTCCTATGTTTTTGTACTCAGAAAATTTTCAGAAATATTTCTTCTTCCTTCTGCCGCCGCATTGGCAACCTCATCTTCTATTTTCCTCCGATACTTGCCACTGCATCGGCTACTCAAACACCTAAATTTTGCTGACGGTTTCCATACTTAGATGAATTTTCAACTTTTCAAAATTTTTCCCTTTCTACTTTCTTCCTCCAACAGCATCAGAAGTCCTTTCGGCTAACTCAGCCGACGTATTGGCTGCTCAAACAGCTAACGCCTTCTAATGATCTCAACACTTAGAAATTTTTTGAATTTTCACCCACGTCGGCTCAATCATGTACTTTCTTTTGCCTCTTGATCTTCTTTTCGTTGGAGAAATAGTTCCATCAGTAGTCGCAACGGTGGAACACGATCTTTGATCTTTCGGTGAACTGATTTTGACCGGCATCGGTAGTCTTTTCTCGTCGGAAGTCTAGTGCTCTAGACTTCCGCAACGGTGGGCATACGAACCACTATCTTCTTCTGATAGCCGACAATTTCTATAATTAGAAAAAAAAATTGAACTTTCTTCATGGCGTTGGAGGTCGGAGGCCTTACCCGTCGGACGCGTACTTTTTTAACCATCCACAACGGTGGACGCTCGAACAACTTTCTGCTTTCGATGATTTTAACACTTGAGCCAAATTTCAAAACTTTCCTACTGTTGGAAATAGGATCCACTAACACTGCTGCATCGATGTTTTAGTCCCTTCAACAGCCGCAACAGCGGATGGACAATCGCTAAATTCTTCCGCGGTGTTGATGACCCCAACATCTATTTTCTGCCGACAGACGTCAACACTTAGAATTTTTTTTGTAATTTTCCCTCCAACTGCTCTCCGTCGGGCATGCTTCCTTCTAGATCTTGTGCTACATCAGAAGTCCATTCCACTAAGTGTTCCGATGAACTGACTGTTCAAACACTTAGGCAAATTCATGGAAGTTTTATGTCATCCATTTCTGATCTCTACTGGGCAGAGAGAAGTCCTGCCTCTGTCACTGCATCTTGGTGGTCCATTCAGGCCCATGTTGCAACATGAGCTCTGATACCACTTTGTGGCATCCCCGACCCTTTGACCGGTGAAGAGGATGCTACTAACACCAAACAAATGGGCAAATAGCCCCCATGAACACAAATAGGGATAAATGTTGATATTAAAAACTTAACATAATGCATACTAAGATGTATAAAACATACAAGGATACACAGTTACTCAACATTCAGCTGAAGCAACACACACATTCTAGCATTGAACATGTTCATCATAATTCATGGAACAATAGATATAATTGCAGAGGTGAAAGAGTCAGAAGTAATTATCTTTTAATGAAGAAATCACCCCGCAACCAGCTACGTCGCTGCAACGTTCCACCCAACCATAGGCCAGCATGCTCATCAATCTCTCAGCAACACTGCCACCCTCGAGCTGGGCATGATTCCTCAAGGAATAAGGGTCAATGCAGGCTTACACATAGCCAAGGCACACAATCAGCTAAGCCCACACAGTAGGGTTCTACCATGTCATCAAGGATCTAGGAAAGGCTAATGCTAAGCTGGTGGCCTCAACGCCAGCCTTCTCAAGCATACCCAACCTCTAATCCCACTCTGAACAGTTCGAAGACCAACCACTGCATACCGCAGCAAAACAATCCCTTCACAGCTCTGTGAAGAAGGCAAAGACAAAAGGGGGACAATCCCAACCAACAGGTTAAACAAATCAAGTCCTCAAGACAACTCAGAGTTGTTCTTGGCCCTAGCATGGCCAAAACAACTCAACACAACACCCAAAAGACGTCCACAGCCTTAGCATCCAAGAAGCAACCCAAAACCAGGGCAAATCGATAGCCCAACTCACAATGAAAACGATGGCAAATTTACACAGTCCCAACATAGGGGTGAACTCCCAGCATAGACATGGGAAAACTCAGCCAACGGATGTGGAAATTAGCAGTCGTCCAACATCCAAGAACCCACACACACAACTCCTTAATGCAGACGCTGAAGAAAGTTACACCGACAGAAAAATGGGGAAGAACAACTTTCAACCTATGGGCAAGGGGAAAAACATAGTCCAAAAATGGAAGAAGGAAACACATGCACAGTCTGAAATAGAAGAAGGAAATCAGACTCTCCACAGCATCCAAAAATTGTGGAAGAACGACAGCAACCCAAAACATGGGTGAAACCAACAGCAAGCCCAAATCATGGCTAGAAAACCACATCTATTCACATAGACAACAGAAATCGTGCCCTTGAGGCCGCTCTTCCAGCTCGCTGCATGCACAAAACCAAAGGAGAAGACCGAATGGTGTGTGAGGAAAAATAGAATGTCTCTCTGTGTGAGGATTTGAATTCCCCAGACCACACTCATGAAGGTGAAGACCAGGTGTGAGGAAAATGATGGCTTCTGCCGCTGGGCATGTGTACCGTTAGAACTGACAATAACTTGCCCCACTGACGCCCCCCCCCCCCCCCCCCCCGATGCCCACGTTTCCTCAAGCAATAACTACCCTCAACAAAACATTAAAGAGGTTGGATGAGACAAGGGAAGATGGCAAATCAAACAAGGATTTTCCCCCATAGACCAAGGTTTGACATCCCCCACACCCTTATCCTTTGGAATCATGCCCTTTTCATTTTAACGTTGCACTGCCATAGTTGGTTGTGGGTTTATTTTAATTGATGTGTGTATTTACATGATGCCAAACTATAATGTGCCGGATAGCATGATATACCATCGGCAACTATCCCCATTGCCGAAACATACACAACCAAATTGATGGTGGAGATTTTTCCTTTAGCTCCTCACCACGATTAATTACATTATATACATCATGCAAACGGGGTCAAAACCAGGGTGTTACATTCCATGATATTTTTGCTTGGTCTTACGACGAGATGCCAGGTATTGACCCTCATATTATCGAGCATGAGATTAAGACTTACCCCAATGCTAAGTCTGTTCGACAACGTTTACGTGCGGTGAATCCTAGGAAAGCACCCACCATTAAGGCAGAGATAGAGAAACTGTTGAAAGTCGGTTTCATCTATCCCATTCCCTTGACAGAGTGGGTTTCAAACCCTGTTTCGATAGATAAGAAGGAGGGAGCGATCCACATATGTACTGATTTCTGCAATTTGAATCGTCCCTGTCCTAAGGATAACTTCCCCACACCATTTATAGATCATATTTTGGATGAGTGTTCGGGTAGTGAGGTGTTCTCCTTTATGGACGAATTTTCCAGTTATAATCAGATACAGATTAAACCTAAGGACCAACACAAGACTACATTTATTTGTCCTTGGGGAACGTTCACATATAGGAAAATTCCTTTCGGCCTTAAAAATGTTGGAGCTGCATTTCAATGGGCAATGACCTTGATTTTCCACGATCTCAAGTCAATTATCGAGGTGTTTTTGGATGATCTCACTACTCATTCTTGTATGAGAATGCGTCATCCCTATCACTTGAGATTGGTATTCGAAAGATGCCGGCACTATTCAGTTAGATTAAATCCTCATAAGTGCATCTTTTGCGTGAAGTCAGGTCATTTGCTAGGATTCATCGTTTCGAAAGAGGGTATAAGAGTTGACCCTTCGAAGGTTGAGGCAATACTTCAGTTGTCTCAGTGGAGTCACCAATTCTGTTACGGAGAGAAATTCCTATGGCTTGGGGTACCACAACAGAAAACTTGACTCCAGAAATCTATCCTTTCCAATATGTAATAGAAATTAAATGTCTAACACTAAAGGATCAAACCTTGTACCTTATTCCAAATGGTTGAAGTAGATTCCTGTTGAGCTTTCCAATCTTCAGCTTGAATTGATATATCACTTCCTCAACAACAAGTAAACAATACAAGCATTTTATATATCATGGTGTTAGATCTATTCTAGCATATATAATCAATAATGTAAAAGCATTTGACATAATCCCATGGATAAAATATTCATTCAAACACACATTATTGGACATGAAAAGATATTTCTATAATATAAAATCATAGATTACAAGATACAACCTCTAAAGGCACGTCTGCGAACCGGAGAAACTGAATCCCCCACTTGGGCCTCCACCACCTCAATCCTCCATCTCTCAATAGCAAGCTCACAAGCAAAAGGAAAGCTTGGGAAGAACACAAAAGTTCTCCAAGGGACAAAGGGATGCAGACTCAAGCATAAGTTCTGGCGACAATGGACTATAGTTTCGTTGCTCTCAATTCTCTCTTATGCCTTTAATGTACTAAGGGGTTCCTTATATAGCTTTTCAAAGGAGTAATGAAAGGTCGAATCCGAGCGATCTCAAGGCATAGGGAAGGCCAGGAGTCATATGAGTCGGATCCATGTCAAGGAAAACTCCAAAAGGATTTGGATTATGCACACATCCTGATGTACACGATTTTAGTGGTAAAACCCACGTATGTATGTGCTTATAGGTTTAAAAGTCGCGTATAACATTTTTCATATGTTTTTAGGGATGATCAAGGAAACATCAAAGGAAAAAAAGTGGTCCATAGGGTCTAAGGAGTCTGCAGCGGGACAGGGGAAGGCCATACAAAGTGTGATTCACCTAGAGTGGTGAAATCCGCTATAACACCACCTTCTTCTTATGCAAGGACTTAGCCTCATCTCCCTATGGAACTGGAACCTCCTCATCAATGTAGGAGTCTAACTCATTATCTTCCAGGACCAGGGAGATCCTATACTTCCAATCTTTGAAGTTATCAGCTTCCTCAATCTTTTCATCAAGCTTGGTATGATGAGACATCTTAACTAAGAACCTCAAATGGAAATACAAAAGATTTTAGATCTTACCAGGTCAAGATGTCAGATCTGAATTTTGAGCTGAAATCCTATAGAGCTAGTTTAGGAACGAATTAGGGTTTTTGTTTTCCGGATTTCTATCCAACCAAATGCTTTGAAATTTATCCCTAACTTTTATTTTTGAGAGGAGATCAATCCAGGCCTGGGCTCACTAAAAAATTCCTCTTCTATGAAAATCCCTAATTCTTGGCAGTAGTGTCGGGTCCAAAACTGAAAAACATCAGAATTGGATTCTGCTTCGACAGAAAGATGCACCCTAAGGAGGAGAGTTATTCCACCTTAATTTTTCTGAAAATCTATGGAGAGAGATCCACAAAGTAGGAATCCCTAGTTCCCACAGCTGCATAGTGTCTTTTTCTCAGGTTAGCTCTAATACCATGTTAGTTTTTCAACATTCAAGCTAGCATTATGTTAGGGTATTTAACTGAGAGAACAACAAGTACAATAATCAAACACAAGAGACAATGAATATAGTGTTTTTCCTCAGGGAAACCATAAATGGAGAAAACCCTACAACTTCCTTAGAGATAGAATCAGCACAAAAGGTAAAACCACAAAACAGTAAGATGCTCTCCCAACAGCAGTAACCTTCTTCTTGTCTAGCCCCACTGTCTTCTCCTTCCTCAACTATGCACTACACTTGAGTGTGTTTGTGATGTACGCTAAATAGAGAGTCCATCTCTCTATTTATACTAATCTCTGCATGACTAAAACCCTACTAGGGCTGACCTCTCCTAGGAGAGTCTAATAACCCTAGTGCCCCAGAACTGTAGGCACTTTAACCCTTAGACAATAGGAGGGTTACCCACAATGACTTGACATGAATTGTTTACATTATTGATTCTCTCTATAAGAACATCAGGGCATGACATAAAATGATAACATCTCGGAATAAACATCGGGTTACAATAGATAAGAAATACAAGTGAATACATTCGTAAGTTACAATTACGTCAACGTGGAGGATCTATTGCCTTCCCAATCACAGTATGGTTCCACATCAGTACTTCCTGATGACAAATACCTAGAGTTTTGACGATCGTACATTATGATTCACTTTCATTTTTGTGAATTCCTTTGCTTCAGTAGTCGATTATCACCTATTGGTTGACAATCTATTGAATCCTATGCATGTTCAACTTCAATAACATCTATTCACATGGCTTGGATTGTACTGGTTCTTTGGGATTTTCTGACGAAGACCTTTGTTTAATATCTATGGACTAATTTGCACAAGATTATGTTGTGGTTACTTACATAGCTTCCAGATCTTTGAAGACTCACCATTACTGTATATTGTGGCTTCAATCCACCTTTGTAATATACGTGGTCTTGTACCTGTACTATATGATGTATTCAAATATTGTAAAGAAGCTATTGTTCCAGTATATTGAACATAACATCCTTGGATATGACTTTGTATATGACATTATTATGTATTTGTTTCAGGTACTACCTCTACTCCATTGGACTTTTGAGTTCTCCAAGATAATGATTATAATGTATTTTTGCCATCGTTTCCCTCTAACCTCACACATTACGGGGCATCTGTTATCAACCCAAATGGCACTTCTCCATCCGAGTGCTGACATTCCTTATTTTGATACACAAAAGGACATCTTAGGATTGAAGTTTTCCAAAACACTATAGATGGGCATGACATGAGATGCATTTACCCTTGAACCAACTTGCCATATTATTTTTCTAAGTGTTGAATGGTGTATGCGACTATCCTCGTTTCAAGTCGTGTACGTATGCGATTATTCCCATTGACAAATCGCATACTGTACATGAATATCTCCATTGTAACTTGCGTACATCAGCATACGCGAGTTTCCTTGAAGCAAATCTCTTGTCATACGTAAGTTGCCTATATTAATAGTCGCGTACATATTGATTCGACATTAAAAAATATAAATCATGATTAATGGAGATTAGTTGGGTCATAATCATTAACTATCCCAACTGTTTCAACCTTTTTAACCTTCTAAAACACTCTATTTCGCAAAGCATAAATAGAGGCCTTAGGGATGGCATTAATGAATCAAGTTTGGAGAGCAAAGTTATGCTGGTGGTATATCTTCAGAAGTCTTAGAGCAGTTGAACTCAGAGTCCTTTGGTTGCAAAGGATTCCTTGTCTCAGAAGCTGGGTTGTACTCTTATCTCATTCATTGATTGTTAATAAAGATAATTCTTCTTACAATATTGTGTTTAGTATCTTTCATGTATTATGGTCGATGAATATATTTGATTATGCACTAGATATATTGTTTGTCTAACCTCTCATATATACATTTATAATATTGTACTTGGAGAATTTGCTCTTTCCAGGTGAAGGAGGTGCATCCCTGGAATATTTGGAGAGAAGCAGTGTGGAAGAAGATAAAGCTTGGATCAACCGTTAGTAATCAAGTGAGTCAACTATTTCTTCCTATTTCCTTTCTGTACTCTATTAAATATGATTGTTTGCAAGGTTAGTAGTAAGTTCGTAACCCTAGACCCTAGGTTACAAGGGTGTTTAATCCTGAACAACATGTAATCACTTACAAAAAACCAAGAGGACAGAGACATTCAAATGACCAAATATGAGTATCAAATTCAGCATTGCTTGTTTAAAATCAGAGGAGCATTTATGTAGCCAAGGGTCCACACTATCCATCGATTCCATGTAATAACATATGATTGTAATCTTGTTAGAATATTGGTCAATACTAAGACGGGGGGGTGAATCAATATTGTTAATATTTAACAATTTAACCACTTATTTAAAACTTTAACCAAAGCATGGAATCAACAAGATACACAAAACACATAACAACAAGATCAAATAGAACACAATTTTAATGTGGAAGCCCAATAGGGTAAACCACCAACTCATTTTATACTGCAAAATTGTATTTATAGGTTACAATAGAATTCGATCGGCACCAACCAATCAGGATGCACCCACACCCTTGATTCACTAGCACCAACTAGTAGGAGGTTACGACCCCCTGTTTAGTCAATTACGACTGACAAGGAAGAAACAACTCTTTCTTGCAAGCACCAACCTGCCCTAGCACCACCATGCCGCCCTTCAGATATTAAGTCTCCATAATATTCTAGGACTGTATCTCTTCCTTTGGCCTTACTTCTTCTTCAAGTACTGAGATGAAGAATCAAGAGACACACTCAAATGACGTTTGTTTTTGAAATATATACTTCTCTAAAGGTCATGTGTATTTTTGAAACAACACACCTTTTCAAAACAATACACCTCCCCAAAAAATGATATTACAATAAAAATCATTTTTTATTTATTTTTAATATATAACTATTTATATTATTGTTTTAATTAAACCTTAAGAAAATGACTTTGTATTAAAATAATTTTTATTATTAAAATTAAACACATTTTTTATTTAATAAATTAAAACTTTGTGTTTTACAAATTTGAATTTAACCTTCATGTTCACAAATGCTTTAGCCATGTCTAATGACTCCTATGCCACATCGACTCCATGTCTTCTACCATCTCAGCTTCACAGTATTCCATGTTCGCAACACCTCTCTGCGACGTCGTTATCCTCATCAATGATGGAATTTTCCACATGTACCAAAAGGTAGGGGGCTTGATAGGTCATCCTGGTCTACGAGATGGTGATATTCTCATGGAGTCCAAACACCCAGAGCCCCCACCATACCTTTTTAGTACACGTCGATATAGATGTGGAAGGTTGGAGTATATAAACCCATACAAATTTATTCACACAACTAATGTGGGATAATTCCCAAACCGAAACTTAATATCCACTGTTGATTTTTTATCTAATGGCTGCTAAGTCTCCACCATGTAATTTCTTCCTACCAGTTGCATGTTTTTGTGCAGTGCATTCCGAGAGACATCCATGGTTTCAGAATCGTCTTTGAACACTGTTTAACTCATATTTTATCCTTTTGCTAGCTACTCTATATGGTGTAATATCTTCCCCATTGATCAAGACCATATCAGGAGACATTGTAGGAGATTACATAAGAACACTAAATCCCTGTCTCTTTTTCCACAGCTTCATGGATTTCATCTACTAAATGACTTCCAATCATAATCAAATCTCTGTCTTCAGAATAAACGCTCTTCAACTCATTTTCAATTCCAAAAGTGATCTTACTTGCAGAAGCATTACTCTCTTCATATATATATATATATA
>LPNX010303021.1:0-45373 GCA_001517045.1 Pseudotsuga menziesii
GGCTAGACATGAGACAAGCTCGGGCTATATGGCTGAAACGCAATGTCAGGGAAGCCGACATAAAGCTCAATAAGACAGGAAAAGCTCATGATAATGCATTCACAAATTGATATAAGGGGAGTCCGGGGGGAAACATGCCAGCATAAGATCAAGAGGAGTATGAGGCTCTTGCTAAATGTCATGGCAATACTATACAATGGACTCCCACACCCTAAAGGGGGAAACATCGGCATGGGCACCAAATGCAAATAAGGCGCTAACTAGGGTACCCATGTAAGGTGAGTCTCTACCACTCATATCATGCCACTTCTATAGCAGCAAGAAGGTTCCATGACATAATAGAGTGGGTTTGTACCTAAGGATATAGTGACATGGTCATAAGGTCATGCAAAATGCAAACAGTGGTGAACCTAACCTATATGCCAGTGTAGACGTTATACCTGAGATAAGCACGAATGGTCTCTGGTCACAAAAGAAGCATCCAACAGACAACTTCAGACCCAAGGAATACCCAACCACACTCACAACCCACCCAACAGCTTCCCACAACATCAGACTCACCAAAAGGGAGGATGTACGCGACTGTATAAAGAACAGCTGCGTATGTACGCGCCTTTTGGCCAAAAACCCGCGTATACATGCGAGTGTTGGCCAAAAACCCGTGTATACAGAGAAGGCAGTGGTAAAAAGTAGGTCAAGGCCAAACCAATAAAGGGGAGTGTCAATGGACAAACATACTATAACATGCGACACAGAAACAGAGAGAAACAGAGAGCAAATCAATAATCTCAAGCCCATTGTGCCCCCGACCCCAAATAAAAACAAGGGACATCCCTAGCGAAGTCGCCAATTTTGTTACGGAGAGAAATTACTATGGCTTGGGGTACCACAACAGACAGCTAGACTCCAGAAATCAATCTTTCCCAATATGCAATAGAAATAAAAACATCTAACACTAAAGGATCGAACCTCGTACCTTATTCTGGACGGTTGAAGTAGATCCCCGTTGAGCTTTCCAATCTTCAGCTTGAATTGTTATAGCACGTCCTCAACAACAAGTAAACAATACAAGCATACTATATTTCACGGTGTTAGATCTATTCTAGCATATATAATCAATAATGTATAAGCATTTGACATATTCCAATGGATACAATATTCATTCAAATACACATTACTGGACAAGAAAATATATTTCTATTAATATGAATCAGAGATTACAAGTGACAACCTCTGACAGCACGTCTGCAAACCGGAGAAACTGAATCCCCCACTTGGGCCTCCACCACCTCAATCCTCCATCACTTCGATAGCAAGCTTACTAGCAAAAGGAAAGCTTGGGAAGAACACAATAGTGCTCCAAGGGACAAAGGGATGCAGACTCAAGCATAAGTTCTGGCAACAATGGACTATAGTTTCGATACTCGCAATTCTCTCTTATCTCCCCCCTCCTCTTTAATGTACCAAGGGGTTCCTTATATAGCTTCACAAGGGACAATGAAGGGTCGAATCTAAGCGATCTCAAGGCATATGGAAGGCCAGGAGTCGAATGAGTCGGATCCAAGTCAAGGAAACTTCCAAAAAAATTTGGATTATGCACACATCCCGATGTACGCGACTATAGGGGTCAAACCTGTGTATGTACGCGGTTGTCGGGGAAAAAGCCACGTATATCATAGTTTATATAGTTTTGGGGATGATCAATGATACATCAAAAGACAACAATTGGTCCATAGGGGTTAATGAGTCTATAGCGGGACAGGGGAAGGCCATACAATGTGTGATTCACCTAGTGGGGTGAAAATATCTATAACGCCTGTCCATGCCTCCTCTGGAATGCCACCATCCAAAGCGCTTGAAGGCCCTCTGTTTATTAAATAAACAACAGTGTTTACAGCATCAGCCCAAAACTGTAAGGGCAACCCTGCATGTAATCTCATACATTTTGCACGCTCCATGATCGTTCTGTTCATCCTTTCTAACATGCCATTTTCTTGGGGTGTTCCAGGAACTGTCTTCTCTCTGCGAATCCCATTGTGTGAACAATAACTGTAAAACTCCTTGCTGCAGTACTCGCCTCCATTATCAGATCTGAGACATTTCAACCTTTTTCCTATCTCATTCTTAGCCAAAGCTTTCCACTTCTTAAAAGTATCAAACACATCAGATTCCTGTCTAATGCAATAAACCCAAGTTTTTCTAGTTGCATCATCAATAAAAGTAACATAATAACGAGAGCCACCAAGAGATTGTACCTGAGATAGTCCCCATACATCTGTATGGAAAAGCTCTAACTTTTCACTCTTCTTTTGTTTCCCAACTGTGAGAAATCTAACTCTCTTCTGTTGTCCATAAACAAAGTTCTCACAAAATTCCAAACTTACCTGCTTCAGATATGGAAGTAGTTTCCTTGAGTGGAAAATCTACATCCCCTTCTCACTCATGTGGCCAAGCCTATGATGCCACAACGCTGCACCTGTTTCTGTGGAAGCTACAGAAATAGAATAATCAGTGTTATGAGGACATAAATATAACGTACCTATCCTATCTCCTTTTGCAATTACCATTGATCCTTTAGTAACCTTCCACCACGTTTCTCCAAACGTAGACAAACAGCTGCCATCTCCCAACTGCCCTGTTGAGATCAGATTTCTTTTCATAGTAGGGATGTGCCTTACATCCTTTAGCAACCATTCATTTCCATTATTTAGTTTGATCCGTACCTTACCATTTCCAACAATTTTACATGGTTCATCATCCCCCAATAACACATGCCCAAAATCACCTTGAACATAATCATAAAAGAATTTCCTATGGGGTGTAGCATGACATGAAGCCCCTGAATCTACTACCCTGTAATCACTAGTATTATCTAATGCAAGAATCAAAGCATCTTGTAACACATCACCTGCTACATTAGCTTCCTGGGTAGTCTCTTACTGCCTCTCACCTTTCTTCTTTGGTTCTCTGCAGTCTTTCTTTAGATGTCCTTTCTTACTGCAGTTCCAGCATTCTATTTTTCTAAATATGGACTTGGATCTTCCCTTTTTAGACTTGCCGCGATTTCTTGGGCTCCTTCCTCTCTCGTTTTGTCTCCCTCTGCTCTCCATGGTCAACGCATTACCTGATGTCTCACCTGTGCTTTTCCTTCGCATTTCCTCGCTAAGAATAACACTAACAATATCATCAAACTTAAGAGTGTTTGAACTAGGGACAGAGTTACTTACAGCCATGACCAAGCTATTCCAGCTTTCTGGCAATGAGCACAAGATTAAAAGAGCCCTAACCTCATCATCAAAGTTCACTTTTACAGAACTTAACTGACTGGTAAGTGTATTAAACTCATTTAAATGGTCAGCAACAGATCCACTTTCCGACATCTTCATATTAAATAAACGCTTCATTAAAAATACCTTGTTATAAGCCGAGGGTTTTTCGTAGAACTTACTCAATGTGCCCATCACACCCTCTGTTGTTATTTCTTTTGAAATATTGAAGGCCACCGACGAAGCCAGGCACAGCCGTATTGTTCCTAGTGCCTTTCTATCAAGAACCTCCCATTCTTCATCCTTCATAGCCGCTGGATGTTTTTCTTTTCCGCCCAATGACAGGTACAGATAGTCCTCCATTTGCATCTTCCATAACTGATAGTTTTGGACGTTAAATTTATCGACCCTAAAATTTCCTTCTTCCGCCATTTCTCCCACTTGAACTAGGAACCCTTCTTTCCTGGGAGTTTTCAAGCCAAATAGACCTTTTGGCTTTGATACCAATTGTTAGAAAACAGGACCGCATAGCAATAACAGATATACAGTTAAATTTATAAACAAGATGCAAAACAAATTAAAACAGTACAGAGAGACACATATATAACGTGGTTCACCCAAACGATGGGCTATGTCCACAAACAAATTTGCCATTCCTTTTATTTCAGTCCAGAAAGATGAAGGGATACACCCTGTAGCAAAACCACTGCACTTCCTCTTCACGCTCTCACAGTCTCTCTTCCAGCACAATACAATGCCCACATCCAGTACAATCACAATGAAGCCTCCTCAAGCCTTATAAAGGCTTAATCACATGCAATACCATGGGACAATACCATGGGCTACAACAAACCATGTGCCCAAACCATGTGCTATACCTAACCACCTTTGACTCAATCCCGAGTCAAGGTTAACACATGCAATACCATGGGAAAATACCATGGGCTACAACAAACCATGTGCCCAAACCATGTGCTAGACCTAACCACCTTTGACTCTATCTCAAGTCAAGGTTAACCCTAACATATGTCTCAAAGATCAGGAGACAAAAAAGCAAGAATACGAACTGATTGAGTTTCCCAGCAACGCAACAAAAGAATTAAATAAGGCAGTGAAGAGAACACAGGGTTCCTGTGCTAAATTTTGTAGGAGAGTGCTCCTGACCTATAATCAGTGTCATACCTCCGTTGCGAAGAGATTAGAAGAGCTACCTGAACATGAAATGTTTTTGAAACATTTACAGGACAAATGCAGCGAAGATGAAAAAGCCATCCAGCAAGCCAAGGAGTTGGATGAAAAGATACTAAAGACTGAAGTGGCACATGGAGATGTGAGCATCCACTTGCTAGAAGACCAACTGCGCTTGATTCCTGCCAGGATAGCGGGTATAAAGACCCAGGCGACTTAGCACGAAATTACTATCAAATTTCTCAAACCTGCTGGTTTTGAGAATATAGTAGCCAAGGCAAATATATGGAGAAAGTTCATGAACAAACAATATGGGCCCTCCTAGTTGAATGTTTTGGAATATTGATAAATAATGTAATATACTATATTTATTTTTGTGCACAAGCTACAAGACAATTTTTTGTAAAAGAAAGGTTGGAATCCCAAAAGGCAGCAAGGGGCAGCCCAAGAGTTTTTGTTTTTTGTATAAATATAGGCAAGTTTTAGGTAGTAAGGACCTTTTTTTAGACCATCTTTGCGGAAGATTATTGTAAGGAGAACTAATTCATCTTATAATAAAGAGATATATTTTTCGGCTAGAGAAAGCACTATGGAGTTTCAAATGTTTGACATGGGATAGTTGGATGTGAACTGCTTCTGTTTCAGCTTGTTTCCATGAACTGTGAGATAGTTCTAACTTATGAACTCTTTCATGTTGTGAATGTGCTCCTGTTTATTTCTGTGAAATTTCCACAATCGTAGTTGAGTAATGAATGTTTTAATTAACAATGAGCTATCTCTTTGTTCATCTGTCTATTGATATTCATGTATTAAAAAATGTTAACATCTATCTGTAGTTTTTCTTTATGCATGTTATACAATACATTTCTCACCATTAATTACAATATTTCTCCCTAGGGATAGGATAGTTAGTCTTAGTTAGTTTTCCTTTATTTGTGATTTAGAAGTGAGAGAGGTAAGATGAGAGGTAAGAACCTGCGCATCATGTTGTGACACTCCTCATTATTTCTATCGTCTGCATTTAGTTAGGCACTTGCACATCATACATAAAGATAAAAGAAACTAAAAAATACACCTAAACGGTGGACCAAGCCGTAACTGGTAAAACATTTTAACCATTACTTGACCTACAGTAGCCGAACCATAAACCAAATGTATTCCCCATACCAAACAATAACGAGCTATTTGGGAACGTTTATTGGGGAGAATCCATACTATTGTTACTTGTGATTTTCTAGGCCTCAACACATACTTACAAAGCTTCTCCCCCACCCATACTTTATCCTTATCCTTATTACAAATCTATAAGGTTGGGCTAATTGGGACGAGAGCCTCTAATGTAAAAATGGAATATACTACCTACAGAAGGAAATTTGAAATTATTTTGTATGTGTCATTCCATACTTCATGAGATTTCTCTCCCACTTCTAGACTATACCTTTATTACAAATTTGAAATTAGAAAGGTTGTGGGTTGAATTCTTTAAAGGAAGTTAAAGAAATAAGAGGTTACCTTGTCGGGGCTATAGGAATGCTCACGGGAAGTGGGTTCTGACCTATGATACTATAGAGTGATTAAACGTAAACAATTGTCCTTATTATATTTATTACTTGTGATGTTATACCAAGACGAAGATACATGCATGTCCATGCCCTCAGGTAAGGGCCAAGACCTATTCTATTTCAGTGACTTGTCTCTAAGAAGACAAGGTATGATCTGAAATTTTTTTGAGTATAAGAAAGGGTCCAAATCAGACTTCTCCTCACACATTTAGTGTGATTTTCACACCATTCTTGAACCTCCTTTCAGTGCTGTGATATTCTTTCCTTTTATTGTGGAGATGGCATAAAACATTGTACCATGAATGTGATATCATGTGTATTAGGAATATATGAAG
Organism: Pseudotsuga menziesii; assembly: GCA_001517045.1. Taxonomy (NCBI): domain Eukaryota; kingdom Viridiplantae; phylum Streptophyta; class Pinopsida; order Pinales; family Pinaceae; genus Pseudotsuga; species Pseudotsuga menziesii. The sequence goes on from LPNX010303021.1 coordinate 6,352, forward strand.
ATATGGGTATGCATTGGAATTGCACAGTTTTTGTTATTTGTATGAAGTCTATGTCTTCTTGCAACAATTTGTGGGAGTGAAACAACTAATTTGTCATTATAATTACTAGTGATTGAGCCCACACTGTCAAGAATCAAACACTTAAAACTGGAAGTTTCAAGTTTGATTTACAATATTGTTCTTCAAAATATGAATTTGTAGAACCGAAATCTAAAGGAATCATTTCACCTTTACTACTAGTGAATGGAAGCAAGGAAAACATGCCAAATTATGTCATCTTTTGCATGGATTCCAACTCAATTTGATGTTGTTATAACAATCTTTTCGATGTTGTTTTAATGATTGTTAAAAATAGAAAATTGACCTCATCTCTACTTCCCTCGTATTTGCTTCCCAAATGAAGATCCCCGTCTCTCTTCTTTACAAAAGATCATTTATATGTGAAAATACCTTAACAAACTACTAAAAATATTGTGGAATAAATATCTAATAATGAACTCAAAATAAACGAGGTCTTGACACATTTGTAGGAAATATGGGTAGACTGATTTGTTGTAGAAAACTAGGAATTGTTGGAATACTTGAATGATAGTCTTTGAATCTGGATTTGGTTTGATTGTTGATCCCTTGCTGCCGGATGTGATTTTTTGCTTGTCCATTGAATATTTTAATGTTGTCTGATATGATGGATTTAATTGTCTCGTTGCTGCTTATATCCCTAGAATATCTTTTTTGGCCATGGGATTCTTTTCAGAATTATGTCATTAGAGGAAATTTCAATTTAAAATGGGCCTTCCAAAAATAAAACAAATTACATGTCATCATGTATTATCCATTCAAAATTATGTAAAATTAAAAAAGGGAGCAACTCTTAAACAAATTTTTAATATAAATTTGGGGATAGGTATCATAAAAAAAAACTACTTTTTTTTGTTTGTATTTTCGACATATCTCCCTGTGTTTTTACTCGAATTTCGATCAGGAGAGCTCGTTAAATGCAGAATTAAATTCTATATCCAACGAGTACCCACTCAGTATACTTTTGATGGGCCCTGCTACCCCAAAAACAACAAATACTTGAAAAAAATGTGATGATGATGTCATCATCACGTTGTTTCAGGTATTTCTTGTTTTTGGGGTAGAGGGGCCCATCAAAAGTATGCCGAGTGGGTACTCATTGGATGTGGAATTTAATTATTTATCTAACGAGCTCTCCTGATCAAAATTTGAGTAAAAACATAGGGAGATATGTCAAAAATAGGAACAAAAAATAGTTTTTTCTTTTCTTTCTCTATTGTTTTATTATTTGAACTATTATGTTATTAATTCTCCTTAGGAGGCTCATACCCTCAAAGGAAAAATAGATTCATGGTACTTTGCCTTACTCACAAATTCGATCACAAAGTGGAATATCTTTGAGAGAGTGTTCAGAAGCAAATACAGAATCCAAAAAACTTATGCAACTTTAATGAAAGGCTTAATTGCTCTAAAGAAGGAAAAGAAAGAAAAAGTACATAACTTCACTCAAATATTTGTTGCTTACCTAAACAACTTTAGTGCAGCTGAAAAACCATCTGAACATACCCTGATTGAATACTATACCTCAACTCTTGGTCCAGATCTAGCTATGTTTGCCAAGAGATTGGTTAGACCCACATTGGTAGAAACCTATGAAGCTGAGAAGGTAGAGGCAGAATTGGAGAGTATAGAACACTATCCTACACAATCAGATGAAAGCACTTATGGGAACAAAAATGAATTATTATTAACTAAACCTAAGGATGAACGATCACAAGAATTAGATGGGATGGTAAAGATGATGCATAAGTTATCAAACCGAGTGATTGATTTAGAAAAGGAAAAGGAGGCTCATAAACAATACAAGCCTTATTACAAAAAAAAGAGAAGACAACATTCAACCTAAAACTCCTCCACACAACCCTTTAGCAATGAATTTGACGGATGTAGGAATGGATAATTTTTGCACTTTCCATCAACAACCTCACTCTGAGAATTGGAGTCCTAAGCAAAGAAGAGCATTACGTCTGAAATCAGATTTATATCAGATCATTAATGGAGTGCTATTTAGAAAGAACTATGATGGAGTCTTTCTAAGATGCTTGGAACAAGAAGATGCAAAGAAGGTCCTAGGAGAATTGATGATGGACCTGTTGGAGGTCACTTTTTTGGAGAGAAAACAGCACATAATATTCTCTGGGATGGATATTATTGGCCAACGTTGTTTACAGATGCTCATGCTCATGTTAGAAAGTGTGATACTTTCCAAAGGAGTGGTGGAAGACAAGCTAAAGTAGTAGGACCATTGAAACCAGTAATTATCTCAGAACCATTTGAACAATGGGGAATCGACATTATCGAAGAAATAAGCCCAAATTCCTCATTGCAGCACAAGTATATTCTTACATCAACTGATTATTTCACTAGATGGGTAGAGGCCATACCGCTACGGAAAGTAAATGAAGATGCAGTTATGGATTTCTTGCAGAACCATATTATGACCAGGTTTGGGGTTCCAATTTCCTTGGTTTTTGACAATGCTTCTTACTTTTATTCTATTAGATTAACTGCATTTGCTAATGAACAAGGAATTAAGCTGCACTATTATGCAAATTATTACCCACAAGGAAATGGTTTGGCAGAATCTACAAACAAAAATCTGACTAGAATTTTAAAGCAAATAGTGATAGAAAAGCAAAGGAGTTGGCATTTAGCTTTACCTAATGCACTCTGGGATGATAGAGACACACCTAAGAATTCCTTAGGTGTGTCACCATACACTCTCGTTTATGGAAAATAAGCTATCCTCCCTGCTAATATTCTACTACCATCTTCCATACTAGCCCAAGAGTCTAGGGGTACTGATAATGAAATTCTGTAAATCCAAATCTATAATCTGTTAAAGTTAGAAGAGTCTAGGTCCAAATACCGGGAAATATTAAAGCATCAACAAGATATGGTGAAGCGTTGGTTTGACAAACACAAAGCTGGGAACAAAGAGTTCGAAGTAGGAGATCTGGTTCTTAAATGGGATCACTCGCATGATGAGAAGGAAAAGCACACTAAGTTTTAGCAGTTATGGGTAGGCCCTTTTCAGATTGCAGCAAAGCTAGGCCCCTCGACTTACAAGTTGCAAGACTTACAGGGGCGGGAGGAGAACTTACCATTAAATGGTTTAGTTCTCAAGACTTACTTTTCTTGATCATTTTTTATTTTGTTTTCTTATACATAAATAAATGATTTGGTTTGTTGCTTACTTTAGATCAGTTTTAGTTGCTTTCTTTTACTTGCTTAGAGTTTGATTGATTGTAAAGTTTTGTTTGCTTATGTTTCAATAAACCAGCACGACTTTTGGTTGTATGGAGTTCATCAGAGTTCTGGATTAACTAAAATATTTGATCACGAGACTGCCTACTATTGACTCGTACAATGTTTAATTTTTTTTTCTTCAAGATTAGCAATTTTTTGAGATGGTTATGAATGCATTGAAGTCTTTCCTAATCCCTATGAAATAACTAAGGATAGAGAAGTCCAAAGTACTATTTTGAGGCTCCATTCATCTCACATTAAAAGTTGTCCTAGGGGGTAACAACAAAGGACCCATGGAAAGGAAGCAAGGTAAACAATGTATTATATTTAAATGATCCCATGCCATAAATTGAAAGACAAAAGGCTAATGAGAGTCAAAATATCCTAAAAATAAAAATGCATCAAAAACACATACTGAACCACATCAGTATGAATGAGATTGCTAAAGTTCTTCTCCATCTATGAGTTAAAATTAAAATATCTCTCACACAAAAGGACACTATGGATAGAGCAGCCTAAATTAAAATTGAGAAAGAAAGCAATAAAGAGGACTCAAAAGGACTAAAGTCTAGAAGCATAAAAACTGCAAATTGGTAGGGGAATGAGGAAAAAACGGATATATCTATTTACCATATGTTATGATCCTATGGTGTCTAGGTTGGAAGGCACACAAAGGTAGAGGTAAAATAAAATTCATATTCTTGGCCTTAGAAGAGTTATCTAGACTTTGAAATCTTAGTTCCCCTTCTTAAACTTGGACTATTATCAATGGTTAAAGTGCATAAATATTGCATTTAGGAATCCAGATATCTTCAAGAAATCTAGTAAAATGGTACCATCAAAATAGTTTGTTTTATCAAAGAATAAGTTGTTCAGAGATCTGGGTCTGTCAGGTAGTCGCCAATTGTTGCAGCCGCAACTATTTCCCCAAAAAAAATGATTTTTAGGGTGCCCCCTTTTTATTTTTTAGCATCTAGATAGCATAGGAATGTTTATTTTGACCCAAGTTTGCCCAGGGCTCGGAATTTTCCCAAAAAAACTTAGTCTTTTTGCATGTTTGTATCGGATGCTCAGTCAACTAGCTTTCTGATATGAGATGTTTAGTTGAATAGTCTTCCGATGTTGGAGAGGAACAGTCCACTAGATTTTCGATGGGTTTTGTCGAGAGCCTTCCGAGATCAAAGTTGAAGTGTCAGGAGTGAGTTTGTCTATCCTTCATATTTTTTCGGTCGAGGTTTCGGTGCCTTAGTACAAAGTGGATCCGAGCAATCGGATGTCCCTTTAGCTTTCCTTTTTAGAAAACTGTTTAAGTGGGAAATATCACGGTCGGTTTTTTTTCTAAAACGATCCAGAGTGTTAGTTTGTCCACTGACTGACGTTACAGAAGGTTAGTTTTGAGCTGATCCGAAAGATTCTTGTTTTCTCTGGTGATTCTGAAGAGACTAGTGCCTCCATTTTCTGATTTTTTCTCTCCCAAGTGATCACCAGGTGAATAGAGTGATAAGAAGCTGACAACATGGTTTTTATTCAGAGTTGGTCTCCCAATAGTGGTTAAAGGTTTTTCCCACCACCAGTGTTCTCCGCTCCCGATAAAGGTCTATATAAATCCGTTTGGGTTTGTTATTTGTCACTTTCATAGTAGAAGCCGTCCATCCTATTGGTTACGTAGCTGTAAAGCTTCCATTCGTCCTCCTCTGCGCTTGTGAAAGGTGCTCCCGTCCAGGTTTCTTGTATCATCATTTCCAAGTAGGATCTATTCATAGTTTTGGTTTTGTTTTTTTGTTAATGTTTAACCGCCAAGTGGACAGGCTTAGGTTTCCATTGGTGGGGTTAGTTTGATTTTCATTTTTTGGATTTCTTACGGTGATTTTTTATCCTTTTATTGAGGGCTTAGCCCGTTGGCTGTGAGCATTTCATTTTGTTTGGAAAGTTTTAGTCTATCTGCCATGAGTGCACATGTGGCAGTTTTGCGAGGGTTTAGGGCACGATACAGATAGGTGTTTCACTGTCTACACCACCCTATTCTTGTTTGCTCCATCTTTAGCCTGGGGTTAGGCAGTAATGTCCTCATTAGAAGTAGATGGCCATGGGATGCGGGAGGATCGTGAACTGATAGTGTTTTGGGGGATTTTGTTGAAGCAAGCGGCGAAAAGAGTTTTGCCTCTAGGTCGAGGTGCCCATATAGGTTTTAGGAGGCTAGATGAGACTAGGGTTTTAGGATAGTAGAGTTTTGAGAATGGTTTCTTTTGTTAAAATCTCTCATTCAGAAGGACTATGGTATTGACATAAATTTCCAGAATGCATATCGAAGAGATGGTAATATTTGTATGTTTTCTTGTTTATCATTGTACCAGTTGCTAGAGATAGTTAGAATGAAACCATGTTGCATGACTATTACAGGTTGATTTCCAGCACTACAATATGCCAAGGAAACAAAAGAAGAAATCCCAAGTGGCTGAAGAAGAACCTGAAGTAGAAGTCATAACCAAGCTAGAATTCATTTATGAAGACACTAAAGCTACTACTGGGGTTGAACCAGAATACAAGTCGGGAGAAGTGTATAGAATGATTTCAAGCCAAAGTGTCCCTGATGCTGGTTTTGAAGAAGACATGCACATATATATGAATATTGAGAGATCAACCTTGATGAAAGTGGCTACCAGGCCTGATCTTTTTCCATGTTTGGAAGTGATAGGTTGGATTCTTCCTAGGGTAGATGTGACAAGGATGATCCTAGAAAATACCAAGAAACAAGGTTATGCCGCATACAAGATTGCTTATGTGTCCATGGCATATCATCTACCAACACCACAGACTTATCTAACTAAAGGTTGGTTAAAGGAGTTAGGTCTGGATTTGGTAGAGACAGTGAAGAAAATGATGATCCTAGGCAGAAATTTCAGGACAAGGCCTTCTGGAGAGTATGAGACATCAACTCTCTATACTCCATATAGGTTCATCACTTTAATGTTGAACATAATCTTTGGAAGAGACAATGGGAAAATTTTTAAGCTGGGTTGGATACCTATTATTTATTATGTTGCTACACAAGGGACTATTTTTATCTGGGAAAGCATAGTGTCAAATGGCCTATTAGCCTGCATCAGCACAACATTGGTAAAAGTATCCCAAAAGAAGTCCGAATTCCACATGAGGTCTATTTTGATCGACTGCATTCCATGCACTCATCCTTTCCCTGCACTAAAATGCCTTTGGGATAAGGATCAGGCTCCAGTATATGATGCTTACAAGTTATTTTGGGCTCACAAGTACTACACCTATTACAAGGAGATCTTTGAACATTTCATCATGCCTTTGTACACTTTGATTTCTTCGAAGAATGAAATTGCATGTCAAAAGAAGCTTTCAAGGTTATGCAAGAATTTGGAAGTTATTACCTAACAGAGGATAGCTTATATTTAAGGATGTATGGTGGCTCGAGAGCCCCTTCTCTGCTCTCGATATATGCTACTGATTATGTACTCCATAAAGAAGTTGTTAGACAATTATATATTGATGGAATAGGGAATTTCCTTTTTGAATAGAAAAAGGAAGTATACCTTGCAGTGCCATTTTTTGTTGGAAGTTACAAATTTTTAAGGGTAAATAATGCAGAAGAATTTATCAAAGAATTGGAATACTTTCACTTCGGTGAAATGAACTTCCATAGAAATGATTCCAAGGAAAAAGTAGCTAATTAATGCAAAGAAGCAGGAGTTCATTTTGAGTACACCAATTTTTGGGACAAAGATGAGGAGACTTTCCACAATGCTAAGAACATGACAGCCCTAAGAAAAAGGTTCAAGAAAAAGATAACAATTGTGGGTGGTAAAGGAAAAGCTGCAGAGAAATTGAAAAGGCAAGAATAAGAAGAAGACAAGAAGAGGGAGGAGGAGGTTGTCAGACTTGTATAGGAAGCAAAGAATTGACTGAGAACAGAAGAGGAAGAAAAGAAGTGAGTAGCTGAGGAAGAAGCCAAGAAGGCTGAAGAAGAAAAGAAAAAACAAGAAGAAGATGAAATTTGGAAAAAGTAGGCAGAAAGTGAAGGCTTTCGATTAGAAGGTGTACAAAAAGAAAAACAACAAACAGAGACGACAACTGAAGGATCAAGAACAGAGACACTAGAAGGACAAGACCCCACTAACCAAGAACAGGCTCAGTCTGATAGTAACCCATTAGAGCCTATTGTTCCTTCTAGAAGCATAGTGGGAGAAGGTTCAATATCAACTTCTGGAATGGATTTGATCCCTTTCATGCCTATATAAGGAGAGGAGGTACTTGATTTTAATACTATATTTTACAACAAAGAGAAAAAGAGAATTGTCAAAAGAACTGAAAAGAAGGTGGACACTGGGGGTAAACCAGGAAGGATGGTAACTGACAAAATAGTAGTTCATGGTACACATAAGGATCCACGATTACTAGCAAGGGATGGGGTAGCTCAAACCCTAGACACTGAAGACAATGTGGATAGGATCATGACTAACCTCGAGTAGTCTCAGAAAAGGGTGGTCGAGCTGAAAGAAACTTTGAAGAAGGAAAGGGGTGAAAGCCAGAATCTAAAGAGAAAGTATAAGGACATGATCGGTGAGGTCAAAGTTTCAAAGTAAGAATGTAAAACCTTGCAAGAATATAAAGATGCTCTGGTAGTATCTGCAGAAAATATGGAGAGGACTTCTCAGGCTACCTAAGTAGAGTTGGGAAAACTACAGCTACAATATCAGAGTTTGGAGGCTGAGAAAAAAAAATTTCAGTTATCCGTTGATAAGCTGAATAAAGAAAAGAGTAGATTATAAAGTAAAGTGGTAGAGATATAAGAGTAGAAGATCACTGCAGAAGGGAAGGATAAGCTATATGAGACTCAAATAGCAGCCTTGGAAGAGCAAAAGAGTTTACATTCAGCTTCACTGAAGTCAGCTATGGAGTAGAAGGTTGATATTGAACCTTTAAAGAAGCATGCTCTTATGATTAGAAAGAAGATTCATCAAATACAATTGCAGATAGCTGAAGAAAGATTTAAAGTCCAACAAATAGACATCAGATTAGAAGAACTTGTAAATACAGCCTCATATTTTTTGGATAGAACCCAGGATATTCTGGAGACTCTGCGGGGAAGGCTGGCTTGGGTAGAAGCAAACAAAGAATCTCCCGCAGATATATGTGTCAAAGATCATGATACAATAAAGCAAGAATACAAGTTGATTGATTTTTCCAGCAACGCAGCAGAAGAATTAAAGAAGGCAGTGAAGAGAACACGGGGTGCTTGTGTTGAATTTTCTAGGAGAGTGCTCCTGACCTATAATCGGTGTCAGACCTTCGCTGCGAAGAGATTAGAAGTGCTACCTAAACATGAAATGTTTTTGAAACATTTACAAGACAAATGCAGCAAAGATGAACAAGCCATCTAGAAAGTCAAGGAGTTGGATGAAAATATACTAAAGACTGAAGTGGAACATGCAGCTATGAGCATCCACTTACTAGAGGACCAGCTGCACTTGGTTCCTGCCAGGATCGTGGGTATAATGACCCAAGTGTCTTAGCACGAAATTACTATCAAATTTCTTGAACCTTCTGGTTTTGAGAATATAGCAGCCGAGGCAAATATATGGAGAAATTTCATGAATGAACAAGGTAGGCCCTCCTAGTTGAATGTTTTGGAATATTGATAAATAATGTAATATATTATATTTATTTTTTTGCACAAGCTACAGGACAATTTTTTGTAAAAGAAAGGTTGGAAGCCCAAAAGGCAGCAAGGGGCAGCCCAAGCGTTTTTGCATTTTGTATAAATATAGGCAAGTTTTAGGTAGTAAGGACCTTTTTTAAGACCATCTTTGTGGAAGATTATTGTAAGGAGAAATAATTCATCTTATAATAAAGAGATATATTTTTCGGCTGGAGAAAGCACTGTGGAGTTTCAAATGTTTGACGTGGGCTAGTTGGATGTGAACTGTTCTATTTCAGCTTGTTTCCATGAACTGTGAGATCATTCTAACTTATGAACTCTTTCATGTTGTGAATGTGCTCCTGTTTATTTCTATGAAAATTTCACAATCGTAGTTGAGTAATGAATGTTTTAATTAACAATGAGCTATCTCTTTGTTCATCTGTCTATTGATATTCATGTATTCAGAAACGTTAACAACTACCTGTAGTTTTTATTTATGCATGTTATACAATACATTGCTCACCATTAATTATAGTATTGCTCCCTAGCGATAGGATAGTTAGTCTTAGTTATTTTTCCTTTATTTGTGATTTAGAAGTGAGAGAGGTAAGACGAGAGGTAAGAACCTGCACATCACTTTGTGACACTCCTTGTTATATCTATCATCTACATTTAGTTAAGCACTTGCACATCACACATAAATATTAAAAGAACTAAAAAATACACCTAAATGGTGGACTGGGCCGCAACCGGTAAAGCATTTTAACCGTTACTTGACCTACAGTAGCCGGAGCGTAAACCGGACAGATTCCCCATTCCAAACAATAATGAGCTAGTTGGGAAAGTTTATTGGGGAGAATCCCTACTGTTGTTACCTGTGATTTTCCAGGCCTCAATACATAGTTACAAAGCTTCTCCCCCACCCATACTTTATCCTTATTACAAACCTAGAAGGTTGGGGTAATTAGGACGAGAGCCTGTAATGTAACAATGGAATATACTACCTAGAGAAGGAAATTTGAAATCATTTTGTATGTGTCATTCCATACTTCATGATATTTCTCTCCCACTTCTAGACTATACCTTTATTACAAATTTGAAATTAGGAAGGTTGTGGGTTGAAGTCTTTAAAGGAAGTTAAAGGAACAAGAGGTTACCTCGTCGGGGCTATAGGAATGCTCACGGGAAGCGGGTTCTGACCTATGATACTATAGAGTGATTAAACCTAAACAATTATCCTTATTATATTTATCACTTGTGATGTTATACCAAGACAAAGATACATGCATGTCCATGCCCTTAGGTAAGGGCCAAGACCTGTTCTATTTCAGTGACTTGTCTCTAAGAAGACAAGGTATGATCTGAATTTTTTTTTAGTATAAGACATGGTCCAAATCAGACTTCCCCTCACACATTTAGTGTGATTTTCACACCATTATTCAACCTCCTTTTAGCACTATGATATTCTTTCCTTTTATTGTGGAGATGGCATAAAACATTGTACCATGAATGTGATATCATGTGTATTAGGAATATATGAAGATATGGGTATGCATTGGAATTGCACAGTTTTTGTTGTTTGTATGAAGTCTATGTCTTTTTTCAACAATTTGTGGGAGTGAAACAACTACTTTGTCATTATAATTACTAGTGATTGATCTCACACTATCAAGAATCAAACACTTCAAACTATAAGTTTCAAGTTTGATTTACAATATTGTTCTTCAAAATCTGAATTTGTAGAACCGAAATCTAAAGGAATCATTTCACCTTTACTACTAGTGAATGGAAGCAATGAAAACATGCCAAATTCGGTCATCTTCTGCATGGATTTCAACTCAGTTTGATGTTGTTACAATAGTCTTTTTTATGTTGTTTTAATGACTGTTAAAAACAGAAAATTGACCTCCTCTCTACTTCCCTTGTCCCTACTTCCCAAATGAAGATCCCCCTCTCTCTTCCTTACAAAATATATTTTATATGCGAAAATACCTTGACAAACTACTAAAAATATTGTGGAATAAATATCTAATAATGAACTCAAAATAAACGACGTCTTGACACATTTGTAAGAAATATGGGTAGACTGATTTGTTGTAGAAAACTAGGAAATATTGTTGGAATACTCGAATAATGGTCTTTGAATCTGGAGTTGGTTTGATTGTTGATCCCTTGCCGCCGGATGTGATTTTTTGATTCTCCATTGAATATTTGAATGTTGTCTGAAATGATGGATTAATCCTCTTGTTGTTGATTATATCCCTGGAATATCTTTCCTGGCCATGGGATTCTTTTTAGAATTATGGGGTGATGAGAAGATTTGTGTGCACTTCTTTGTACTTCTAAATTATTCTAGGATTATGCTTTCGGAATAGCCTAGGGAACCCCTATAGAAGAACACATGATTTATTTTGATTATTTTGGCCCATTAACCTATCTTTTTGGCCATTTTTTGGACATTAATAAAGCAGCTTATCTTATAAACATGAAGTAGATTCTCTGCCAAAAGTAGAGAAGATTCATTTTGACATTTTTAGATTTTGTTGTACATACTTCCCCACTACCAAATACCTCCAAATTAAGACCAAAGGTGGCTGCTAACCCTCTAATAGAAAAAGGAGAATCTTCACAAGTGGAACGAAGGAAGAAAGTGCAAGAATGAATCAGGTTGTATAGGGTTGGAAATTAAAACATAGACTTAAAAGATGGATTCACATAAAATTTATTGGAAATCAATGGATAGTAGTCTAGAAATATATATGCCAAAATGAATAGCACTGGAGGGGTGGAATTATGAGGGATCAGTGACCAGAGAAGGATAAGCCAATTCTCAATACCACAAGAAAATGACACAAAGGTCCTAGCAACATGATAAGCCAATTCTCAATCTATGCGTGACCTACGAGTTACCTCCTCCATCACTGGATTTCAGAATATGACCTTTGTTTGATCTAACCATATCACATGTCTATGTGCAACATGCACAATAACCAGTTTTCACCATATGGCCCGAGCCAATCCTTTTTCTGTTGTTGTCGATGATCCACCATCCCATACCACAATATTTATCTTTGAGAAGTGCATGGAAAGAATTGATTGGTAGCAAATAAATCCATTACCTAAGAGACTTGTGCTGCATGAAAATCCCCAATGTCAATGTGTTTGTCAAGTTAAATCCACATTAGAGCTGCACACTACTTGCTACAGCTTCATGTGGGTTGCTTATGACTAAGCTGATAGGTCTCGATGCTCGTGAAATAGGGGTCTACTGAATTTGCATTGATAATGTTTGTTCTGAATTGGAACTTCCCAAATATTGATAAGTATGTCCACTGGGTACTATAGAAATGTTTGTTCCACCCTGACCAGAAATTCTCTCCTCATTATTCCCTCCCTGCACCTTTTTCAGATTCCCTATAGTTTTCTGGATTGAAGATGTCTCAACAGAGGATGTGCTCACATGGGTTCTTGCCTGAGCACATATATTAAGATCAACTAAGTGAACTCCATTCAATTCATATTGAAGCAAGGCATCTGTAGCAGGACAGTCAAGTATATCAATACAATATTACTAAACTATGGTTAGCATTAAATATTATCCAATATCCACATCCTTACAAATGGAAGAATTGGTTATTAGATGGTCACTTGGTTGATATTTTTTCTCTGGAGATTTTTGCAAGACACTTGCTGCCTGTGCAAGGTGAGGAGAAAGAGTTGCACTATCACATTGCATATGGGTAGAAACCATGTCATTCAGAGGAGTGTATTTCTCTTGAAACAATTTGTGGGAGTGAAACAATTGCTTTGTTATTATAATTACTAGTGAATGAGCCCACACTGTCAAGAATAAAACACTTCAAACTGGAAGTTTCAAGTTTTATTTACAATATTGTTCTTCAAAATATGAATTTGTAGAACTGAAATCTAAAGGAATCATTTCACCTTTACTACTAGTGAATGGAAGCAAGGAAAACATGCCAAATTTTGTCATATTCTGCATGGATTCCAACTCAGTTTAATGTTGTTACATCATCCTTTTCGATGTTGTTTTAATGACTGTTAAAAAGAGAAAATTAACCTCCTCTCTACTTCCCTCGTCTCTGCTTCCCAAATGAATATCCCCCCTCTCTTGCTTACAAAATATAATTTATATGTGAAACTACCTTAACAAACTAATAAAAATATTGTGGAACAAATATATAATAATGAATTCAAAATAAACGAGGTCTTAACACATTTGTAAGAAATATGGGTAGACTGTTTTGTTGTAGAAAACTAGGAATTGTTGGAATACTCAAGTAATGGTCTTTGAATCTGGAGTTGGTTTGATTTTTGATCCCTTGCTGCCGGATGTGCTTTTTTGGTTGTCCATCGAATATTTGAATGTTGTCTGAAATGATGGATTTAATCCTCTCGTTGCTGATTATATGCCTAGAATATCTTTCCTAGCCATGGGATTCTTTTCAGAATTATGTCCATGAGAATATTTGTGTCCACTTGTTTGCACTTCTAAATTATTATAGGATTATGCTTTCGCAATAGCCTAGGGAATTCCTATAGAACAACATATGATTTATTTTGATTATGCTGTCCCATTGACCTATCTTTTTGGCCATTTTTTGGAAATTAATAAAAACATCTTATCTTATAAACATGAACTAGATTCTCTACCAAAAGTAGAGAAGATTCATTTCGACATTTTAGATTTTGTTGTACATAATTCCCCACTACATACCTCCAAATTAAGACCAAAGGTGGCTGCTAACCCTCTAATAGAAAAAGGAAAATCTTCAGAAGTGGAATGAAGGAAGAAAGTGCAAGAATGAATTAGGTTGTATAGGGTTGGAAATTGAAACATGGACTTAAAAGATGGATTCACATCAACTTTGTTGGAAATTAATGGATAGTAGTCTAGACATATATATGCCAAAATAAATAGCACTGGAGGGGTGGAATTATGAGGGATTGGTGACCAGAGAAGGATAAGCCAATTCTCAATACCACAAGAAAATGACACAAAGGTCCTGACAACATGATAAGCCAATTCTCAATCTATGTGTGACCTACGAGTTACCTCCTCCATAACTGATAAAACCTCAAAACCATAATGGTTGTTAGGAAAAGATTCGAAAGGGTTCCATATTCCAAACTGTGTCATGTCTAATTAATAATTTTCACCAGGGGTAACCCCTATTGTTTGCACATGGAAATTCCACCTTGCCAACACCAACATGAGAATTTATATGTATTAGTAGCACCTAAACAATGTTTGTATGCAATAAATAATACCCAATTTTAATGATTGTAGGTACCACCAAATGGGTACTTGTCGTATCCATCATCCTCAAGTGAGGAAGATAGACTAGAAGAGGTTGAAAGTGATTCGTCTAATACAATATCTAATAGGTCGAGATCAACTAGAGGTGAAAAGGTAAGGAGAAAATTTCGTAGACGCATGGAACTTTTTGTTTCTAAAGGAGGATCATGTGGTTATGATAACGAGTTCATAGATGACATTGAGTTTCCCTTGAGGTATAAACATATTGTTAAACGATGGCCACCCAAGGAGCTACCCCAAGTTGACATAGATTTCTTCCTCAATGGGAGGACTTATCGCATTGTGCCATCCTATTTACATGGACTAGGGCTATTTTCCATGGATGGCATAAAGGTGTCATATGGCACTGAAACTGAATTGATGGAGTATGTCTGTCCATGCTACAAATACAATGAATGGTTTTTGTTGGTCCGATATATGTGAAGTATGCATACATATGGACTGGCAACAAATTATTTTCAACTACTGGACAACAATCTGAACAAAGGAGCAAATATGTATATTGATGGAAGGCCAAAAGCTTCAGGAAATATCACAGGGTTTATAAATAGCACATGACCAAGGTCAACACATAAGCTACCCAATTTTCTATTTGAGGGGCATGAAGGAAATCATGTATTCGTATGTGCAACAAAAACAATAGCTGCAGGTGAAGAGTTGCTGATCGATTACGGTTTGAATTGAACAAATGAGAGGGTTGCTATTATGTGGGTAAGTTTCTTATACAACTTTTAAGTCAGCCTTTGATCGATTACTTGTTATTTTTCTCTTGCATCAAGTTTATTTATGTCATGCTTTTTATATTATACACATGTTTAATTATGTCATGCTTTTCATTAATCATGTTTAAGAGACATCATTATATATGTAATTTTCATTTTTAATATGTATTAATTCTTATATTGTGGTAGGTTGAGCATGGCCATGTGCCACAAGCTGGTCATGGAAAGTCACCAATGGTAACGGATGACGTAAATGTTAGTTTAATAGTACCTAATAGCATCAATGTAATAGTAACTGCAATTCATGATTATATTACATCTGTTAACATTTGACTTTTTTTTTTCTATTGAGCTCGATATTTCAATATGATATCATTCTAATTGTATTGTGGTAGGGGGTCGGTACTATGAGCTCACCTAGAGCTTCTGGACATGTAAAGTTGACACTCATAGTAGCATTAAATTTTTTTTATATCAATCAAGTTTATTATACATGGTTCAATTTTTAGTTATCGATATGAATATGTATTTCTTATTGTATTGTGGCAGGGTGACCATGGGAAGGTAACGATGTCATCCCTTCAAGTAAATGATAGTGTACCAGTACGCAAACACGATTATATTATGTTTTTTTGTTATTATATGCGTTACATATTTTTTATGCTCATTTTTTATTGACATTCGTAGAGCACACCACATCAAGGTGATGATGTGGTCAATGAGGAAGGCATATATTATTCAACCAAGCCAATGGATACTGTGAAATGGGATTTGAAAAAGTGCAATCAAGACCTTCTTGATCTGATTTAATCTATCCAGCGACTAAAGAAATAAAAGTACAAATTGAAGAATTGAATGAAAAGATAATAAGATACGAGGTAAGGGGCTTTTAATCAAGTTTTTAAGAAGTACATATATTTATTTAAGTTATTTTAGTTCTTTTTTTTATATGTTCTAATCAATTGAAGTTTTATTCTATAGAGTTTTTAGGAGCCAATGACAAGGGAACAAGTATAGGTTGAACAGGATGGTATAGTTAGTAGCGATGCTTCAACACTTCCTAAATCTAACGTACCAACGGTGCTATTTTCCTGTCATGCACAATAATGCACTTTAGATGCCACGCCCTCAATGAATTTTGGAGGTGAATATGGCCCTTCAAACACCGCTACTCCACATGATGATATAGAGGACGGTGGCATCGATGGTGGTAGTTGCTCTCTTGGGTCCATGCATGTGGTTAGCAAGGGATGATTGCCGGTTAGCTTCTTGGTGGATGTTGATTGTATTCCAACCAAGATACTGAATATTTCTAGGTATTATTTAATGTATTATGTGTTTTTACTCATGTAATTCAAAGCCACCATAACTCAAACTATTTTTAATTAATGATCATATGTTTTGTGCAAGAAATAATGTCTTTTATAAGAACCTGCATGAAAAGGCATTGGAGATTTTTGGGCCTACCATTCGTACAAGATGGAATGCCTAAAATAAAAAATTGAAAGATGATTTGATGAACCACATGGTCCACTTGTTTGGTGAAACCTTCAACAAAAATGGTGTCACAATAGCAGCTGGGTTAAATTTGAAATATGTCAGGGCCGATTATAGGGACAATCTGCAAAATAACCACAACCATGAGGGTCCTTCGATGGTTCCAGAGAAGGAGTGGAAGGCACTCATCGAAGATGCAAAGGAGAAGGCCTTGGGAAAACAAGGAAAGACTAAGCCAATCGGTTCAAGAAGGTATGGCACGTATCATATTTTTTTTTAACTTTTAAATATATTCAAGTTGCAATATCTAATGTATTTGCAACCCTTCATAGGCTCTCTGATACATCTAAAGCAACAAAGACACGATTGGAAAAACATGGACATCACAGACTAGGCTAGGGTGGATATCATAATATATGGGCACGAATTGTAAGAATCATTTGATCATTATTTGTAGTCAACAATTAATGGTTTTTTCTAACTGTATTTAACAAGTAATTGATTTATGACAAGCACTTTACGTGGGGTTATGCATTGCAGGGAAGTGATTTTCAAGAGGAAGCCACTGATGAAGACCTGAATCTCGGCTTTAAGTTCAGTTTTCAGCATGTGCTGGAACATCGAAAAAATTGGGGCAAACCCCAGCTTTGTATTCACTCAGAGGTAAATAAAATCAATAAGGACATCATTATAATGAACTTGTGTAATCTATCCATGAATGATTACATCAAAAATTGAATTCCTTTTTTTTCTTTTCAGGGTGACACATACAAAAGCAGTGAGGGTAGAGGTACTGAACCAATACCACGCAATGGTGGTAAGCTGCCTATCCATTTAGGGATGTATGCTATAAAACAGATGTATTCAATATGATTTTAAATACATAATTGATTACATTTACTAATTAATATTTTTCTATGAATGGAAGAGCCAATCAACACTCTAGTTGACTTGGCTACTTAGCTAGATGAGGAACAAATGGCAGAGCCAATGACCACTCCAGTTGACTCAGTTACTCAGCCAACAGGTAAAGATCATTGTAATGAAATTGAAAATAGTTAAAAAGTATATCAATAATAAATTTTCACTTATATCTATATAACTGTCTTGGTTTTTGTAGATGATGCCCCAGTCCATCCACCTCCACCCCCTCCTAATTGACGTACTAAAAGTATGGTGCAGGGGTGCATATCCACAAAATCAACGAAAAAAGAGAGCACACCAACTACAACGGGGAAAGACATTGAAGATGAAGTCCCCCTCTTAGAATTTATGAGAAAAAAACAAAAACATAGAAAAATGTAGTTGTAATCATTTAAGACTTGTATTTGACTGAGTGAACTCATGAACTATTTTTAGTTTTATAACAAGTTTATTGAACTAGTCGTTGCATGGTGATATTTTAGAATTGAGGTTTCAGAGCTGTATGTTATTGCACAGATCATATGTCTGAATATGTGTGAATATGTATGAATATATGTTGAGGAAATTTTATATGTTCATGGTCTAAAGAAGAATGTTATTTCAGTGACAGTTTTAGAAGACAAGGGGTTCTCTGTAGCTTTCTCAGAAGGAAAAGTTTTGATATGGTCTAAAGGAAATTCATTCATTAAGAATGAAAGATAATGATTCCCCCTCTCCTAATTGGTTATTGCTAGGTTTCTTCTCAAGGGACTTTCCACCCCTTGACGATGTCCCTAGTACCTAACCCTTAGGAGAAGTGTTAAGGACAAAAGGATTGTACCATCTGTTTGGATCTTCCCCCTTATACATTGATGACAAATATATATATATATATAAATATGTACCTTGAGAGAGAGAAAAGTATTTGGTCTTAATTGAATGATTGTCCACCTTTACGGTTCACCTTGATCTTGTGGTTGTTGATTTTTGGTCCTATTCTTACTGGTCCTAGCACTCTCATTTGTGTGCACCTTTGACTATGATGACCCCTACTTTATGGAGTGTATTTAATTAATGGTTTATTAAATACCATTGGACCATGTATTTTTATGGTTACCTTATGTTAGTATTGAACTATTTACCTTATGATGGACCACTGGACTTTCATGACCATTTACTTTTGGACCACCTAAATTTTTATTTATTTTGTTTATGAGTTTTTTTTTTTGTGTGTGGACCACGTTACTTTTATTTTATCCTAAGTTAAACTAAGTGTTTCACTCACCTATATAAACAAAATAATTATGTTGTTACTTTACTACACTTCACGTGTTTATTTTCATGGGTTGTTTTTGTTTTTCCTCCGTGATCTGCGATTTGTCTATGGGCTGTCTATATTTTTCTCTACGATCCACGATTTGTGATTTGTGATTTGTATATGGGTTGTCTATAGTTCTCTTCATGGGCTTTATTTCACAAGCTATCTTCACGGGTTTACCTTCACGGCCTGATATTTACGAATCTACAGTCACGTGTTATTATTTTTTTCGGTGGCTGTCTGCGTTTTTTATTTGACGGGTTCTCTCTGTCGACTGTCTGTGTCATTTTCCTCACATGCTTGTCTGCCGGATTCACACCTATCCCACTGGCTGCCTGTGTTTTTATTATACTGGTTGTTCTGCCTACTTCTTGTCTATTGGATCCACATCATGTTATGCCAGATCCAGTCTCTTCCTATCTGCCAATTATCTGCTACTAACCCTGCTGCTCTGTTAGACTGGGATCTACATTTGTGGGATTAGACTGAGTCTATCCCTGTGTTCCTTGCTGCTCCATGCGTTGAGTCTTTGAGTTTGAATTTATACTTCAGCATTGTGAACACACCATTGTATCTACACCAGTGCGATTTCCCGTGATCTCTTTCCTATCTGGATTGTTATGATTATGCTGCTACTTTGATTGAAGAACCTAATGTCTATTTGCTTCTACCTATCTCTCTCAAGGTGCATATATGGTTTAACCAGCTTGACTTGTCCTTTCAGTGACAAGATAAAACTCAAAACTATATGAGTATAAGGTGGATTCAACTAATGGTTATGATTCTTTAACTTAGTCATCTGTAGTTGATTTGAGATTTAATTTACTGCACATGTTATTTATTATTTTTCTGTACATGACATTTGATGAAACATCTCAATGATCAACTTTAATGCAGTCAATAGCAGAGCGTTAAAGTTAACGTAGTGACCAGCAGAGCGTTAAGTTTTATATGTTCATGTATTGAAGTTTATTACTGATATTAAAACTCATCTAACCTGTAAAATTCAACAAGAGCTACTGCTCACTTGAAAATAAAACATAAATTCATCTAAGAAGTGCCCAAGAAACCAATTGCCGAATAATAGGATTTTATTGTGGTTTTCAGGCTGTTTGAGGTTTATTTATACCCATAGCTGATTTTAGGGTTCTTACTTTCCAGTAGGATGTTGCTGATACAAATATCCTTCTATGCCTAGGTCATCCCTCTTTCATGATAGTTTATTTGAGATTTAATTTACTGCACATGTTATTTATTATTTTTCTGTACATGATATTTGACGAAACATCTCAATGATAAACTTTAACGTAGTGACCAACATAGTGTTAAAGTTAACATAGTGACTAGCAAAGCGTTAAGTTGAAAGAGACAAAAGTTATGTTGTTAAATTTTATTACAGTTTAAATCTTACCTAAGTTTTTATATGCTCATGTATTGAAGTTTATTACTGGTATTAAAACTCATCTAACCTATAAAATTCAACAAGAACTATTGCTCACTTGAAAATAAAATCAAAATTCATCTATGAAGTTCCCAGGAAACCAATTTCCGAATAAGATGAGTTTATTGTGGTTTTCAGGCTGTTTGAGGGTTATTTATGCTTGGAATTGATTTTAGGGTTCTTACTTTCTAGTAGGATATCGCTGAGACAAATCTCCTTCTATGCCTAGGTCATCCCTCTTTCATGATAGTTGTTCTTCATCCCCAACACTAGCACATTATGTTGTTGGTGTTCCTTCATTACCTTTGGTCCCCATAACTTCTCTTTTAAGCTCAGCTTATTACTGAGAACCATTATGTGAGATAATGGAGGACCCAGTCAGGGTCCAGGGATTGATCAACCTGATTCAGTGTGAGACTAAAACTCAGCCTAAGGATGAAAGCCATTCATTAATAATGGAAGATAATGATGCCCCCTCTCCTAATCAGTTACTGCTAGGTTTCTTCTCAAGGGATTGTCCACCCCTTGATGATGTCCCTAGTACCTTACCCTTAGGAGCAATGTTAAGGACAAAAGGATTGTACCATCCGTTTGGATCTTCCCCCTTACACAGAGATGACAAATATATATATAACTGTGTACCTTGAGAGAGAGAAAATTCTTAGGTCTTAATTGAATGATTGTCCACCTTTATGGTTCACCTTGATCTTGTGGTTGTTGATTTTTGGTCCTATTATTATTGGTACTAGCACTCTTACTTGTGTGCACCTTTGTCTATGATGACTCCTACTTTATGTAGTGTATTTACTTAATGGTTTATTAAATACCATTGGACCATGTATTTTTATGGTTATCTTATGTTAGTATTGAACTATTTACCTTATGATGGACCACTGGACTTTCATGACCATTTACTTTTGGACCACCTAAATTTTTATTTTTTATTTTTTATGAGTTTTTATTTTTATTTTGTGGACCATGTTAGTTTTATTTTATCCTAAGTTAAAATAAGTGTTTGAATCACCTATATAAACAAAAGAATTATGTTGTTACTTTACTACACTTCACATGTTTATTTTCACGGGATGTTTTTTTTTTCCTCCGCGATCTGTGATTTTTCTACGGGCTATCTGTATTTTTTTTTGTGATCTGCAATTTGTGATTTGTGATTTGTCTACGGGTTGTCTGTCGTTCTCTTTACGAGATTTATTTCACGGGTTTACCTTCACGACCTGATCTTCATGGATCTACATTCACGTGTTATCATTTTTTCTGGTGGATGTCTGCGTTTTTTATTCGATGGGTTCTCTCTACCGTCTGTCTGCATCATTTTACTCATGTGCTTGTCTATCAGAATCGCACCTATCCCACTGGCTGCCTACGTTTTTATTATACTGGTTGTTCTTCCCACTGCTTGTGTCACATGCCCTAATTTTGCAAAAAACTATTTTATATTATTTGAGGAACAATATGTTAAATTTTATGCTAAGTTCTAATTGATGACCCAGTGGGGTCAAGGATATTTAATGGAAATTCTAAATATTTTATTTATAAATAAATAAATGAGGAGACAACAACTTAGGAGAGATATTAAAAGAGTGTTTGCTGGTCAAATTAGTGGAGGAGACTAGGTGGAGAGCAAACTGACATGTGGTAGCATCCTCAAACCACTTGCAACTGTTGCAGGTGGCAACCTCCCTACATTTGTGGTCATGATTCCCTAAGAAATTGGAATAAGAGCAGGTGGATCAATTAATGAAAACTGACCCAAAAGACCTAGGCAATCTTTATAAAAATTCCCATTGAAGAGAGATGAGGCTGCTTATTCTAGAGAAGTGATCATTCAGTGTGAATGAATGTACTTCGGAGAAATTTAATGGAAGGGAAATCTGGAAAGTGTTTGAGGGGATAACTGTTGATTGATCTAGTTGCAGCTTTTAAGTTGAAGATCATACTGCTAAGAGCAGATTGTTTTACTGAGGTATTGAACTAGTCAGTTGACAGAGGGTTCTACTGTTTGCATGCTCCACCCAGCTCGGGGGTCCTGAGGAAGCGTTGTTTGAGTGCTCGGGGGTCCTGAGGAAGCGTTGTTTGAGTGCTCTCTAGGAGATTGGTAGGGAGGAACGACCTCCTAAAGCTGTTCTCGTCTATCCTCAACAGGTTCTATGTTATTTATTTTACTGTTTTAGTTAAATAAATCTTAGTTTAATTGTTATATGAATGTTAAAAGTTCAGTTTGTGAAATGTTAGATTAAGTATTCTTATTATATTATTATAGAAATGAAATGGATTTAGAGAATAATGTGTTAGAATGGAAAACAAATTCTAAACTGTGTTTTTCCACACCTAGAAACCAGGTCGTACTCTAGAACAGTTAGAATGTTTAAAGTAGATAAGTGAATGAAAATAATAGATAGGATTTTGAATCTGTAGATAGTAGAGTAAATTTATTTCAATGTTTAAAATATTATGAAGGGAAAAAAGTGTTATGATATATTTGTGTTTACTATTTTTACTTAGTATAACTAAATAAAAATGTAGGAAAAGAAACAGTAAACTACACTAGAAATATAGTAATAATATACTGATAAAATAAAATCTTTTAGAAGATAACAGCTAAGTATATAAAAAATTTATTAACCACAGAGTCTATATTTTAAAACTATTATTTAATATAAACTAGAATAGGGTTATGTTTACAAACCCTTTAGTTATGAGAAGCAAACAGAGTTACGAAGTTAACCTTCTATTCTTTACAAAGCTCAAGTTACAGAATAGTAAATAAAAATAAATGTAATTAGTAATTAAAATAGAACTACGTAATTACTTATTCAGGAAATAATTATCAATACTAGACAGGCTTATAACCTGTGAAAGAAAAACCTGAGGATTGAAACCCTAAATTTTATTTTATCTATTTATAAATTAATTTATTTAGGTTTTAATCCGTCTACTTTAATAACTATGTAAACAAACTTTACAAGAAGATTACAACTCATACTTTAGACTGTTTGCAGTCTTTTCTTAAGACAAATATCTTTTATAAACAAATAAAATAAATATATAGTTAACAGGTTAATAAACCACCATACACCTGTAATAGCCAAACTAAAGCAACAAGAAACAGTGCCTAAGTAATAATTAAATTAAGAATACATTTATGCAAGGGTTTCATTTCCATTAAACCCTATCTATTATATCCTGAACTGATAAGTATAAATTTATAAATTTTACATTACAACTGATCTACAGTCTTCACAATAACAATATTTACTTACAAAACATATCATTAATAGTAAATTTACTTCACTAACAGTTGAAGAAGAAAACCCATCTTATAGTATTAGTATCTACAAGTTAAATTATAATAAACAGAGTAATTCGAAACAGGAGTCACTTAAAAACTATAAGTACAGGAGAAACCCCTTTTATTTTAAAAACCAGAGTATGATATTATCAAGCCATAAGGCTGTAATCCCTTTTACAAGTCAAGAAAACTAAATATGAGTCACGAATTATAAGTCGGAGCTACCCAGCACCATGCAAGGGTTTTTAACAACAAAACTAAGTTATAACTTAAAATTGAGCATCTAAACATTGGAGGAATTGAAGAGATGCTTCCCTTCAAACTGTAACTCCTTTCCATTAACCTTTGCAAGCAGAGAGATGGCACGTTAAACCGGGGCTTACCCGTTTTGGCGATGAATTCAACCAGCGTTGGAGAGGGTTCTTTCAAGCTCGAAGATGAAAGGTAACCTACAAGAACAAGGTCGAATGATTTAGTTAGATACTGTTTTCATTATGCTAAAATTGAAACTAGAAAATAAAAGTAATAGCAGGGTAATTCTATTTACCTGTAAGTAAGAAATATGGAGCTGAGGAGGTAACCGAACCAGTTCAAGGAATTGCAATTTGAAGAGATGAAACCCTCATGCCAAACCTGTGACAGAGGCAGTGAGGTTCTTGTTTTCAGTTTTACACCGACGAAGGAGAAAGCCACGAGCGGAGACAAGGGTAACACTATGCCCAAATCTCTAAACTACTGACAGAGATAAGAAAACCACCCTCACGATGTTCATAAACTTCTAGAACGAAACCACATTACAAACTGGGAATTCTTTAACTCTTGCACAAAGATATAGCACTATACCACTCACTTAAGGACTGTCATTTGATGAACCAGCGAGCCTCTCATAGCCGCGAAGGAACCAAGACAGCACAGAGACAAACCCTCGAAAGAGAAATGAAGAAGATAGTGTTTCTTTACAAGCTTTTAAATCAACCAATGCAAGGTGGAGACTCATCCACGTGCCCATCAATATTTTTACTCAGCAGTGGGTCGATCAATATATTTCTCCTGCACTGTCGGGTAAAACATATTATTGCCAATGATTTATATGATAACCATGATGATAATGTTTGTTATAAAGTCAAATTCGTATCATTGCAATGATAAACAATAAAATAAAGCAATGGTTAAAACATTTGTTTGTATCGTTAACTTTTGCATTTTTAAAACCTTGTAATCAATCTTTGGTAAAAACATTTATACAAAGATCAATAGTGGAGTATATGCCTTTGACCATGAGTCGATAGTACTACTAATGACTATTCATACAAACCTTATGTTTTATGATACATGCTATGTTATTAGAACTAGTGTTATGCATACACGATTTGGTGAAGTAATTTGTTTATAGATTAACTATATGTAAGTAAATATAGATAGTAGTTCCACCCTAGAATAAATCTTATATTTGCATAAAGTCTACAGTGCTTTGGTGTGAAAACTTCTTGGAAGTTAATTTTCTTTTGGTCTCTATAAAGAACCAAACTCTTATTAAATCAAGCCATTATTTAGACTATACCTTGGTAGTTGCTAGGTCCTAAGACTACCTAGAGATAAAAGTAAAAATCACTCAGTAATATGATTAAGTGATATGACAATGCAATATTACAATAATACATGTGACCTGGTGACACTTAGAAAAATCAAAATTATAGCTTGGTGGCTAGTAGTGCAAGAAGACTATTAGAACTATATATAAATAAATAGAATGATACTCTTCACTATAAGAGCTGAATTAGAAGTAAACCTATGTAATCAATTGTAAAATTTTTATTTGAAGGTCTTAGAATTATACTCATGCTTATAAAGCAGCACATTGAACATTAGACATAGCAATAGCAGTAAGTTCATGCTTCAGTCAAAGTGTTTCTATATTAAATCATGAGCCCTATGTTCATCAGTAAAATTTGTGAGTAATTGGGTATATAATATCAAAAAAAAAAAAAAACTTAAGTAGAACTCATGCTGGTAAAAGGCACTAGTATATTACGGACAATGGTCTTTACGACTAACTTAATATACTGTCATAGATTTAAAAACAACAAAAGAAGTGCTTTACCTCATCATAGCCTTGCTTTCTATTAATCAAATTATGCTCTGGAATTTTTATTATGCTAAAGAAGTACTTCTTGACTTAACACAAAAACAAACTCCTACTTGTTCAAAAATTTACCTATGGAACCTGTAAGAATCAGAAATCCAGCTGAGTTAGCAATTGCTAAGTAAGCTTAGTTTAGACACGGGGGCTTCACTTGTTGACCAATATCCTATCACGTTAGTTCCTATTGTGGGTTTTAAAATTATTAAAAATCGAACCAATATATTGCAGGTATTGGGGGGATGAGGGGTTTAAGGTGGGGGTGGGTAGGGTGGTTTATAAGGATTGAGTTATAAAATGGGGTGGGGAGGAAGTTTTAAGTATTGGGAGGGGGTTTCAACAAAAATAGTTTGGGTCAATATCTCTCGAAATTAAGGGTATTCTTTAATATCTCACGATCGCACGTGCTATGTGAGAGGTTCACTAAGTGAAGTCCCCGTGAGTTTAGAACATAGATTCTCACCTATTTGACAAAAGAAAATCATCAGTACAGCTAGAAGCAACTGAATGCAGATCATATACATATCATATTAAAATTAAAATGGTATTAGTTTTTATGCGTTTGAAGTTAATCATTACAATTGTTAATTGTTTCATTTTTTCGCTAGCCACTAGTAGTTATCAAATTGCGACATTAGACATTTTATGTTTCATTAAAAAATTTAAATTTTTGTGAAAATTTGGGGTTATGACATGTGGTATCAGAGCACAAGGTTCAAACACTAGGCCTTGATGAAGCTCAACTTGATTATATGAAACAATGTATTAAATCATTTTATTGATGTTGTTTTCTTTTAATGTTATTGAACAGAGAAATTTGTTTCTGAGTTTAACAACATGTATGGAAAGTCTGGAGGAATATGTGGAAGAGGAATCTCCCTTTACTGAACAAGAAAACTTACAAAGAGAACCTATACCAGAAGACATAACCACTAATTCCTTAGAACTTTTACAAACAGTAAAAGAATTAAAATCTGAAATGGAATCTGTTAAAAAAGAAAATGAGAGGATTTTGAGAGCTCAGGAGGAGCTGAATCAGATCCTAACAGAAAGATTTCAAACTGAGAGAAGAAGTAAAAGAGCTGATTTAGAAGATATAAGTTACCAACATAAGTATACCAATATTAAATAGGCTAAAAATTAAAGCAGTTCATCTTCCGAAGTGTTTGGTGATCAACGTAATTTCCATTCTACTGGTGATAGTAGTGAGGCTAACCACTATACCAGAAAGAGAAAATATAAACCATATGAAGAAATTTATGGAGAGTTTAAAAAGATCAAACTGCCAATCGTCAATGGTGAAACTGAGAAGAGGGAGGAATCGGAATCCTGGTTATCTGGGATGAAGAAGTACTTCCAGATTTACAACTATTCTAACCAATTAAAGGCTAGAATGGCTATCTATAATCTTTCAGGGAAAGCTGATATATGGTGGCAAGATTTAAAGAGAGTGAAACGAATAAAAGAGAAGAACATAAATTGGAGTACCTTCAAGAATTACTTTAAAAGGAAATTTTTATTTGAACAATACTATGAAGAAAGAGCAAAAGAATTCTATGAGCTTAAACTAGGTACAATGACTATGAAAGATTTGAACAGTAAGTTTTTAAGTGTGATTAGGTATGTGGCATACCTTGTAGATGAAAAACCGAAGGTACAACGGTTCCTTATCTATTTACCTTATCACATAAAGGATAGGATTGAGAATGGCAATCCAAAAAATCTGGAAGAAGCTATGAGGAAAGCCAATTTCTGTTATGAACAGAATAGGAAAAAGGAGAGTATGGCCAACTGGAAGGCCAAAAAGAATAATAATAATTATGATCAAAAGAAAAAGAGTTTGTGCCCAATCGGAATTTTAAAAATAATAAGGCCAGAAATTTTCCTAACAAGAACTTCCAAGGGAATAAGAATAATTCACCAAACAATCAAAACAATCAAAAGAGTAAAGATTCTACTAATAATCATGGTAATTACATGAACAAATTTGAATGAAAAGAACTCATAAAGTGCTGGGAGTGTAATGGCCCACATTATTCCTCAGTCTGTCCTAATAGGAAAAAGACTGTCAGTAATATCCATACATTACAGGAGGAGATGACTGTTGGAGATTTAGAAAGGACTATTCCCAGGATCAATGCAGCCCTGGAGAATCGATAATCAGACTATCAAACTTCCATGGTGGAAGTAGAAGGTAAGATAAACCAAACACCCATAGCTATTTTAATTGATCCACGAGCTAGTCTAAGTTATATTTCACCTAAATTGGTAGAAAAATGTAAGCTTCATGTTGATAATTTTGAAAGTTCTTGGTTGGTTAAGTTAGCCACTGGTGCAAAAAGGAAGGTAACTTGTTTTGTAAAGAACTATGCAGTAGTTATGGATCAATTTGAAACTTTTGTGAAGCTTAATGTACTACCTCTGGGTTCTTATGACATGCTAATCGGTATGGATTGGTTAGAGCAACATAGGGTGATCTTAAACTTTTATGATAAAACCTCTACTGGTATAAATAAAGATGGAAAACCAATAAGCTTAAAGGGAATCCCTAGAAAAACAACTATAAGGCAGATTTCTGCTCTGCATCTTAAGAGAGCTGTTAGGAAAGGTTGCAAGGTTTATGCAGTAACAGTAACTAATGAGAAAAATCTAAATAATACAAATAAATTAAAGGTGGAGGATATACCAATTTTAAAAGAGTATGCAGATGTATTTTCGGAAGAAATTCCGGGACTACCTCCGAAAAGGAAACTAGATTTTACCATTGAACTGGTACCTGGTGCAATACCCAGCTCAAAGGCCCCTTATCGGATGAACATACTTGAACTTAATGGAATTAAATCACAATTAAAAGAACTTATTGACAAGAAGTATATTCGACCCAGTGTGTCTCCCTGGGGGGCACCTGTCATCTTCTTTAAGAAATAGGACGGAACTCTATGAATTTGTATAAATTACTGCCAGTTGAATAAGATTACTATTAAAAATATATACCCGTTTCCTCGCATAGATGATTTGTTTGATCAACTACGAGGAGCTACAGTGTTTTCGAAAATTGATTTAAGGATTGGATATCACCAAGTTAGAATTAAAGATGAGGACATCTTTAAAACAACTTTTAGGACTCAATATGGCCATTACGAGTTTTTCGTCATGCTATTTGGGCTTACTAATGCCCCAGCTATTTTTATGTGTTTAATGAACAATGTAATGCATAAATATTTGGACCAGTTTGTGGTCGTGTTTATCGATGACATATTAATCTATTCGAAATCTGAAGAAGAGCATAAAGAACATTTGAAAATTGTTTTGAAAGAGTTATGAGATCACCAACTCTTTGAAAAGTTTAGTAAATGTGATTTCTTTAAGGATAAAATCCAGTACTTAGGTCATGTGGTGACTAAGAAAGGAATTTCGGTGGATCCCGAAAAGATAAAGGCGATTGAAGATTGGCCAGTTCCTAAAGATGTAGCTGATGTTCTATCCTTCATGGGAATTACCGGTTATTACCGGAGGTTCATTGAAGGTTTTTTGAGAATCACAAATCCGATAACCTCTTTGCAAAAGAAGGGAAATAAATTTGATTGGAATCAAAAGTGGGAGGAGAGTTTTAAAATGTTAAAAACTTTATTAAGCAGCACAACTATTTTAAGAATAGCTGATCCAAATAAAGATTTTGTAGTGTGTACCGATGCCTACAATGATGGTTTAGGCGGAGTGTTGACTCAAGAAGGGCATGTTATCACTTTAAAAGAAACAATCAAAGTGATGTATAACGTGGGCATAAATCCATAAAAATTCTTGGACTGTACGACCTATAGTGTTTTTTTTCTTCGAAATATGTATATTCATATTCAAATTATCAATATATATGTCATGATGATTTTCTTCACATATAAATACTAAGATATATGTCTAGTAAATTCAATTATTAAAGGCAGTACTTGAAAATTTTAGAAATTATTACTTCGATGTAAACAATCTTTTCATTTGAATCAAAATACATAATCCCTTAATTTTAGATTTAATATAATTTTATTTTGAACTCAAAGCCCATAATCACTTTGTAAAAGGTGTTTTGTTTTAATAAAAAAAATGTATTTGGTTTTGTTTGTTGTCAATGAGGTTGTATTCCTCACTTTTTTGTTCACCTTATTTTAGATATCACATTCATGAAACATAGGGTAGGAGAGAGCACAAGGAGTTAAGCTAATATCATTTAACACAATTAAAATAAAAAAATATGTTCTCGTGAATTTATTATTACTCGCAAAAAATTCCCCCAAAAAATATTAGAACAAAAACAATCACTTAACTCCAATGATTTACAATTATTAGTTTAACTTCAACTCTAATCATGGTTATATTGGATAAACATTAGATTAACTCCAATGATTTTACAACTATTATATTGAATAACTATTAGATTATTCTAATAGTGATACACTAATTAAATTAAATTTAGATGAACTACATCTCTTAGCATGAGAAGTTGACTTTGATTGGAGTGAAACCATGCACCAAGAACAATCACTTAGGTAATGTGCAACTTATGTGACAGTTGAACTTTATCTAGTAGTTGGGAGTCGAGTTGATGCGGATTGGGCTTAGTCTAAGCTTTATATTAACTTTTAAATTAACTATTAGATACAACTATTAGCTTAACTCCAATGATTATATAACTGTGAGCCTAACTTCAACTATGAGCTTAACAACCATAAATTAAGTGATTGTTATAAATTAGCTTAACTATTAGATACAAGTAATTGACACGTTATTTAGTAAAGGAACATTATCAATATGTCTTATTTCAAACATATTAATCTTATTACTATGGTTGTTGTTAGTATTATTAATACTTATCATTTTATGAGATGATCGATTTGTGAAAGTTATTGTGCTTCACAAGAAAGGAAACAGGGTTAATGCATCAAATTTAGGATGGCTTGGTACAAATTCTATTCCATTCTGCTCCTCTGCGCTATAATACCGGTTTTGACAATTCATGACATCTACAAATGTTAACATATGAATATCCCTTCGAGCTATTTTCTTTTAAAGTTAGACTATCAAATATTTTGTAGCATCTCATTTTTCTTTGGCCGAGGCTTCTCTTGGACCAAAAACAATTTTTACACTTCTCACGTTTTGTGTTTTTTCTATTTTTGGTTCGCAAAGGGTGCCCCATCAGAAAATACTACAAGCCTAAGAGGCTCTCTATATTTACACATCTATGGAAGCTAGCACAATGTGGCAATGGCCAGCCAAGAGAAAGGAATTGTAGTGCACCAGTGAAGGGAATCGATATATTCCCTCCTAAGTCGGGGATTATGTGTGTTTTCTTGGACCAATTTAGCACACTAGTGAAGGGAATTGATTATTTACAGAGATGAGTGTCCGTCAGATGCCCGCTGGATCCCAATCAGGTCGACTTCTGGTTTAAAGCAGGTGGCAACACCACAATTGCATTAACCAGCTCTGACGGGAACATCTTATATCCATATTTTCCCCTCTTGGAGAACACTGTTAAGTGGAATTCTTGGGTTTATGAGATCAGTGTTTAGAGTGACGAATATGCTAATGAAGAGAATATAACACATATTAGATTTCCTTCTAGCACAAGCACAAGGGTTTCTTACAACAACTTTCCACAATGAAGGAAATATAATGGATGGAAAGCTAATGCATGTTTGCTTTTCTTATAACAAGCACAAAGGCATTTCAAACAACATTGGATGGTGAATGAACGCTAATGTCAGTTGGCTTTGCTATTGGTACGACTACATTGCCATAAAATACATTGTGCCATGAAGGAAATATAATGCAAGTTAGCTTTCCTTCTATCACGAGCATAAAGGAATTTCTTACAACAACACTGCATAGTTAAGGAAAGCTAATGCATGTTATCTTTATGTGTTCCTTCTATCAAAAACACAAGGGAATTTCTAACAACAACATTACCTGGTGAATAAAATCTAACGTTTGTTGTAAGGTCTTTGATAAAAAAATATCGTAAACACCACTGAGTAAGTCTTTTGTATGCACCATATGACAATAGTGCATGAAAAATACCCTTTGAGAAACAACCAATAATGGAAGACGTTGATAAATGTAATGAATTCCATCAATGTTGAAAATGGAATCCATGGAAAGACATGAAACTATTGAGGCTTGGAAATTCGCAGGCAACAACAGCAAGGGATTCTCCCCAATCAACGTTCCTAACTAGCCCGTGACTGTTTGGTATGGGGAATCCATCCGGTTTGCGGTCCGGCTACCATAGGTCAGGTAACAAAAATAAAGGGTTTTACTGGTTGTGGCCCAGTTCACCGTGTATATTTTTGTATTTTAAACTTTAAGTATGATATGCAAGTGCCTATATAACATGCAGACTAATAAAGAATACGAGGAGAGGTCACGATGTGATGCGTAGGTTCTTACCTCTTGTCTTAAACTCTCGCATCTAAATCACACACACAACAGAAAAAAAGACTAACTAAGCTGTCCCTAGGGAGCAATATTATCAATTAATGAGTGATGTATTACTATTCATATGTTAAGATAAATCACAGATAGCTATTCTTAGAATCAAAACACATAAACATGAACAAAGATATGCGCAACAAGATAGCTCATCGTTTGTTAAAACATTCATTAGTCATAGTGGAAAAAATATCATAAAATAAACCAGAGAACATTCATACAAGAACATAGGTTCAGAAAGTTAGAATGATCTCACAGTTAATGAAACACAGCTGAAAATGAAATAGTTCCCCTTCAACATTTTTCATTTCACCACGTTTGAACATTCCACACAGTACTTTCTCCAACAGGCAAAATTGTAACTTTATTATTGCAAAATGAAATAGTTCCTCTTACAACAAGTGTTTTCACAAGTCTCACTGGGAAAAATCCCCCCTTCCCACTAACTTTCATATATTTATATAAGAACTAGCTCCCAACCTTTAGGTTTCCCACCAACCATTGTAATCTCATAGTTTTTTCATTTTGCGAATGCTCATGATTCAAACGTTACGTTTAAGATAAAAATTTTATGAAATGGGGCTGGCTTGGTAATTGACGAACTGCCCAAGCCTGATCCTTTGATCTTAATGATTACGCTCTACAATTCCTTGGTCCCTCCGAGACTTTGTTGGTCTCATACCTTCGTTATTTTCTTTTCCTCGAGAAACAAACTTTGCTTCTCTATGCTTTGGCATGCTTTGTCCTCTAGCTACATCTCCTTCACCGCAATGGTATTCAAATGGATCTAAGAAAATTTCCTATGTCCGTCTGCGATCAAATGAAAACTCATCATTTATCCAGACCATTTTCAATAAACATAAACCATAATACCAATAAAATGAGTATTGAAAGAAAAGAAAAAACCGGGACTGCGTTTTCATGTGAAAATCTCAACTTGATAAAAACAAAGCATACTCGTCATTCATGAAACCAATTACAAGATCATAAAAACGATGGGAAAATGACCAAGAAATGGGCATATAAAAATCCCCATCGATGAATCAAAACACTTGAAATCAGTCGGTTAGTTCATTAGAACACTGCAACAATGGGTGACCCATAGTCTAAGGGTTCCAAAGCACAAACCAAAATTCGGCGCGATAAAACGTCGGAGGTCAAATCTACTAAAGCATCGGATGGTTAGTGCGCTACATAGCCGCAACAGCGGAAGTCATACGGTCAAAAAAATTCTGCAGACTAGTCAACATCGGAGAAAAATAGAACAGGACATCGGCGAAAGGAAAAGCAGTCCGACGGACAGTTAGTCTACTATGGGGCCACAACAACAAAACACAATCAGCCCTCAACCTCTGATTAGAGTCACAACACCTTCCAAAACATCGCAAAGCAATATTTTTTAAATAATAAAACACGGGATCAGCGAAAGATTTTAATCATCGGTGCAATCTCTAATTGTCTTCCGAAAAAGCAGCAACTAAAGATCCCATTTTAAACCTCGGCCAAACTTTGGCAACGATAAAACAACATGAAACCTGCTAAGTTATACAGTCCAAAGCATTCACAGACCCAAACAAATTCCTGAAAAGCAAGAAAAGTTGGCCTCAAACAATCCAAACGTGTAGCAGAGTGGAAACAAATGGTCTTCAACAAAATCAACAAGGAGGGTCCAAAATTTTTAGAAAATTTGGGAATTGTTGCAGTTGCAACAATTGGAGGCTAACTAGTGAACCGAGACCTCTGAATAAAATCCTCCTTAAGTAACAGACTATTTGGCAGTAAAACCAACATGTTGAAATCTTCTAGATGTCTAGATTCCCATAATGGAAAATATATGTACGTTTAATCATTGATGATAATCCAATTTTAGGAAATGGAAACCAAAATCTCAAAGTCAAGATAACTCTTTTGAGGCTAAGTAGATGAATTTCATTTTACCTTTGTCTTTGTGTAGCTTCCAGCTTAGACACCATAGGATTGTAACACATGGTACATAGAAATATTCATTTGTTCCCCATTTCCATGCCATTTTACACTTTTGTCCCTTTTGAACCTTTTGTTCTTTTGAGTCCCCCTTATGCCTTTCTTTCTGAATTTTATTCAGGCTCTTCTATCCATAATGTCCTTTTGTGTGAGACATGTATTTACTTTTTAGCTCATGGACATAGAAGAACTTTTGGCAAATTTGTATTCATATGTTTCAATACTCTGCTTTGATATGTATTGCTTTTTTTAGGAGTTTTGACTCTTATCAGCCTTTAGGATTTTAAATCTTGGCATGGGATCATTTATATATAATAAACTGTTTACCTTGCTTCCTTTCCGCGGGTCTTTCGTTGTCACACCCTAGGACATTTTAGATGTGAAATGGATGGAGCCTCGAAATAGTATTCCAGACTTTTTGATTCTGAGTTATTTTCAGGGATTGCGCCAGACTTCGATGTGTTCATAGCCATTTAGGAAAACTATTTACTAGAAAAAATTTCATCATATTCAACCAATAAGATACAATCTAATACCCAAAAATCTCAATTTATCCAGGGCTCTGATGCTTTCCATGCAACCAAAAGTTTGCCTCTTTTATTGAAATCAAAAGAAAACTAAACTAAACCAAGACGGAAAATAAACAAATCAAAGCAGAAAACAAATCAATTTATTTATGTACAACACAAAATAAAAACAAAAAATCAAGAAAAATAAGGTTTAAGAACTAAACCATTTACTGGTAAGTTCTCCTCCCATCCCTGTAAATCTTGCAATTTATAGGTTGAGGGGCCAAGTTTTGCTGCAATCTGGAAAGGGCCTACCCATAACTGTTGAAAATTCGTGTGCTTTCCCTTCTCATCATGTGGGTGATCCCACTTAAGAACCAAATCCCCCACTTCAAATTCTTTTGTTCCAGCTTTGTGCTTATCAAACCACCTCTTTACTACCTCCTGTTGTTGCTTAAAACGTTCTCTAGCTTTGGACCTAGATTTCTCCACCTTCAAAAGATTATGGATTCTTATCTGCAATACTTCATTATCTAATCCTCTTGACTCCTGAGCTATTATGGAAGAGGGTAGCATGATATTAGGGAGCAGAATGGCCTCTTTTCCATAAACGAGGCTATACAGTGACACACCTAAGGAAGTCTTGGGTGTGATTCTATCAGCCCAAAGAGCATTTGGTAATGCTGAATGCTAGCTTCTCTGGTTTTCTATCATAGTATTTTTTAATATTCTAATCAGATTCTTATTTGTAGATTCTTCCAAACCATTTCCTTGCGGATAATAATTTGCAAAATAATGTAACTTAATCCCCTTTTCATGAGAAAATGCAGTTAATCTAATAGAAGAAAAATAAGTAACATTATCGAAATCTAGAGACATTGGACCCCAAACCTGGTTATAATATGATCTTGCAAGAAGTCTATGACCGCGTCTTCATTCACTTTACGCAATGGAATGGCTTCGACCCATCGTGTGAAGTAATTGGTTGCTGTCAGAATATACTTTTGTTGCAAGGAAGAATTTGGTTTTATCTCTCCAATGATATCAATTCCCCATTTCTCAAATGGTTCTATTATCATCACAGGATTTAATGGTCCTGTTGCTTTAGCTTGTCTTCCACCACACCTCTGGCAGATGTCACACTTTTTGACAAGGGCATGTGCATCCTTGAACAGTGTGGGCCAATAGTATGCGGCTCTAAGAATTTTATGTGTTGTCGTATCTCCAAAAAAATGTCCTCCAGCAGGCCCATCATGTAACTCTATCATGACCTTCCTCGCATCTTCTTTCTCTAAGCATCTAAGAAGAACTCCATCATAATTCTTCCTGAATAATATTCCTTCAACAATTTGATATGAAGCTGATTTAAGATGCAGTGCTCTTCTTTGCTTAGAAATCCAATGTTCTGGTAGCAATCCCTGCTGAAGGTAATGCACAAGATCTCGATACCAGGAATCTGGATCTGTGAAAAGAGGACATACATCCATCAAGTGTAACTCAACTTCATTTTCCCAGTTATTTTCTTCATTGTTTTAACTCTCAGCCATTAGTTTGCACAATCCTTACCCTTTAACTATGGAGGCTGGCTTGAATTTGAGGTCATACTCCTGTAAATCTATTACCCAGTTTCCTCTTCTTTCTCTTAATTCTTTTTTTACGAAGAGAGACCTCACAACTGGGTGTGGAACTATTACCTTTGTCCGGTTCTTAAGTATATACAGCCTGAATTGTTTTACCGCTTTGAAGATTGCGTAAGCTTGTTTATCCACAGCTGGGTAATTCAATTCGCCCCCCTGCAGACCAGTGCTCATAAATGATATGGGGAACTCTTCTTCCCCATCTTCCTTTTGGATAAGCACCACCGCTAGTGAATCGTCAGATACGAAAGTGTACAAAATAAAATCTTTCTCAAAATCCAGAATTTTGAGGGAGGGTGCATGCACAACAGATGTCTTTATTTTACTAAATGCATTCTTCTCTGCACCAGTCCACTTGAATTGTACACTTTGTTTCACCATTTGCTACAAAGTTTTAACAATTTGAGCGAAATCCGGGACAAACCTTCGCATGAAATTTATTGTCCCCATAAATGATTGCATGCCCTTTTTATTATGGGGTAAGGGAATCTGTTCGATAGCTTTGATCCTGTCTGGGTCTATGGATATCTCCTTCTTAGAAACCACGTGACCCAATAACTTTCCTTCGGTAATAGCAAACACACACTTCTTGGGGTTTAATGAGATACCATATTTTCGGCAGCGTTTGAAAATCTGTTTTAGATGGAATGCGTGTTCTTATCTTTTCTTTGAGAATATTGTGATTTCAATGAGGTATACTACAACACAGCGGCCAATCAGACCATGGAAAGCTATTTCCATAGCCCTCTGGAAAGTATCTCTAGCATTTATGAGTCCAAAGGGCATCCTTCTGTAAGAAAAAGTCCCCCATCTTGTTCTAAATGTAGTTTTAAGTCTGTCTTCTTTAGCTACTAACACCTGATTGTAGCCAAAGAATCCATGTAATAAAGAAAATAACTCAGAACCTGAAACCATTTGCAATATCTGTTCCATGGGTGGGACAAGATAATTGTCTTTATCCGAAGCGCGATTTAGGTTTATGAAATCCACACATAGTCTAATTTCTCCAAATTTCTTTCTTACTGGTACCAGAATTGAAACCCATTTCGGGTGTCTAAATTTGAAGATAATTTTAGCATCCAACAACTTCTTTACTTCATTCTGGATTAGAGGCTCTAGTTTTGGATGCATTTTCCTTAAAGGTTGTTGATAGGGCTTGACCCCAGATCTGATGGGGATAACATGCTGAATAATATTGGTGTCATATGTCTTCAGATCTTCATATGTCTAGGCAAAAAAATCTTTGTATTGTTTGAACAGATTGATGAACTTATTTTTTTCACCTGGAAAGAAACACTTTCCCAAATTCACATATTTAGGCTCAATTTCAGTCCCTAAATTAATCAACTCGAACTGTAGAGACGAGCTATGAGTCTTCACATTTAATGGCCTTCTGAATTTATCATTTAATTCAAACATCTTCTCTAAAGTCCTGACTCCTTTAGGAATAAAATTATCAAATTTTAGCTCAGCTTGATGTTCTTCATCATCAATGATTGCCCCTTTGAAGGTCTCGTCATTTGCCAAACATTCCAGAATCTGCTGATCATCATCAAAAACTCGTAAATTAGTAATCATACCTGGAACCGAAGGCCTGAAAAGCAATTCAATAGAACACCAGCTATTAGAGGGCACAATCCTCGCAGCTGAGGTGGCTAACAAGTCAGCTACTGCACTCTTAAGTCTAGGAATCGATACAATATTAAATGCATGAAAACATTTAAGCAAATCCCATACTTCATTTTGATAAGCTTTTAAATGAGGGGAATGCAATGTATTTGATTATGAATTTGTTTTACAATTATTTCAGAATTCCCATACACTTTCAGATTTTCTACCTTTAATTCAATTGCTTTTCTTAGTCCCTGAACTAATGCTTCATACTCGGCTATGTTATTGGTTCATTCAAACTCTAACCTACATGAAAGAAAATTTTTATTTTTCTTAGGATCAATAAGGACATAGCCAACTCTTGATCCTTCCAAAGTTTTAGACCCGTCAAAGAAAAGCGTCCAAAAATTGGTTATCACTATTGTACATGAATCTACATTTACATCTACAGCTAAGTCTACTATTTTACAATCAATTTCATCAGCCTGTGAAAACCGAAGGAGATCAAGCTGAGTATTTGATATACCAATGGCTTCTTCTGCTTGATAGTTTCCTGGTTCTAGCTCGATGAATTAATTTCCCAAAACATAATTCACCGATTCATTCTTACCTTCTAGCTGAGTGACATTGTGTTGCATGTGGGGCTCCCTTAAAACCTTAATTTGATTTGGGCTTCCTTTATAAGGTAGCCACAGGTGTGACCAGTCCGAAGCAAAATATCCATTCAGCTTTGCCGACCAATCTCTACTCAAGACAAGTCCATAAGCCTCAGGTATGTCTACTACTACAATACCAATGAATTGACATACCTTATCATTTGAAGATAAGTGAATGAGGACATCCTCCATTTCCCCAATTACCTTCACATTTGTTCTGTCCAACTGAATGACCTTCCAGGTAGATGGTTTAGGTTGTCCATTTATCCTTTTGCAAACCAATAGCAGCATAACATTTACTGATGCCCCTAAGTCTACTAGACAATTGTGCACGTTATGGTTGAAAATTTCAAAGGTAAGGAGAAAAGGTGGAGTCTTGTACTTGTAGAAATTCAGGCCTGCAGTAGATTAATTTCACTCACAGCAATTAACAATTGATCATGCAAATTATCAACAATGGAGACTGAATATGGAGCTGT
>LPNX010303038.1:0-11726 GCA_001517045.1 Pseudotsuga menziesii
CAGCAAAAACCCTAAACAAGCTGCCCTAAACCACATGGTTTCCAAAACCATGGGCCAGCACTCCACCACTAAAAAACTATAAATAAGTGGTGGAGACTCCTTATTTCACATCCACAGTCATAAGCACCCTTACTCTGCCGAAACATCTCGTGAAACCCTAGCTTACCATCAAGCTATTTTCACCATTGAGACCCCTTTTGGCCTATTTTCCACCATCGGAGAAGGAGAAGGAGCAGCTCGGAGCTCGGAGCCACCAACATCGGACCAGCGCAACGGACTCCACCAACCTCTTCATCAGAGGTAACATAAATAAAATACAATTATACATTTCCTTACTGTTTTGCTTTACGTTATTCTACTTTAGTTTAGTTTATTTCCATTTATATTATTGAACTGCTACTAAGGAATCCAGATTCCTTAGTAGGTGCTCATTAGCACAAGCTAGGGTGAAAACCCTAGCTACACCGGAGAGATCCAGTTATCTCTTTCCGAGATTTGGCACACATTAAACAAGTTGGAACTCTAGAAGCATATATCTTAGAGTTCCAAAAGGTGGCTGTAATGGTCACTTACATATCAGAATCAAGGCTGATCCTTTTGTTTACAGAAGGACTAGCTGAACCATTGAAGGGGTTGGTGAAGGCTTACCGACCCAACACTTTGCAAGAAGCAGTGAGCAGGACTAGAGACCTGCAGGATGCAATTCCAAGGACCAAGTATCCTCCCAAACCTCTTACTCCTCATAAATTTCATAATCAAATACATCCTATGAGAAAATTTCCTACCCCTGGAAAGAGAAATGACTCCTACAAGGATCAGGATGAATTGAGGAGAAAGAAGCTATGTTTTTTCTTCCCAAAACCATGGGCTCCGGGTCACAAATGTGTGAAGGGGAAATCACACTATATTGAATTATTTTTTCAAAGTGATGAAGAGGTGGTGGAAGAAGCTAAGACGGCTTATGGAGAGTATGAAATAGCTGAAGAAGAGGAGCAGCCCCATCAAACCAAGAACGAAATTGCAGTACTCAGTGGAGCACCCTGGTTCCATACTTTAAGGCTGAAAGGAGTATTGCAAGGGCATAAATTCACAATCCTTGTTGACAGGGGTGCCACCCATAATTCTATTGAATCAACCCTTGTGGAGAGGATATAACTACCTATCGATTCCTTTGAAGGATTCATTGTGGTCACTCTTGGTAACCATACCATGGAATGCAACTGATGGATTCCAAATCTGCAACTAAACATCAGTGACTATACTGTGAAAGACAAATTTCATGTTGTCAATGTGACAGACACCAACATGGTGTTGGGAGTACTAGTATAGATCCAAATCCTAGGCTCTATCATGCCCCGAGAGTGATCAAATCTTTGGAGGTGCAAACCTCTTCTTAAGTATTGCACTCTTGCACTCAACTATCAACTTTAGTATGATTCAGACCAAAAGACACATCTTTTTATTTAAGGTAGACATATAATATTTTTATTATTAATATTTAATACTATTTATGGCCAATATATAAAATTTTATATTATTTTTTATTTTGTTAAGAAAAAACATTACATATCCCCCATCCATGGTCTTAAAAACATGTGCAACGCCCTCCTAAACTATGTACAATAAAACCATGGGTTGTTTAGGAGGCCTTGCACATGGTCTTAAAACCATTTGCAACGGCCTCCTAAACCATGTACAATAAAACCATGGGATGTTTAGGAGGCCTTACACATGGTTTTAAAACCATTTGCAAGGCCCTCCTAAACCATGCACAATAAAACCATGGGTTGTTTAGGAGGCCTTGCACATGGTTTTAAAACCATGTGCACCACCATCATTTTTTTTCGCAGATAATTCAATTTTCTATTTTTTATCATTTTGTTAAGTAGGAACATTAAAACATCTCCACCATATTGTGTTGTTTTTTCTGACATTTTTTTTGGCAGATAATTAAATTTTTCTTTTTTATTCAACATCTCCCCCTTATTGTTTACAAGAGGAACATTACATAAAGTTACAAGATCTCCCCCATACTGGGTTGTAGAGTGCCTCTTGTTATAGCTGATTTTACCACACCTAGTGAATCACACTTGTATGGCCTTCCCTTGTCCCTCTGTAGACTATTTAGACCTCATGGACCTTTTTTATACCTTTGATGTTTCCAAGATCATCCCCCAAAACATGCTTAAATTGCTATACGCGACTTTTAAACCCTTTCTCGTGTATATACACAAATTTGACCCCTAAAACCATGTACATCGAGATGTGTGCAAAAGGCCAAATTCTTTTGGAGTTTTCCTTGATGTGGATCCAACTCACTTGTCTCCTAGCCTTCCATATGCCTTGAGATCACTCGGATTCGACCCTTCATTGCCCCATTGAAGAGCTATATAAGGAACCCTTTGGATACATTGAAGCATATATGAGAATTGAGAGCAAAGAAACTATAGTCCATTATTGTCAGAACTTATAATTGATTCTGCATCCCTTTGTCCCTTGGAGCACTTTTGTGTTCTTCCCAAGCTTGCCTTTTTCCTGTGAGCTTGCTATCGAGAGATGGAGGATTGAAGTGGTGGAGGCCCAAGTGGGGGATTCAGTTTCTTCGATTCGCAGACGTGCCGACAGAGGTTGTATTCATTGTAATCTCTAATTTTATATTAATATAAATATCTTTTCCTGTCCAATAATGTATGTTTGAATGAATATTTTATCCATGGATGATTTCAAATTCTTATACATTATTGATTATATATGCTAGAGTAGATCTAACACCAATATATATAGCATGCTCATCTTGTTTACTGATTGTTGAGGGAGTAATTTATCAATTCAAGATGGAGTTGAAAAGCTCAACGAGGATCTACATCAACCGTCTGGAATAAGGTACGAATCGAGATCCTTTAGTGTTAGATATTTGATTTCTCTTGCATATTGGAAATGATTGATTTCTAGAGTCAAGCTGTCTATTGTGGTACCCCAAGCCATAGGAATTTCTCTCTGTAACTGAATTGGTGACTCCGCTGGGGATTTCCTAGTAGTTGTCCTTTGGGGGTTTCTATCGGCATTCAATGATTTTGAATTGCTCTTATTTCTCTATTTCTGTGTCGGGTCTGGGGGCATGTTTTCCTGGTAGTGTCTGATTGGTGTGAAGTTTGTCTTAGCTTGTTTGTTTTCCTTTATTTTCATGCACTTTTCTTCCTGTACGTGGGTTTTTAACTCACAGTCGCATATATACGTGGTTTTTATTGATAAATCCGCGTACGTACGCGGGTTTACTGCGAACAGTCGCATATGCCCTTATTTTTTCCTTCTAGAGGAAGACGGATTGTTGCTGGGTGAATTTTGATGATTGCTGAGTCTCCTTTGACACTGCTAGAGTCTATACACACCTCTGTTTTTGACCAAAGACACTTTTTTTAGGGTAATTTTTTTTTTAAGAATGTTCTTGTCATTGCATTTTCGATTTTTTGTTTTGGGATTAGTGCATTAGATTTTTTTTACCTTAGTACTTTGTGTGAGTGCTGTTTGATTGTGTTTTTCGAGTCCGAGGGTAGTAAAATCATTCTTTTGCTTTACTATCTCATTTTTATTTCAAAAAATCCAAAAATATTTGCTTCCTTGCATCATTATGCATTGCACTTTGCATTTCACATGGTACTTGCACTAGGTTTGCTTTGAAGTATTAGTTAGGATTTCATATATGAATGATTGCACTTATCATTTGAAGATTTTTTTTGCATTTCACGTAGTAGCATACCCTGTTTTTCATTGGACACAATGCATTTGCATTGATTGTTAGGTGTGCATTTTGCTTCATGTTGTGTCATAACACCACTGGTTGCATGGCCATCTACCTCTTTTGAGTAATAAAGCCAAATAAAATTAACGCTTAATTAAAATGGATTACACTATTTTCTTTGATAGGGTACACCAACAAGATTAGGTTTTAGGGTCTTGGAATACTTCATTGTGAGTAAATTCTCCAAGACCACTAAACAACAACATGTATGTGTCTGTCCAGGTGAGAGTGTGAAATCCCTTGGTATAATTAGTGTTTCTCAGGATCCCCCTCTCAAGAGGGAGTTAAGCATGAGGCAATGTGAGTGGTTATTGATTGGGATGACCCCTAGTCATAACTGAGTAGCACCGGAGATATTTCCAGGATTGTATTCATATCTGGGGGCTCTTTTGAGAGTTTCGGGCTTTGCTATCCTACCCATACGGTCAATCCCACCTGCGACTATCTGCTTGAGCATTGATTATATTGAGGTGACCTTAGTTGCCTTACATAGGATATCAAGGGGGTACTTTGCAGGGGTTATTCTACAGGTGTCCCGGCCAAGTTGGGGTCGGACAGCACAGTCGCTTTACGCGTTGAAGCTGAGGGCCACAATAATTGGTTATGAACCTCCGCTTGTTGTGTATGGGAGTCTCAAGCCTCTCCTAGGCGAGACATACCTGCTTCATTCGGGAGCTCACTTATCCTACCCTTGATTGCTTGTGTTTGGCTT
Source organism: Pseudotsuga menziesii (assembly GCA_001517045.1). Taxonomy (NCBI): domain Eukaryota; kingdom Viridiplantae; phylum Streptophyta; class Pinopsida; order Pinales; family Pinaceae; genus Pseudotsuga; species Pseudotsuga menziesii. Next base: position 4,512 of record LPNX010303038.1, read on the forward strand.
TAGATTTTATTGGTGTATGCTCTGTGCACATTAGCTTTCCTAGGGTTTGCATAATTAGAGAGTCTTTTACATTTTTTGAGTCATTGTGGATTCGGGTTCGACTCCTCACCATTCTTGTCATTTAGCAGGACTTCCGCCTTCTACATCTCCTCCTACTTTGGGAGAGAGAAACAGACAGTCTAGGCGGACTACTTCGCACATTGATTCACACATGATGGGAGATCATGGAGATGACACTCCTGAGTTTCCTTCTACACTTTGAGATGTGGAGGACGAAGAGTTTAATCCTACATTTGATCTTTCACCTGATTTTCCTGCACATTCTGGGTTTGATCCTTCACATGATAGACCTACTCACTCTAGGTATGATCCCTCATTCACTGGTCACCGGTATTGGATGCCGGGTGACGAGACTCATCATGAACTTGCAATCACTAGTTATGGTATGTCTGGTATCCCCACTCGTGATTCAACATTTCATGTTGAGTCAGAGTTTGAGCTTAACACTATGCCTGGGGGCACTCCTATTCCTTACCATGCGAAGAGGTTTGGGAGCACAAGTCACATTGCACCTTCCATCCTGGCGGTGGAAGCTACATCACATATTCCTCCTAGACCTAGTGTTAGTGATCCTATTAGGATACCAGATCCAAGACGAGTGACTATAGGGAACACCATGTACACAATTTCACATGTCCCTTCATCCTTTATTCCTTGTTCTTCGAATCCTATTCCTCCCCCTTATTCACATGGTCCTTTGGGACGAAACGTTACTACGAGTCATGTCCATACTGCTGCTACTCGCACAGTTGTGTCTCAGAGTCAAGCACCTCCTGTTGTTTCAGGAGGTCATATCCCTGCTTCTGGAGGTCATGTTATTACTTTCGGAACATATATTCCTACTCACAGAATGTCTCATGGGGCATCTCATGGGATTTCTTATGGACCTTATTATGGAATGCAGTATGGACAAGGTTATTCACCGTATGGGTATAGGTATCAACAACCCGCTTACTCTCTGAATTATGGCTTTGTAGCCCCACATAGTTAAGGCACACCACATTATGGTGCTTCCATGCTACCCTATACAGGTCAGATGGGAGGAGGGCACTATGGCCAAGGCCATGGTGGTTACGGTAATCAGGCTTATGTGAACCATAATTATCAGGGAGTGAGGCATCGACCTGCTCATCCTAGGCTCCCTTTCCTCGCAACACTAAATCTTCCTGACTTGTCGAGACTGATGAACGATCCTATATCTCATGACTCGGATTGGCCGGTTGTCCCTAATAAGATTCCCTCGAACATCCCCAAATTCGAGGGCAAACCAGGAGAATATCCAAGTGAGCATGTTACTACATTTCACCTATGGTGCTCTTCAAATTTATTACATGAATATTTGATCCGTTTAAGGCTATTTCAACGCACCCTTACAGGGCCTGCCACGAAATGGTATATAGAGTTACCTAGGGGGGCATTCGCTTTGTTCGATGACCTAGATATGACTTTTCTCAACCACTTCCAGCTACCAGTGCGTTACGATGTTGGTACAGAACTCTTGTGGACATTTTGACAAGATAAAGCCATGTATATCTCGGACCATATCCAAGAGTGGCGTAGACAGAAGAGGTTGATTAAAGCCTTCATACTGCCAGAGTTTCTCCTCGAGTGGTTCCTTAAATCGTTACTGCCTTATATAGCGAAGGATGTTTCTACATATGGAGTTCAGAATGAGGAGCAAGCCATTTTTAGGGCGTAGGAATTAAAATTGATTTATGCTTAGTCTGGTTTGTTATATGATATTATTCCTAATGCTCCACGTTCTAGTTTTGAACCTAAAGTTAAACCTGGACCACATGCCGATGGAATTATTGGTTGTACAAGTGCCAAGCCTATGGATTTAGTTGTGAAATAGGTCAGTCAATTATCTATCAACCAATCTGCCTCGGGATAAGCCACAGCTTCGTCTCAACCCACCCAAACGGCGAGTGTGCTTTCAGTGCAATCATCAGACCAGAAGGGTAACCAACAACCCGAAAGGAATGAAAAGAAGGGTAAACAAAATCGTAAGGATGGGAATAGGAATGAAAATACCAAATCTAATGACAAGAATGCCCGAAATGCTAGGGGGACAAGCAACCTAAACGTAAGGTTAAGTTTCCTTGCAAATTGTGTAAGGAAGACCACCTCACTTGCTTGTGCCCTCAGATTGATGAAGCCTCGAGATTCATAGCACAGGGCCCAGCCGTGCTAACCAACCCTTTACCACATAATCAAAACATGAACTAGAGGACCCATGATTAGTCTGGTGGTGATCAAGATCCATCGGAGGCTAGTGGTCATGGTTGCATCAATATGGTCCATGCTACTAAAGTTGTGACTCATGCGAAAGACTATGGTTCATCACAACCTGACCTTGGAAAGGAACTTGACCCACCTGGGAGTCCTTTGCGTATTGAAAAACCTATGGATAAACCTAAAGTTGCACCTCGCATTCCTAAGGGAGTCCTTAAGTGTTCGGGGCACAATCCTAATGCCCGAGCCACCCAGCACTATTCTGTTGTCGAGGATTTGGGCCACACTCCTTGTGCGATGTCTGCACTTGAAGTACTTCAAAGTTGTCCTTCGCAAAGGAATGCTTTGCTTTCTACCCTAGGTGTGAACGATGATAATTCTTCCTCCTTGATCAACTTTGAAACCGCAGGACTTCAGCCTCGCTTGCCTTACTATGTGTCTCTCTTGATTCATGTATAATGTCTTAACATGACCATCAAATGCATTGTGATTGACGAAGGCGCTACTACTTCCGTGATGTCTTTGGCATGTTGGAAGGGTTTGGGTTCCCTTGAGTTGTCTAAATCCGGTACCATGTTGACTACTTTCGATGGAAGATCATTTCGACCACATGGCATTCTTCCTTCTCTTAAAGTCCGTTTGGGAGGGAAGACCATTGCGATAGAGGTCAAGGTGGTTGATGCACCCCTTGACTACAATTTGTTGCTGGGTAGGAATTGGATGTATAGTATGCAAGCCGTAGCTTCTTCTCTATTTTGAGTTGTATGCTTTCTGTTTAATGGGAAGATAGTTACAATTGATCAAATGTCATTCAAGAATCCGTCAATTACCACATCTTTGGGAGCTTCCATCCTGATTGTAGAGCACTCTCAGCTGACAACTGGGAGTGTGGGTGTTGGCATGTATCCATCCCTTATGGGAAGCTTTAGTTGTCCTGCACCTATCCTTATGATAGGGTCTAGTTCCGGTGAGGCTTCGACATCTATGACATCGGTGTCTTTTCGCACAACTTATATGGAAGATCCTTTGATTCTTCCTACACTGAGTCCTTCAAATGAGCCCATCGAGATGGACATGCCATTGCTTGCAAATATGATAGCTTATCAAGCTAATATTCCATGTGTTGCAGAGCCTAGTCCTTCATCTTCATGGACGGAGGAGGAGGACCCGTATGTACTGCCTGCATGGGCAGTTTAGTCTTCTCACACACATGATTGCCTTGATAGGGTTTTTCCTTCTGATGAGACTATTATTGAGGCTATGTCTAGGGTTGAGCCACCTTAGGAAGAATTGCATCATAGATCTTATTTTCTCCCTGAGCTTAACTGTTTGGAGTGTGAAGACCATAGGGAGATTCTTAGTGAGAGAATTGGTAGTCCCATGATTCCATTAAGCTCTCTTGGTCCGATGGCTGATAGAAACATGGCGAATATATCTCCTACCATCCCTATCAATATCTCTCACGATCCTAGCAATATTGAGAATGTCTATATTGGGGAATAATGTTCCCATGCTGAGATTCAAGAGTACACCAAGCTGTTTAAAGAATTTCGTGATAAATTTGCTTGGTCTTATGATGAAATGCCAGGTATCGACCCTCACATTATTGAACATGAGATTAAAACTTATCCCAGTGCTAAGCTTGTTCGACAATGCTTGCGTGCAATGAATCCTAGGAAAGCACCCTCGATTAAGGCAGAGATAGAAAAACTGTTAAATGCTGATTTTATCTATCCCGTTCCCTTGACGGAATGGGTATCAAACCCCGTTTCGGTTGATAAGAAGCAAGGAACGATACACATATGTACTGATTTTCGTGATTTGAATCATGCATGTCCTAAGGACAATTTCCCTACACCATTTATTGATAAAATTTTGGATGGGTGTGTAGGAAGCGAGGTATTTTCCTTTATGGACGGTTTTTTCAGGTACAATCAGATACAAATTAAACCCGAGAACCAACATAAGACTGCCTTTATTTGTCCTTGGGGAACCTTTGCATATAGAAAGATGCCTTTTGGGCTTAAAAACGCTAGAGCCACTTTTCAACGGGCTATGACCTTGATCTTCTATGATTCAAATCGATTATTGAATTTTTTTTGGATGACCTTGCTGCTCACTCTCATATGAGGGTGCGTCATTCCTACCATTTGAGATTAGTATTCGAAAGGTGCCACCATTACTTGTTCAGGTTAAATCCTCATAAGTGCATCTTTTGCATGAAGTATGGTCACTTATTAGGGTTTATTGTCTCTAAGGAGGGTATAAGAGTCGACCCTTTGAAGGTAGAGGTAAGACTTCAATTGTCTCCCCCGAAAAACATTAGACATCTTCAATGTTTGCAAGGCATGGAAAAATTATTACGGAGATTCGTTGTCAATTTTACCAATTTGACTAGAGGATTTATGCGTTTTTTGAAGAAGGACACCACCTTTTGTTGGGATGAGTGAGCCCATGAGTCTTTCGATGCGCTTAAACGAGCCTTAGCATCGACCCCGGTGATTAGTCCACCCGACTATAGTCGTGACTTTCTACTTTATGTGGCTACATCCATGGAGACGATTGGTATGGTTTTGGTTCAACAGGATGAGGAGCTCTAAGAGCATGTCATATATTATCTGAGCCAAAACCTTATAGATGTGGAGATCCATTATTCCCATGTTGAGAATCTTGCCTTAGCTACCGTACATGCAGTTCAACGATTGAAACATTATATTCTCCTTCGCCAGACCTTGGTTGTAGCCCATGTCAATTCGTTTCAATTCATCCTCACTAGAAGGATGATTGGGGGAAAGTATAATAAGTGGATTGTCATCCTCCAATAATTCGATCTCAAGTTTGTTTCGGAAAAATCAAAGAAGTCGTTAATTTTTGCGGAGCTTATATCAGATTTCCCAAGCGAGGAGGACGAGAAGGTTTGTGAAGATACGTTTGTCGATGAGCACATATTCTTAATCTCAACTTTGGATCCATGGTATGGAGACATTATCATATATTTACAAACATTGAAGGTCCCTACTCACCTCTCACGGGATGAACGATGAGGATTACATCATGTATTCACGAATTACCTCATAGTGGATAACACATTGTACCGCCATGGGGTAGATTCCATTTTACGTTGTTGTTTAACTCACGAGGAGGCTGAGCTTGTGTTGAATGATTGCCATGGAGGGGCGTGTGGTGGTCATTTATCTGGGCTTTCTACAGCCCAAAAAGATCTTAAGAGTAGGTTATTGCTGGCCTTCGATCTTTAAAGATTGTGTCAACATGGTCAAGAAGTGCCACCCTTGCCAGGTGTTTGCACGGAATATGCACTCACGTCCTATCCCGTTACATCCCATTATCACTGCCATTCCCTTCACTAAGTGGGGGCTTGACTTCATGGATTGCAACCCAGCTTTGGCTGGGGGGCATCATCACATCATAGTGGCTATTAATTACTTCACGAAATGGGCTGAGGTTATGCCTACAGTTAAATCCGACGGTGAGACAGCCACGCACTTCGTATTCAACCAGATTATTACTCGGTTCGGTATTCCGAAAGAGCTTGTCACTAACCACAGTAGGCACTTTCATAATCGTATGATGGAAGAGTTGGCCTTGAAGTTAGGGTATAAGCAAGAGAATTCCTCCTCTTACTACCCTCAAGCAAATGGACAGGTTGAAGCAGTGAACAAATCACTCAAATCCATTCTCCAATGAACCATTGCACAAAGCAAGAATAATGGGCACATTATGTTGTGTCTTGCTTTGTGGGTTATAGGACCGCAGTCAAGATTGCCATCGATTTTTCTCCATATAATTTTGTACATGGGGTGGAGTCTATATTGCTGGTTGAGTGTGAAATCCCTTCTTTGAAGCTAGCCATAGAACTCTTACTGGACACTTCCCCATTGGAGGAGCTTTTGGTCCATTTAGAGCAGCTTGATGAGTAGCGCTGAGATGCTTTAGTGGCTCTAGAAGTGAATAAGCGTCATGTTAAGGTCCAATATGATAAATTTGTCCATCCAAGGAGTTTTAGTGAAGGAGATTTGGTCCTTTTGTGGGATCAAGCTAAAGAATCCTTGGGGGCAGGCAAATTCACCCCCATGTGGCATGGTCCTTACATGGTTAAACGTGTGTTAGAGAAGGGTGCTTATGAGCTAGTAGATTACAAGGGGATGACCTTGGTGGAGCCTAGAAATAGGATCTATCTTAAAAAGTACTATGCATGATTTTCAGCCAAGGCTAACTATTGTATATTATTGTACAACATTTTGCATAGTCAGGTCTTTCTTATGGTGATCGGGTTTGTTGATTAGCTTTCGTTTCTTATGGTAGATGTTAAGGGAGTATTCCATCTATATAGGATTCACAGATGGTGCAAGCTGTCACACTCAACACTCAGCCTCTGCTACTTAGGTGATTTATACTCCTACGGGTCGGGCGTTGTCTTCAGGAGGCGTATGTTTCCGACCATCTTCAAACAATGTTGTTGAATATAGTGTCGTTATCAAGCTTCTACGGGATGCCATTTCACATGGTGTTCTCTCTCTTGAGGTATGTCTTGATTCAGAGTTAGTAGTGGCACAACTTAATGGCTTGTATCAGGTTAGAGATCCAACATTATTATGGAGATTCTTACATGTGAGATTGTTAGAACAACAATTTGACAATATAATATACATACATATTCCAAGAATTAATAATCAAGTTGCTGACTCATATGCTAACTATGTGTTAGATTGGCATTTGTTTCATAGACAATAAGCTCATCACAAACATACTTTTTACACATGTAAATAAATAAATCAATCATCATAAAAAAATTTCATAAACATCCAAAATGTGGTAATACATAGTGTCATAATACAAAAATGGGGCTCTCGAGCCACCAAAATATAAATACATGGCAGTACAAAATGTATCACTCCCAGG
>LPNX010303038.1:13954-43282 GCA_001517045.1 Pseudotsuga menziesii
GGTTGGGTTTATAGTTTGACTTTAGGAGCTATACTCATTTATCTGATTTTATCTCCATCAACTGGTTAAGCTTCCAGTCCCTATGGAGCCTCTGATGATGCCTCCTATGTCACAGAGATGTCACAGTTTTGTATATCGAGTCTATGCTACCTACATTCAATCACCATTCGTCGTTATGCTCTTGTTCGAAGGAAGTTGAAACTTGAGTCGGCCATTCCTCAGTTAACTTGACTTTGCATGTCGGCCATTCTTGGTATAGTTACTGGTTCGTGCACCTTATGATCGATTCCTTCCACATTATACAGCTTTGCTAAGTACCTCATGTTGGATGATGGGGGATGCCTTAATGCCCTCCTTTTAGGGGATTTCATCCCATCGACTTCAGATCATTTATTCTGGGATTGGAATCTAGAGTCATTTTTGAGTGCCTTGAGACTTGCAGTCATCAGTGGCAGGTTCTCTCACCATCGACAGTTCTTTGGGAATACATCAATGTCCCCTGATCTATGGATTCTCTCAAGTGTTCGACCTTAAAACATTTATTCACACTTGTTAGTTTGCACTCTAGTACCTTGATTCCCATTATCATTATCGGTGGGTGATCTCGCATCTGTTAACGGTATACATCAATGACTGGTAATAAGATGATGGACTACTATGCTTGACCTCGACACCTCTATTCACATAGTAGGACATGTACTCGTAGCAGTGTGTTTAGAAGACCTTCCAAATTGGTGGCATCTCTTATATGCTACCTCATTGATCGTTCCAATGTTCATGAGATTTTAGCTCTCGTGACTTGATTCCAATATATGTCAGACATTTTCAGCCATTATGTAGATCTTGATCCATTGTATATCTTCAGCCATTATGGAGATCATGATCCTTTGTATATCTTCATCATGGAGATTCTGATCTATGTATATTGTACGTGGCGATGACCAATTATGTCATATCTTGTATCATGCCTATTCATGGCCATTGTACTCTTATCTATCCGGGACTGCTATATGTATTTGCAGTTATATGTAGAGTTGTATCATTGTACTATGTTGATTGGGTGGCTGGTCTTCCACTGGGTTCATCATCACTCCACTTATGGGATGGACTTATAATGTATTTCGGCCATCATATGACCCCTCTGACCTCACACATTAGCGGGCATTTGTTATAGCTAATTTTACCACACCTGGTGAATCACACTTGTGTGGCCTTCCCTTGACCCTCTGCAGACTCTTTAGACCCCATGGACCTTTTTTATACCTTTGATGTTTCCAAGATCATCCCGAAAAACATGCTTAAATTGCTATACGCGACTTTTAAACCCTTTCTCGCGTATATACGTGGATTTGTTACCTAAAACTACGTACATCGGGATGTGTGCAAAAGGCCAAATTTTTTTGGAGTTTTCCTTGATGTGGATCCGACTCACTTGTCTCCTAGCCTTCCATATGCCTTGAGATCGCTCATATTTGACTCTTCATTGCCCCATTGAAGAGCTATATAAGGAGCCCTTTGGATACATGGAAGCATATATGAGAATTGAGAGCAAAGAAACTATAGTCCATTGTTGCCGAAACTTATACTTGAGTCTGCATCATTTTGTCCCTTGGAGCACTTTTGTGTTCTTCCCAAGCTTTCCTTTTGCTTGTGAGCTTGCTATCGAGAGATGGAGGATTGAAGTGGTAGAGGCCCAAGTGGGGGATTCAGTTTCTCCGATTCGCAAATGTGCCGACAGAGGTTGTATTCATTGTAATATCTGATTTTATATTAATAAAAATATCTTTTCCTGTCTGATAATGTATGTTTGAATGAATATTTTATCCATGGATGATTTCAAATGCTTATACGTTATTGATTATATATGCTAGAGTAGATCTAACACCAATATATATAGCATGCTCGTCTTGTTCACTGATTGTTGAGGGAGTAATTTATCAATTCAAGCTGGAGTTGAAAAGCTCAACGGGGATCTACATCAACCATTCGGAATAAGGTACGAATCGAGATCCTTTAGTGTTAGATATTTGATTTCTCTTGCATATTGGAAATGATTGATTTCTGGAGTCAAGTTGTCTGTTGTGGTACCCCAAGCCATAGGAACTTCTCTTCGTAACCCCTCTGAGACAATAATCTTCTATGATTTATAATCTATTAAAATATTATAAATTATGATATCAAAATATTAAATTATCTTGTTCCTATATTAATACTTCCATTGCCAACATGCTCAACAATTTATGTCTTGTACTTTTTATTATATATATATGGGAGTGATTTCTAATAAGAATTTAAATACAATCCAAATAAAAAAATTGTTATAAATCATTAAAATCCTTGGTTAATAGCATTTCAAACAAATAACACTACATTTCAAATAAATAACATCACGATCCTTGGTTAATAACATTTCAAACAAATAACACCACATTTCAAATAAATAACATTACATTATTTATTTAAAAAAAATAGTAAGAAAACAAATATTTGAAATAACAATACATTTTTTATTTAATAAAAATAAAAATAAAAATTTACATAAAACCAAGGAGCAGCTAAGTCCCTGCAAAGAAACTTTGATGTTGCCATTTCCACATATGGAAAAAATGTAATCCACGTCGTTCTCTTCGAGGTTTTTTCAAACAGTTGGTATACAGGTTGAGACGCAGTATTAGAGACTATAGATCACGCAACCTCTCCTCTACAGAATTAGGGAGTTTGAGATCTTTCAGGTACACACAGAAACATAATTAGGGAGTTTGAGATCTTTCAAGTACACAGAGAAACAGGGAGAAAGAGAAAATGAAGAGCACTGTTGCATTTGTTGGTGCAGATTTGAAGAAAACCAAGAACTGCGATTGCAATGGACATACGTGCAGGTCAGCTTTTAGAAATAATCTTTTATAGCGTATACATGTCGCAACTCTCAGGCTCTCTGAAAAATCTTGTCTTACCAATTCGAATATTTGAGACTTTTTCGCCATGAATCAAGATGAATATCGTGATATTAGTTTGCATTTGGAAAGCTTAATCAACATTATGATATCTGATATCTTTTAACCTTCTATATATTTAAAAATAAAAATAAAAAAATCACATTTTAATCATCTTTTAAAAATATTAGATACCTAAAACATAATAGAGATAGCTGTATACTCTGTATTCATCTATTTAGGTTTTTGGGTGAATATCTTTTGTACTAAATTAATAAAATCAAATAAACAACTTTAAAAAGCTAGGAAAATATGGAAGGGACATAATTGCAGGTCAGCAACTCTCATGCTCTCTGAAAAATCATTCGAATATTTGAGACTTTTTTGCCATGAATCATATGAATATCGTGATATTAGATTACTTGATCAGATTCCTCTTTTCGAATAGTTGGTTGATCAAATTCCTCCTCTCGAATAGCTGCTTGAGAATAATTTTTTTTTTTCTATAATATTTTTGTTGTTTTGGTGTATTAATATAGCGAGTGTATTTCAAACGAAAAGTTACGACCTTACATTATTAGGACGACAAAGTATATATCACTTTTTACATTATTTACTTCAATATTACAAATGTTACAAACTTTACATCAAGTTACAACATCTCTCCCATAATATTCACTATCACTATTATTTTTTGTCGACATGTTACAAATGTTACATCACGTGACAAGATCTCTCCCATAATATTCACTATCTTTTTTGCCGACATGTTACAAACGTTACTAACATTACATCACGTTACATCACATTACAAGATCTCCCCCATACTTGGCTGTAGAGTGCCTCTCAACGCAACAATGGTTGTACTCTATTGGAGAGCACTCTGTGAATTACTAGATACCTCAAATCAGTTTCAAGGATGCTAAAGAAAAACCAGTGGTATTAAAAGGCATGAATACTTATTTGAGCCAAGTAATTTGTGCCAAAAGTATGAGATATGCTATGAGGCATGGGAACATTGAATGGGCTATTGAATGCCAAATCACCACTGAGGGAACTATTGCCAAAGTCTCCTCCCATCCCAAAGATATAAAAAAATCAATGCACAAGCATAAGAGGGTTTTTGAAGACCTTCCACATGGAAGGACACCTGAATGTGGCATCGAACACATGATTGAGTTGGAAGCTGGTACACTTCCAATAAAAATCCATCCCCATAAGAATCCAAAGATATTGAAGGATGAAATTGAGAAGGCCATCAAGGAGCTCCATGAGTTGGGCCTCATCATAATAAGCTCCAGTCCTTTTGCTTCTTCGGTGTTTTTGGTGAAGAAGAAGGATGGGACACTCAAGATGTGCATATATTGCTAGGATTTGAACAAGAAGACCATAAAGAACCAATACCCAATTCCTTGAATTGATGCGCTGCATGGAGCCAATTTTTTCTCCAAAATAGATCTTTGGTCAAGGTACCATCAAATTAGAATGAGGGAGGAAGATATACAAAAGACATCCATTCGTTGTCATTTTGGCCACTTTGAGTTTATGGTCATGCCATTTGGATTGACTAATGCACCAACAACCTTCCAATCATGCATGAACAAGGTATTTAGAAAATAACTTTATAAGTATGTCCTTGTGTTTTTTGATGATATTCTGATCTACAATATGACATGGGAGGAGCACTTGCACCACTTGGAGGAGGTACTCATTATGCTTGCAGATATTTCCTTTCTTTCCAAGATGTCTAAGTGTGAGTTTGGCATGACAGAACTGTTGTATCTTGGCCATGTGATCAACCAAGAACGGGTCAAGGTAGATCTAGAAAAAATAAAGGCCATATTGGAATGGGCCATCCCAAGGAACCTCATTGAATTGAGAGGCTTCATTGTCCTTTGTATACACTACCACGTATTTGTCAAAGAAAACTACCGGTATTGTCACCTCCCCTCCCCTCTACTCAGCGAGAGAGAGGACACGACAATCTACCCCGGGCAATATAGCCCCATGAACATAAACATAAATGAATTGAAATAAAGATACATATGTAGATGTATAACAAATGCAAATACATTCATTCAAGCATTCAATGCGCTCATAAGAATTCATTAAATCAAATACAGTGCAGGAATTAAATTCAAAAAATACAAGAGAGCACTTATCTTGTAAATGAGTTGTCCCTCAACTACCTATGTTGCTGCAATATTCCACCCAACCATTGGACAGTTGTGCTCATCAATATCTCAGCACAACTTCCACCCCCGAGTTGCGCATGATTTCCACAAGAAACTAGGGAACAACAGGCTCACACATAGCCAAATACATATCAAAGTTCAGCCAAGCCAATCCATAGTTGGGTTTATCGGTCTGATAAGGAAGTGGAAATGTAGAATTTCTAAGCTAATGATATCATCCACAGAGATATGGACACATGCACAAGATCTATCTAGCTTGGAATCCACAATACCTACACACCCAACACAAGGAAGTATTTGCTTCACTGCTACACAGTCCCTTAGTCCATGCCTTCCCTTCCAGTGCTCTTCAAGGTGTGCATAGAAGAATAGCTAGCCCCTCTTGATATTTCTGTGAGGTCCCTCTCTTCATTAGGTTTATCAATCCAATTCTGGGCCTCTTCCACTGCTAAGTATTTCATACCAAAACAGGGATGCACACAACAATAAAATACAAATGTTGGGTTTGTAGAAAAATGTTTGGAAACCAAAAATGAAATTATAGATGGGGAAATCAACCCTAGGTGATAAATTCATTTTCATAAACGTTCTTGGGAACTACATCAACAAAATTGACCTCCCCAAACCCCCAAATCATGAATCTTTGCTGCCTATTCACTGAGCAATATAAAAATGGATTTCTGGGTATGGAAAAATGAGGAAAACAACAGAAATCGTGAAGGAAAACGCACATCAAGCTCCAACTGTGTGAGGAAAGAAAAAAATTCAATGAGGAATGGAATGGGAAGACATTTATGGGTTATAAATTACCCAATACAAAAAAAATCATTTTTCAAAAACTATGGCTTTCCCCAATACGAAATTGAGTGCCATACCTTTCCATTCCCCAAGGCATTAACTCCCTCAACCAACTTCTGGAAGAAATAAATGATTGGGTAAATAAGACAAAAAAGGTAGTTGAAATATTTATGGGTTCTCCCATTGAAATTTGTTTTTACACTATTGGCTCAAGGGTTTGAATAATTTCCCTCCATATTCCTTTTGAAATCATGCCCCTATCTCTTTGTTGCATTGACATAGCTAGTTGTGGGTATTTTTATTAAGTTGCATTTTTACATGATGTCTCATTTTATATTGTGCATGGCTAGCACTAAAACCATATGCATCGATTTTACTTGTCAATACATAAAGGCTAAATCCATGGTGGGGCTTTGGCCTTGAGATTTTCACCATGATTAAATAATGATATTCACATCATTTACAATTTTAATGCAATAGGAGTCAAAATTGGTATATTACAAGTACATTCTACCCTTGATAGATCTGACTAAGAAGGGCACATTTAGTTGGAGCGAGGAGGATGAAAACTCTTTCCAAAAAATGAAAGAGATGATGAGAAGTTGTCTAGTACTTGACTTGCCTGATTTTTCCAAACATTTTGTGTTGGAATGTGATGCTTATGGTGTAGGAATTGGATCTATTCTAATGCAATATAGGCACCTTATTGCATTTGAGAGTAGAAAATTGCAGCCACATGAAAGCTTGTATTCCATATATGATAAGGAGATGTTGGCCATCATGCATGCCTTGGCCAAATTCCAACAGTATTTGGTGGGAGGTAAATTCATTGTGAATACTGATCACAACAGTGTTAGAAACTTCCTTACCCAAAAGGAACTCAATGATAGATAGCAAAAATGGGTGAGTAAAGTTCAGTGCTATGATTTTGACATTGAGTATAAAAAGGGAAAAATGAATGTTGTGGCTGATGCACTCTTTTGTAAGCCCACATTCTGTTTGCTACAAATGTTTAATCAATGGAAGATCTAGTTGGCTACTAAATATTCTAAAGATCGGTTTGCTTGTGAAGTTTTGGATGGGGTAAACTAGAATGAAGAGTACAAAGTTCATGATGACCTCATCTACTACAAAAACATAATTTTTTTAGTTCCTGGATCTACACTAAAGAGGAAGATTTTAGAAGCTGCACATGATGCACCACTGGTTGGTCACCCTAGTTTTTTGAAGACTTACTGCAAGGTAAGGGAGAGATTTACTTGGAAGGGCCTTAAAGATTATGTTATCATGTCTGTCAAGGAATGTTCTGCATGTCAAAAAAACAAAGTGGAACACACATACACTGCTAGACTTCTCCAACCTCTTCCTATTCTAGATAAAAAATGGGAAAGTGTATCCATGGACTTTATCACTGGGCTTCCAAAGTCACAAGGGAAATACAATATTTATGTGGTGGTGGAGAGGTTTGACAAAATATGCACATTTTTTTGCAGTAACATCCACCATTTCTCCTAGTGAGGTTGTTTTCCTATTCTTTAAGGACATTTTCAGACTGCATGGACTGCCTAGAATTATAATCAGTGTTAGAGATAGTAAGTTTACTTGTGCTTTTTGGTAGGCACTGTTTGATCTGGTTGGAACAAATCTGAACATGAGCACAAGCTATCACCCCCAGATAGATGGACAAACTGAAAGGGTGAATCAATGGCTTGAAGGAAACCTCCGTAACTATGTTATGGGACACCAAGGAGCTTGGGCAACTTGGCTCCACCTAGGTGAGTTCTGTTACAACACCAAATTTCATTCTTCTATCAAAATGACACCCTTTTTGGCCTTGTATGGGTATGAAGCTCCAACTTTTGCATACTTAATGTTTGGAGATTGCAGGGCACAAAAAGATAAAGATTGGTTGCAGGAAAACCAAGACATTTTAAGGGCACTGAAAGACAGTCTGCAGATGGAACATAACCAACAAAAGATGTATTGTTGTAATCTCACAGATCACATAAGGTTACCAATAATACATACTAAAACATATAAATATACAGAGACAAGAGACAAGAACAGATAAGATAGAACAAAATACTTTATTACAATGAGTTCATACAAAGCACAGAACTGAACTGAGTTCTTGTGTGGCTCAACAGCCTAATATATACAAGTTACAAACAGTTACAAAATAACTACCTGTCGGTTCGGTGAACCAACACGACTTTTAGTTAGCCGACTTAATTAACTAGTTTAGTCGGCCGACCGATGTAGTCGGCTGATCGACTAGTCGGTCCATCGACTTAGTCGAATGACTAAGTCGGTTTTCGTTCAAGTCGACTTATGTCGACTTGCTCCTTCTACATCTCCCCCATGAACAAAACATTTCTTCGTCCTGAAGAAACAGGGAGGTACAAAAATTGGTAGTGTTGGTCGGACCCTGCAAAAGTGCTACTGAGGAGGACTGTGTAGACAGATAGTTGGTCTTCTCTGGACGCATACTTCGACTATTGCTGGGGCAGTGATGGCAAGCTGATGCTGGAAGTCTGTCCATGTCTGCAAGGCTTTCTGAATGTCAATTGTTAGAGTAGTTAGACTCGACAGTACTGACATCTTCTCTGCCATGGGAATTTCTGCAATGTGCTCCATATTGGGACCCAACATTTGGTTCTGTTCTTCTGCAGCATCAAGGAGTCTTTTCATCTACGGGCAGATATTGTCGGCCTTCTCTAATTTTGGAAGGGCTTGCTGAACCCACTGATGAGCTTCTCTTTCTAGTTTCTGTAGTTTGCTATTCTCCATGACAATTTGCTCGTCAATAGTCTGCCTCATTTCTGCCTTCGTCGACTTACGTCCCTCCAAGGCCTGAAGACCTTGCCTTGTCTGCCTGGTCTGATGATAGACTTGCCCATAATGAGTAGGCTAGTCTCTCAGCACTTCCTCAGTAACAATGGATTCCTCCATATGGTCCTGTAATACTTTGTAAGCCTCTAAAAATGCAGTGTGCTGGGTCAAGAGGAGTCGGGCGGTCTCTTCCTTTTGTTCTGCTTTACTCTCTTGGAAATGTGCCTGTATGGTCGACACCAGGTCTTCAAAAATCTGGTATGCCCTTTCTAGAGGTCGATCTGTAGCGTCTTCGACCGGGCCTAGGACGACAGATTGTGCAAGAGACCTACATTTTCCGAGAAAATCGACTTGTTCTGCCTCCTTGTCTTTGAGCGCTTTACTTTTGGTGACCGTCCGCTTCTTTGATTCTTTGGCCAAGGTTTTTAGTAGTTGGCCGAACTCTGAGTCGGTTAGCGAACTTGCATATTTTAAGCTAATCTTCAGGCCAGATGGTCTATGATGGTCTTTCTTTTTCTTTTGAGTGTCTGTCTGTGGCTCTTGGATACCTGCAGTAGTTGAAGTGGGATCTGTAGTCGGTGGAACAGAGGCCGAGGGTTGCTCTATTTGGGGAGGTGGGAGAGAAGTCGGGGGAGTTTCTTTTTAAGGAGGGAGTATGGGGGACGGTGGTTTTTCTGCTAGAGGAGTTGGTATGACTTCTTCCGGCTGTGAGGCTGATGGTGGGTTTGGTTGTGAGTCAGGGGGTGGCGAAGGTGCTGGAGATGATGGTGGCGGATGTGGAGATGGAGTGGGGGACAGAAGGGTGACGGGACTATTTGGTGGGCTTTGTTCAGAAGAGATACCTGCTTCCAACGGTGATGTGGGTGGTTCGTTCTGGGTTTCGGCGACGATTGGCTCCGTGACAGAGTGAATGGCTCCAATCACGTCGCCTCCGTCGTCGATCATAGTGAATGTTGTTGTTTCTTGGGTGTAGACTTGTTTGTGTGCTTTAAGAGGAGTTGTCATCCGTATGGTCTGTGCCGACTAGAATAGTGTAGGCAGCGTCGCGAAGAAGGCTCTAAGCTCAGCGTCTTTGTCGGCTCTGGCTCTTAGTGCCTTCGGAATTGCTCTTTGATAGTCTTCCATGGGGTCGTCCAACTGTTCTGTCGGTGCTTGTTCTTCGACCACACGCGTCGGGGATGGAGGAGGGGGGGTCGACACAAGGTCGACGACGTTTTCAGGCATCGGTTGTGTTTTAGCTTTCTTAGGCCTTGCTTCTGGGGCACCTGCCTCAATATATCGTTGAAACTGGGTTTCAATCGACACTTTATTGGCACGGGCGTCTTCGACTATGTTGACAGCCGTGGCTGCGAGTTCTTCATCATCGTCAGACGAGTCAAGAATAAGTTTGCGCTTGCCCCTGCCTATTTGTTGTTTTTGTGTCTTGAGTCTCTTCCTGGCAACCGCTATCTCCTTAGCAAGCTTCTTGATGTTTCTCTTTGATAGGGCATACTCAGGGTCGTCCTCTTCGACTTCACCTGTTGGTTCTGGGGTGGGTTTGACGATTGCAGGAGCCGGAGGAGTTGTCTGTTGCACTGTTGGCTGCAGTTGTATGGTTGGTTGTTGTTCTTTTGTCAGCTGAGGGTCGACGGCCTGTGCAGTTGGAGTTTTGACAGTAATATGCACTCGACTAGTGGTCACGGTCGGGGCATCCTCCGACACGAAGGTACTGATATACAGATTAAGCTCGTAGTCCTCCTCCTTCTCCTGGTCTGTCAGTGGTTCGATGGTAGAGAAGTCGACCTTTTTGGCAGCTTCCGGAATTGGTACCTTTGCTCCTGCCTGTCGGGTCAATTCTCTGAAAATTTGTTCAACTGTCAGGTAGCATTCGAGGTCTTTTGCTTTGGGGTCTTGACCTCGCATGTACCATACGGATGTATGGTCAAGTGCTAACTGGATATGTGAGTCGGCAGGGAGGTTTCGTCGGATGTTTTGGGGCACCCTCCACCTCGTCGTCTGGACTTTTAACTGCTGGAACCAAGTTTCCAAGAATACTTTCCCCTGTGCTAGCTCATGCAGGGGGCCTTTTTGTGAGAAAGGTTTGAACCGATGCATTTCAAATCTAGTCAGCTCCCGGAAGACTGGACTGCCTTCCGGACAGAAGTGATACATGACTATCCAGATAATCAGGGAGGGGAATTTGATAATACCTGTCGTCTCTTGGCAGCGTTCACAGATGGTTTTGACCATGTCGGCGACATAGTCTCCCCATCGGTAGACTTTCCCATTGGTGGTGATTGTGTCGACCGCCTCCAGTATCTCTAATTTAAGGTCGCTGCTTCGACCGGCCAAGGTAAGGGTGATTGCGATTATCTTAGCCACAATCTGTGGTGTCCGGGTCGCAATTTGTCCTATCATTAACCCTTTAGAGTTTTTTCCAGTTGGTGTGCCTGTAAGTTCTTGGACGAGTCCCTCCTTAATCCCAATTGGGACAGGGTCACCTTTGTTCGACAGACCCGTAAGCGTCGAAATAACGTCTCCGGTGATGTCGATCGGCTGGTCGAAGTAGAATCGGCCGTTGTGGTAACGACTGATAATAAATTTTACAGCTGCTTCCTTCGTCCCACCGAAGCTGGCCATCAATGGTGTGTTAGGGTACCGGAGAATGGTGCTATTGCGGACTTTCTCAGCGGCATGGGTCATTTTACTTCCTTCATATGCCCAGTCTTGGATTTTGGCCCAGAGTTTCTGAAATGGACCCTCTTGGACTTTGGAAGCTTTGATATTCTTCAGTCTTTGGACCAAGGGTGTGTCCTCTGCCTGCAACTCCTTGGCCTTCGCGGCGGCTCGAGTGAGTTTGGGTGCCATGACTTCGGATTGGTTGGAATTTGAACAGGGTGCGTGGATGCTGGTCGATGGAGGATGTGAGTGCTCTGTGTGGAAGGGTTGTGGTGAATGAACTTTCGACGGTCCATTATTTATAGGTGTGGCAATGGTGGAGTGTCAAACTGGATGTATTAATGGTGGACTTGATAGTCCAACTGTACTACTCGAGTGCGATTTGGGGGATCTGGTTCGGTGCTCAAGGCCATTAATGTGTGATGGGACTCTCGAGGTTGACGGTCGGTGTCAGTGATGAAAACGGTCGGCATGAATGGTCGATGAGGATGGTCGATGAAAATGTTGTCGGTTGTCGAAGGGGTGAGTTGCTGTCATGCTGGGTGGTTTTTGAGTGGATTGTTTTGTTTTTTGAATTTTTCTAACTTTTTATAGGTTTTGATTGACAGTTACGGTCGTTTTTTTTTTTTAATCAGTTCCTGTACCATTTAAGTCGAGCTCCATTGACGAGCTTCCAAAATACTAGGCCCTGTAATGTTTTTAGTCAGACTGAACCATTGGGATGGACTTCTTCGACAACATAGGATCCCATCCATTCTGTGTGCAGTTTCTTTGGTTTTCCTTTCACTCGACTGTTATAGAGTAAGGCAAGGTCACCGGCCGATAAGTTTTTGTTCTTGATGTTACGGTCGTGCCAGGATTTCTGCTGTTGTTTGTGAATTTCCTGGTGTTGAAGAGACATAACTCTATGTTCTTCTAGTTTACTGAGTTGGAACAGTCGATCCTTTCTTGCATGCTCGACATTGATATGAAGTAGTTGAGCAACAATAGGTGCCTGTTGTCGGAAGTGTAAGGGGACGACTGCTTCTTGTCCATATACCAGTCGAAAGGGAGTTTGGTCAGTCGACCGTTTATACGCAGTCCTGTATGCCCATAAGACTGCAGGGATTTTTTCATCCTAGTCATCTTTGTCGGTATTGCATATTTTAGTCAATCCTTTGGTCAATGTTTTATTAAAAGCTTCAATTGCACCATTCGACTGAGGATGGTATGCTGTACTTCGTCTGTGGTCGATGTGAAACTGGTCGGTTAAGTTTTTGATGGTTTTATTAATGAAGTGTGATCCCTGGTCGCTGATCAATGTGAGTGGACATCCAAATCGAGTAATAATGTTTTCATAGATGAATTTAGCAGCTACCTCACTTGAACACGTGTCGATAGGTTCAGCTTCTTCCCATTTAGTCACATATTCCACTGCAGTGATAATATATCTTGCACCTGATCGTCGGGCTGGGATAGGAAATGGTCCTATGAAGTCTATAGCCCAAATTTCAAATGTGAGACTAGGGTTTACAAATATCAGGGGAATTTCTGTGCTTGGCACTGGTCGACCAAGTCGTTGACATCTGTCACATCGACTAACAAAAATTTTACAATCTCTATGAAGTGTCGGCCACCATAAGCCAGACTGTTGAATTTTCCTGGCAGTTGTGTCAGCTTGAAAGTGTCCTCCGGCAGGGCCATAATGTGCTTCGTGCATGATTTGGTCTCGTTCATGGTCGAGTACACATATTCTAAGGACATCGTCTAACCCAATTTTATATAGAAATCCATTGATGAGGCTGTAAGGGGCAGCCTTCATAGATAGGATTTGCTTCTTCTTAGTGTTCAGGCCTTCTGGTGCCTGACCTGTTTCCAAGAACTGAGCAATCCCTTCCAGTTCTTCTGGTACTGCTTCTATACGAAATAGGTGTGCATCCGGCAAGTCGTCGTCGACTCCGGTCGGTTCCTCTCTTGTGTCGATACGGGATAGGTGGTCGGGCTCGACATTGAGCTTTCCTGGTCAGACTACTACTTCAAATTCAAATTCTTGAAAAAGAAGTAGCCATCGACAAATTCTTCCACGATGAAGGGGTTTATTAACAAGGTATTTCAATGCTTGATTTTTGGTGTAAAAGATGAAGGGGTTGGCTAACAGGTAATGTCAATACTTTTGAAGGGAAAAGACCATACCTAGGGCTTCCCTTTCGGTGGTCGAATAGTTCTTTTCAGCCTTATTGAGTTTCCGACTACTGTAAACTATGGGGTAATCCATTCCATCGTCTCCTGGTTGAGTCAGGATTGCGCCAATAGCTATCCCTGATGCATCAATATGCACATGAAATTTGGTCGACCAATTGGGAAACTTAAGTATGGGGGATTCGACCAGTTTTCTCTTCAGTTTGTCGAAGGATATTTGGCATTCCTCTGTCCACCTAAATTCTTGATCTTCTTTTAGCAGCTCTTCCAGAGGGTAGGTCATGTCTGAGTAATGTCGGATAAACTTCCTATAATACCCTGTATGTCCCAATAACACCCGAACTTGTTTAGGGTTTACTGGAGTCTTCAAGTCGAGGATGATTTTAATCTTAGCAAAATCAACCTTAATACCATCTTTGCAAACAACATGTCCTAGTAGTATCCCTATGGGGGTCATAAAGATACACTTCTTAATGTTTAAGGAGAGTTGGATTTGTCGACATCTCTCCAGCATAAGTCAGAGCCATGTGCAGTGGTCCTTTAGGGTGGAGTAGATAGTCCAGTCGTCGAAGTAGACTGCCATGGTTTTATAGATGTATTCCTGGAAAGTTTTTACAACAATTCTGGAAAAGACTGCAGGTGCATTCTTTAATCCGAAAGGCATAACCCTATAAGCAAAAGAGCCAAATTCACAGACGAATGTAGTTTTCTTCTGGTCTTCCTTGGCTATAGGTACTTGGTTGTATCCTGAAAATCCATCTGTAAATGAGTAGCATTCATGTCCTGCCACTTCATTCAATATTTCATCAGCATACGGGGTTGGGAATGGATCGGTTAGGGTGACTTTTTTAAGCTCTCTAAAGTCGACACAAATTCTTAATCTGGTCGGGTCATGTTTCTTAGGTTGTACTACCATGGGACTTTCCCATTCCGACTGGTCGATGGGGTAAATGATCCCTGCTTCTAACATGTTGTCTATTTCCTTCTTAACTATCTCCTTATACTTATGAGCTAATTTATAAGGTCGTTTCTTAACAGGTCGGACATCAGGTTTTGTATCTATTTTCATTTCTCCCATTTCCTGTACTAGTCCTTTTAAGTCTTTGTAATCCCTGGCAAAGACATCTTGGAATTCTCTAAGTAAGTTTATGATTTCAGAGGTTTGGTGTTCATTCCAATAGTCTCCAATCTTAGCTAACTTTGGACGGTCGTCATTTGAAATGTCGACCTCCTTGGTTTTCACTTTTGCATCCAGCCACTCTGGTGCTTTAGCTTCATTGATCGGTCGACTTCCCTCTGTGAACTGTGAGAATGTAGCAGGAAAGTCAGCTGTAGTCATTCTGTCAATATCGGGCTTATCTGTGCTCTCGACTTTCAAGATGGAATATATAGGTTTGTTGGTTTCACTGTGGTCAGGTTTCCATCTGAAGCTTTTGTCGATGGTGTGTTCATTTTCTAAGTGCAATTGGTTGGACTGTGGTCTGGGTGCAGTTTGTAGAGAATGGAAATCCTTGACCTGTCGGTCGGTTTGGGAGGGTTGATTGATAGTCGGCTGGAGAAATTGTTTGATTTGCTGTGCTGTCGCAGCCAATTTTTCGTTTTGAGATGTAAATTGGAAGTCTTTGATAAATATTTCTCTTAATTCATGCCAAAAGAAGGTTTCTCCCCTAGCTTCTTCCATTTTATACCATTTGGTCGGTAAGTCGTCTAAGGTTGAAGGAAACAAATGGGGCCAGGCTCTCTCGTCTTTGTAACCAAGTCTTCGCCACTCCTTTTCACAAGTCCTAATGTGGTCTTCTGGGTTCTGGCCTTGAGTGAAGATAGGGATTTGGGCTTCCTGTATTAACTTTTTCCCTCCAAATCGTTCGACAAAGAAGGTTGAAGCAGTGGTCCAGGTCTGTAGTTTTGATTGATGGGTATCCCACCATCTAGCTGCTTGACCTGTAAATGTTTCCACTAAGCTTTGCAGTCGACCATGTTCTCCAATATTTTTAGAGACTTGTTCGACATGCATGACTGGGGATTCCCTCTCCTTATACCGAGATAGTTGGGTATTGTTTAAGTTCGTGGGTTGTAAGGTAGGGCATTCTCTTTGTTTCTTTTCAAAAAAATTTGGTATAATCGATACGATGAAGCACTGTCGGGTGGGTTTTTTCTGTACTGTTTGAATAGTCCAGCACCCTCTTGCTTGTGTCTCATAATTTTCTATCTCCCAGTCATAGAGTTCAGGGTCTGAATTATAGCCAACTGAGTTGGGGTTACCTAAGTAAAGCTCCCCTTGGGCGTTTGGTTCAGTATAGTCGGTATTGTTTTGGATCTGATAAAGTTGTCGGATATCGACTTCCTCATCAATCGGCTCAATCCAAGGTTGTCCTTGGGATGGATTAATAGGTACTATGACCTTTTGGCCATTTCCTTTGAGCTTAATACATTCTTTGTCTAAAGAGATAGAAGCTTTCATCTTTCGACCCCAAGGTCGACCTACAAGGGCTGGGAAGGAGCTAGATCCTTCCTTTGGGTCAATAATTTCGAAATCAACCTTGGTTGATATCCCTTTGATTGTCGTGTCTACATTTTTCCAAACCCCAATGGGTTCAATGAGACCTTGGTCGGCCAGTTTTAGATAAATGCCTGACTCATAGAGTCGAGGTCTGCCCATCTTTTCCCATGTGTCTCGGGTCATAATATTTACCTGAGACCCGAAATCAAGTACCACTTGTCGGACATGGAAACCTTCGATTTCCAGGTCGACTAGAGGGTCGACATCGTTTTTGTCTTTTTGATTTAGGTTACAAATGTTCTTAGTTTGTTTTTCAGGGTTTGCATTTTTTATTTGATGCAATAAATCAATGAAGTGGGCTACCGACTCATCTGTGTGAATGAGATGGGTTAACTGCTGTGTCGTGCTAAGTCCAAGGAGTGATCGCCTACTCCACAATGCGTACAGAATTTCAGGTCAGTTCTGTCCTTGTAAGGACAGTCTGCGCATCTGTGCCCCTCTGTATAGCAAATGAAGCACTGGTTGGGTAGACGAGTGTGTATGTCTCGATTCCCAACAAATCGACCTCTTCCAAACCCTTGTCGTCGATTGTCATACCGACGTTCATATCATCTGTCGTTAGCTTGTTTCCCATTCTGATTGTTTGAATTGCTCTGCTCATTAGTCTGTGCTACTGCATTCGTTTGGTAAACGGCCTGGTAGTTCTGTCTATTTTTCAGGTTCAGTTGACAGTCGGCCATGTTGTGGCTTTTTGTCTCACAGATGGCACACCAGGAAGCCTTTCCATTCTTCATGTTGTATGGACAGTTAGTTGTAGAATGGTCTCCACGCTCCTGGCAGATGTCGCAAAATGCGTTAGTCTGCACAAAACAGACATCTTGTCGGCTGTACTGCTGTCGACAAGTATCTTTTGAATGACCAGCCGTCGAACAGTTTGTACACCAGATCTCTTGATTCTTCAGGGTCAAATCTTTTAAATACTTCTGGACATTTTCTAGCTGTTCCTCCAGGCAGTGGTCTGTTGGATATGCAGGGATGTCTTCATCCATCTCGACCTGCAGAGCTTTAGTCAGCGCATCTTCATATGTCTTGAAATTTTCCAGACTGATATGTCGGCGAATTTTTTGTGATAAGCCTGCAAGAAACCATTGAATTAGAAGTTGTTCGTCAATAACATAATCTAATTGACTCAACAGGTCCTTCCAGCATTTGTCATAATCGCGGACAGTTTCTCTTGGCTTCTGTTGGGTTGTTTTCAGCTTTTTGGCTGCCAGATGCTTAGCGTCTAGGGTTTTGAAAAAGGACAAGAATTGCACTTTTATCTCGGCTTTGGTTGCCTTGGGGGTCCTTTCTGTGAATGTCATGAACCATGTCAAGGCGTGTTTGCGTAGGGCCCCTGCGAACTGAGCCATCTGTCGTTCTTCATCAGTCACCTGGTTTGCATCCCAGATGGACTCGCAGACGAACCAATGTCGTCTGGGATATTCATCCCCCTCGTATAGAGGAATGTGGGTAGTTCCATGACCCATGTCTAAGTCGCTGTCACTGCTATCCGACGGTGGCGGAGGTGGGGGTGTGGGTGGTGGTGAAAGAGGTGGGGTTGTTGATACAGTCGAACCTGTGGGGTTGCAGATGGGGTTTTGGTCGACGGAACTTATGCTTTTGTCGGTGGTCAATTCTTTCTCGTCGTACAACGGATTGTTGATAATTTGTCTTCTCAATGGCCCACTGTCACTCTGCGTGCTTTGGTCTGACTCTTCGGTATCTTCTAAAGTTGTATGTGGCAGGGGGGGTGCTCCTTTGTGTGTCGGTAGGAGCAAGTGGATACTCCGAAAGGAAGGTGCCGTTTGAAAGGTCACCCAGTTCCCTTCGACGGGTTGGCGTATGACAAGGTGTCGTCCCGGGTAGGGTTCGTCACCTAGTCGACTCCAGATAGTGATGTCACCAACTCTCAGTCGGAGGTCGTCTTCAATAATAGTCTGTATTATGGTATGTGGATTGGCTGGGGACAGGGTTACTTCATCGGGAACCGTTATTTGGAGAGCTTCTTGCTGCTCTATCCACACTTCTTCTTCCTAAGGGGCCGTCTCTTCATCTATGCCTCCTTCTTGTCGGTCATGACCCGACTCTGGCGGATTCTCATCTTGGCCGGTCTCCCTAGGGTTTTGTTCTCGACGCAGCTCTTCGGGTCGTTCTCGTCTGGCTTCCCTTCTCTGCTGTCTTTCATCCCTCTCAATTCTCTTAATGTCCGACATACTTTCATACAATACTATTCCTTCAGGTCCTTTTCAGTCGACTGTTCATTACTAGCTTAAATCTCGTCGACTAGTATCCACTGTGCTCCCTCTTCGACACACGACTAGCTACCCCCCCATAGCCTACCCGATGCTTTTTTAGAAAGCTCCTTCTACATGTATGCAGATAAGAACATAATAGACAGAGTGTTCCAAGTGGAGGACTTAGTGTACCTAAGGCTGAAACCTTACAGAAAGTATTCCTTGAAGAAGTAAGGGGATGAAAAACTTCAGCCAATATTTTATGGACCCTACAAGATTATCATTAAGGTTGGTGAAGTGGCGTAAGAGTTGGATTTGCCAGCAAACAGAAAAATCCATAATTTTTTCCATGTGTTTATTTGAAGAAAGAAGTTGGACAAAAAATAGTAGCTTCTGAAGAAGTGCCACCGCTGGATGATGAAGGACATTTGGTATTAGTACCAGAGAAAGTGCTCATGGGAAGAGAAAGGAAATTAAGGAACAGACCAATCAAGGAATATATGATACAATGGAAAGGATTACCCAGTGAAGATGCTACTTGGGAGGGTGAGCAGATCATACAACACCCTACTTTGCTTCTTCTTGAGGACAAGCAGATTTGGGAGGGGAGGATTGTCATGTCCCCTCAATATGATCATTAAAAGTGTTGACCATGCTAAACCTCCTAGGGGTTCAAATTGACATTAATTATTCTTCCTAGGGAAAATTTTCATATAATTATTATTGAGGCATGTATTTTATTTTTTATTTCATCATTATTATTAAATATGCAATTTAATGATGTGGAAATGAGCTTTCCATGCTAGGGGGGCGCATTGGAAAATTCAACTTGATAAGGTAAAAAAAGAGGAAACTCTATGACAAAAGGAGTCACAGAGTAAAAGGGAAAGTGCCTAAAAGCAGCAGAAAAACAACCAGAGACAAAAGAAGGAAATTTTTGCAAAGAAGGGCATAGTTTCCTCTTGGAGAACTCAGAAAATATGTAAGGACAAAAGTAGGAAAGTTTTGGATAAGGAGGGTGTTATATCCTTATGGAAACTCAGTCTCAAAAGTAGGGAAAAGAAGAAAGTTGTCATGAACAAAAGCAACAACTATTTGACTAAGGAGAGCATAGTTACTAAGTCGGAGGGATGAGTTGGACATGGAAACATCTCCACATGGTCCTACATTCTAAATTTCCTAAGGAGGGCACTTATGTGGCTAGGGTTAGGGATTATAGGTGGTTTACATGCTCTCATAGGTCACCATTTTCCTCCACTTGATAAACAGGTCACCCAAGATTCTATTAAAGGACAATTCAATCCCATTCACATAGTTTGGTTGATGTGTTTATTGATCTATGCTTATGTGAGCATTCCTTTCTGAGTGATGAGACTCAGATACTAGGGAGATGAACCCCAAACCTTCCCTTCACACTCCTTCATCCCCATTTATTCTCTTTGCAGGTATGGAGAGCTTGATGTTGAACCATTGAAGATCATATCAAATATATTTTACAGCCTCCATCTTAGTCAACTCGATCTCCAAAGAAGCCCAAGCTTCACCTACGCTCTCATTCTTCCTCTTGTAATATTTTGGGCCTCCTGCCCACCATTTTGGAGTCCTCTAATTTAATAGTCACTCAATAGATTTATTTATGATGTGTGGCAGCTGATAAAGACTTTCATTTATCTCTGTCATGCTGTAATAATTATGTCCATAAACTTTCATACTCATTTCTCCATGTAGAAGCTTAGATTATCAGTGTAATGGGGGGAAATTGATGAGTTTAGTTTAATAATGATTAAGAAAGGGTTAAGGGAATGAGATGAAGGATTTTATAAATTAATTGAAGTGGTATTAATATCTTTCATACTTCATATATAGTACTAAAGTCATTCTGCTATGTAATTCATACTTAATTCAACACCCTAGCTAGATTACTAGTTTTTGTAATTAAATGAGTTATACCCTCTCAAATCCAGTTCTGTAAGTTTATATAGATCATTGATAGACCCAAAATTCCATCCATAAATCCATATTATATTTTATTTGGGGCCGTATAGTCATTTGGGATCCTCCATTGCGCAGGGTCTCACTAGGCCAAAATTGCCTAAAATTCCCAATTCTTTCCTAAACCCTTTAGATAACTCCATATCTATTAGAAAGTTCCCCAAATAATATTTTCTATTGTATGAAGACATGATAACAAATCTTCATGTTTCCCAAGACCCTGGTAAAAAAAACAAAAGGAATTTCCCTAATTTCACGGTTGGGTGACCTAGAAGCGTGGGAGTAGGTTTCTGCATAGCAAACTCTGAAACCTGAAGGGTCCCCCATATAAATTTGTTAGGGGAAAGTAATTCACTGTTCTGAAATTATTATTGTTTTATTCCCACTTCCTACTCCCATGTCTGCAAATTTCTTAGAAAAAAACCCTTATTTGCCTAGTCTGAAGATGCACTAACTAGCTGTAATTCAAATATCAGAAATTTTATTTAATTTGCAACATTAGTTAGCATTCAGGTCTGCATAACATACTTGGGAACATTTTAAAGTTTATTATGATGAGATTTTTTCTCTAGTGGCCATACACACATCTGTAGTGATGGATATTAAACTAGATAGATGGTGTAATTGAAGGAGACAACCTCTAGGACTCAGGACTCTCTACAGAGAACCACATGTGCGCAAATTGAAGAAGGATTTGTATGGGATCGGAAGGAACCCATGACATATAGTCACATGGTGAGATTGAGGACCAACTATATCGATGATACCTCAACCTTTTCTACAAGGTTGAATATGAGGAACTCAAATATGAGTGCAAGAGGAACTTACAACTAAGTTTGAGATAGAGGATCTTGGTGTCCAATGACCTTGAGATATGTCATAGATAGATACATAGAATATCAGTAGTAGAGAAGGATACTAGTCAGTCCAGTGAAAAATGACCCAATGCAAAGAGTACATGATGCATAGGGAGGATAGTTCTCAATTATGGAGAGAGAAGGAAAGATTTGCTTAAGAGGGAGTGACTACATCACAAATTTAGAGACACTATCAATTAGCCTCTATCTGTGACAATGGTTTTTTTCCTCATTTTCTTAGGGATATGCTCATAGCGATACCATATGTCTCCCCTCACCGAGAGGAGGTAGATCTCAGAGTTTGAGAATATTTTCATGACTCTTGATATTAGTGGTGTGGAAAAATCCGGATGATATTTTCCTTAGTTAAGGAAAATATGTAGTAGAGATAATGAAGAGATTCGGGATGATGGATTGTAAGGCCATGGACAAAAAAATTACATAGAACTTGAATTTGTTGTGTGATACTACTTCAGAGACAGTTGATGCCGAAATCTATAGGAAGGTGATTGGATCATTGGTGTACTTTTCAAACACGAGGCTGAATATATGCTTTGCGGTAAACACCTTGAGTCACTATGTGGTAGAGACGAGACATGTTCACATGATTGTGAAAAAAAATGTGTTTAGGTACTTGAAGAGTACGATTGAGTATGACCTAATATATGTGATAGATTAGAATATTTTACTGCAGGACTATGTAGACTCAAATTGTGATGGTAGTGATACTAATAGGAAGAGCGCTTCAAGTTGTTGCTTCAATTCATGTTCTAGCATGATCTCTTTGTTCAACAGAAAGAAGATGAGTGCTTCACTGAGAATAGCCAAGGTAGATCATATTAGAGCTTGTTCATCTAGATGTGAGGTAGTGTGTATTAGAAAGCTACTTGTGAGATTGTTTTATTTCAAGTTAGAGATGACTTGTGTATTCTGTGACAACCGTGTTAGAATAATCAACCCATAGTTAGCTACCTTAGACATTAATTAATCCAATTTTTGTCTTATTTTCCTAGTTTCCATATTCCACCTTATGCAAGTGTCCTCCACACATCCATAGTGGTCAAACTTGATAAATTTGAGTCATGGAGTGCTTGGGAAACCACTTGGAATCAAATCTAATTTATTCCTGGCCTCCCTAGGGCATGTCTACTTTTTCTGCTTTATTGCCTGCTTTTTCTGAGTTTTAAGGCAATTGGGAAAGTTTGACTAGGTGAAGTTAACTTGTTTTTTGTCCTCATCATCCTCCACCTTTTTCTCCTAAGAAAAGCATGTATTATTTGTCCTTCCATCACCTATTATCTTTCCTAATTTATTTTTCCAATTTGTGAGCTCCTAGACAGTTTTGGAAACTGCTTTATGCACCTATGGGGGATTTGCTTAGATTTAGTAAGCCTGCCTTTGACCAATTTCGAATGGAATCTTCATGCATTCGAATATCTCATGTAATTATTTATTGTGGCAGCCTATGAATTCACAGGGTTGGCTATTGTACACTTATTCAATACAGATTAGTGTTCAGCTCCATATTCAGTCTCCTTTGTGTGTAATTTGCATGTGTAATTGGCAATTTTTGTGAGTGTAATTTTTCTAACACCTGGGTTCAATTTCCACATGGTGTCAAATCCTTTGTAGATTGATTTAGCTCCTTCTAATTTGTTATTGCAGGTTCGACATCATTGACTAGGAGCATTCTGCTGACTGAAGGGACAATTTCTGAGCTATGGATCAATCTCAGAAGATCATCTTGACTCCATTTAAATTATTTGAATGGAAAGAAGAGATGGAGATACTGTTGAGAGTGAAAGGCCTCTATAGGGTGACTATGGAAATAGAAGCAGAGCCCAATGTAGCTGCAGAGAAAATTAAATGGCACAACAGGAGGGATGAGGCCTATGGTCTCCTGTGTCTGAGCATATCCAGAGACCTCCTTTTCCATCTTGATGGATTAACATCACCAAATGAAGTATGAGAGAATCTTACTGAGCTTTTTGGTAAGATAGATGAGATGAGGGGACATCAAATTGAAAATGAATTGATCTCCCTGAGTCCCAATAGCTTTGAATCCCCGCAACTCTATTTTTCCAAGTTCAAAGCCCTTGTTTTGCAGCTAAAACAATGTGGGATCGAAAATAAAGATGAGAAACTAGTTTTGGCCATACTCTCGAAGCTTAGCCCTAAATATTTAGTGTTTGTATCGACCTTCTATGCCACAAAGTTGACAGCTCGATCCTAGAAAATGCCTAGCCTTGCAGATTTCATGGAATCTCTCACACAAGAACAAGATAAATTGGTGATGATGGGCACCATCAAACCTTCCAAAGACCAAGCTCTGGTTGCTGGAGATTCGAGGGTGGATTAAAAAGGCAATAAGAAAACTAAGAAGCAACTTGAGCAAAATAGAGACAAGAACAAGTCTCCAGAGGAGCCTCAAGGTTCCAAGAAGAACCCCCAGAAGAAGAAGAACAAAGGAGAAATGAGCAAGTGCGCATACTGTAGTAAGGGAAATCATCCTGAAAGCTCCTGCATGAAGAAGAAAATAGACATGCTGACCCAACTCCTGGAGAAGAATGGAATATCCCTTCCAGATAGCTCAAAGAAGAGGGAAGGAGGATCAAATTCAGAAGACAGAGAGAGAGTTCATGCATTGGTTGCTGGCACATCAAGCTCACCTAGTTTCATCATTGATTCTAGAGCTTCAAGACATATGGTTTCAACCAAGGAGGCATTCACCTCACTTGACATGTCGAAAGGTCCACCAATAGTACTGGGAGATGACTCTCTCACTGAAATTTTGGGCAAAGGGAGGATTGATCTTGACCAGGGTAAGTCAGCAATGTTTTGTATGTTCCAGGTCTTGCCTCTAACCTCTTATCAGTGTATCAGATGACCCACACAGGGTCTCCAAAGAAGGTCATATTCTCCCCTGATGAAGTTGAGATCACAAAGATCTCAAGTGGTAAAGTCATTGCAAAAGGAGTTGCAAATCACACTTCGAAGGTATACATGTTCTCACACTTCCTACCCTACTCAAACCCCTCTGCTCTTCTAATTCATTCTAGTGAGGCAAGCAAGATTTGGCATGAAATATTTGGCCACCTTAATTACAAGTATCTTTTTGATCTTAGTGAAAAAGAAATGGTCATAGGGTTACCAAAGATTAAGTTTTCCAAAGGAGTCTATCAAGGTTGCATCTTAGGAAAACACCTAGAGCATAAATTTGAGAAAGCTAGTCATGAGAGAACCTCTGCACCTCTTGATTTGATCCACAGTGATGTTGATGGCCCATTTCCTCATATGTCAATGAGTTAGGCCAAATATGCATTGACATTCATAGATGACTTTTCCAGGTATTGTTGGGTTTACTTCCTGAAACACAAGTCTGAAGTTTTTGGCCTCTTTAAAGTCTTTAAGGCTTTGGTTGAAAACCAGTCTGGGAGGAAACTCAAGGTCCTCAGATCTGACAATGGTGGTGAGTATATCAAGTCTGAGTTCATTCAATATTGTGCAGATGCAGGTATTTAGATGCAGCATTCTATCCCTTACACACCATAGCAAAATGGTGTCGCTGAGAGGAAGAACAGATCACTGAAAGAGATGGCAACATGCATGATGGAGGCTAAGACTTTACCACCAAAGTTTTGGGCCGAAGCTATAAACTATGCAGCCTATATCCAGAATAGGGTGCCTCATAAACAGCTTGATGGTATGAATCCTTTCGAAGCATGGAGTGGGCACAAGCCAGATGTGACCCATTTCAGGATTTTTGGCTCAAGGGCTTGGGCTAGAATTCCAATAGAAAAGACGAAGGATTTGCAGCCCCAAAGCCAAGAGTGTCTATTTGTTGGGTACTCTGAAGATTCAAAAGGGTACAAGCTGATCAATTTGAGTGCAAAAAAATCCTTCATTGAAAGGTGTGTTCAGTTCCAAGAAGAGCCCCTAGCAGCAGTGGAAGTTGGAGAATCCTCTTCACCACCAGAACCTTTGAATGTAAGTGAAGAGATAGTTGAACTTGCTGATTCTGATATGTCTGATAATTATGATTTAATTGCAGATCCTAATAGTCCTACAAGACCAAAATGGGCAGCAAATTCCATTCATGCAGCTGGAGAACTAGCTGGAAATCTTAATGATCCTAGGAGGACTAGATCTTAGTTTGAGAGTGCTCTGTGCATGAAAGATCCTATGTTTGCAGAGAAATGCTATCTGATGGTTGAATCAGACCCACATACATATGAATATGTAGCAAATGATCCAAGATGGCAAACATCCATGAAAGAAGAGTTCAGCTCACTCCAGAAGAACAACACTTGGGAGCTGGTTGATCTTCCCCCAAGGAGGAAGCTAGTTCAGTGTAAGTGGGTTTACAAAACCAAATTTTATGCTGATGGTTCACCTCTAAAATACAAGGCCAGATTGGTAGCCAAGGGCTACTCATAGGTACATGGCATAGATTGCAATGAGACCTTTGCACCAGTGGCAAAGATGGACTCCATCAGGCTAGCCTTAGCCATTGCAGCTTCAAAGCAGTGGGAGGTACATCACATGGATGTGAAGTGTGCTTTCCTGAATGGAGATCTCACTGAAGAGATTTACATGCAGCAGCCTCAAGGATTTTCTACTAACCCATCTCTTGTGTGCAGGCTAATGAAGTCATTGTATGGGATTAAGCAAGCCCCCATGGCTTGGTATGCCAAGATTGATAGCTTTCTGCTATCACTGAATTTTGTTTGATGCAATTCAGATCCAAATGTCTATTTGAAGCTGATTCATGGTTCATTAATCATCATTGTTTTGTATGTTGATGACCTTCTCATTATAGGAAGCTCAAAGGATGAAATAGCCTCCTTGAAGGATGCAATGAACCATGCCTTCTCAATGACTGATTTGGGCTTATTGAGCCAATTCTTGGGGCTCAAGATTGCTCAAACCAAAGAAGGAACCAAAGTACATTATTCCAAGTATGCCTTGGATTTTCTGAACAAATTCAATATGAAGGATTGCAAGCCAAGCAAGACTCCTTTCCTTTTAGGAGTTAAGCTTGAAGAAGCTAATTCTTCACCTATGATAAACATTACACTATATAGGCAATTGATTGGATGTTTGTTGTATCTTACACATACTCGACCTGATATTTATTATGTAGTAAGTGTGGATTCAAGATACATGGATAAGCCTCATGAGATCCATTGGAGAGCAGCCAAAAGGATCCTTAACTTTGTTTAGGGAACAAGGACTCATGGGATCTGCTACAAAGCTAAATTTGATCTTGATTTGATTAGGTTTACTAACAGTGATTGGGCAGGTGACAACACAGATCGAAACTCAACATCAAGAAATGTGTTCATGCTTGCTGAAGGACCAATCAGCTGGTCAAGCAAGAAACAGAGTGCCATTGCACTCTCATCTACAGAAGCAGAGTACAGAGGAGTTGTAAATGCAACAACTCAATGTTTATGGTTGCAGGGGTTACTTGGTGAGTGTGGCTTCGAATCAGAATACTTAACTACTATCTATTGTGATAATTAGATTACCATTTGAATATGCAATGATCCAATTTAGAGATAGAGAACCAAACACATTGAGATCCATATGCACTACATCAGACAGCTTGTGCATGATGGCACCATTCACCTACTCTTCTGTTCATCTTCAGAACAAGTAGCAGATATCTTCACCAAAGTTTTTTGTGAGAAGACATTCCGCAATCTCAAATCACTGCTATGGATTGCTGATCATGCTATGAAGCATGAGTGATGACAAGATTCCCAAATTTTGTTTTACTGTCCATGTTTAAGGGAGGATTTTTCCCACTGGGTTTTTGCCTCTTTCCCTGGTTAAATGGACATGCAGTATGTAAAGGGTGACTAAGCATTGTTGCTAGGCCCTATAATTTTCTGATATTTTACTCATAAGTCAGGCTTAAGGGGGGGTGTTAGAATAATCAACCCATAGTTAGCTACCTTAGACATTAATTAATCCAATTTTTGTCTTATTTGCCTAGTTTCCATATTCCACCTTATGCAAGTTGTCCTCCACACATCCATAGTGGTCAAACTTGCTAAATTTGAGTCATGGAGCGCTTGGGAAACCACTTGGAATCAAATTTTCTTTATTCCTGGCCTCCCTAGTGCATGTCTTCTTTTTCTGCTTTTTGCCTGCTTTTTCTGAGTTTTAAGGCAATTGGGAAAGTTTGACTAGGTGAAGTTAACTTGTTTTTTGTCCTCATCATCCTCCACCATTTTATCCTAATAAAAGCATGTATGAGTTGTCCTTCCATCACCTATTAGCTTGCCTAATTGATTTTTCCAATTTGTGAGCTCCTAGACAGTTTTGGAAACTGCTTTATGCACCTATGGGGGATTTGCTTAGATTTAGTAAGCCTTCTTTTGACCAATTTTGAATGGCATATTCATGCATTCCAATCTCTCATGTAATTATTTATTGTGGAAGCCTATGATTTCATAGGGTTGGCTATTGTACACTTATTCAATACATATTAGTGTTCAGCTCCATATTCAGTCTCCTTTGTGTGTAATTTGCATGTGTAATTAGCAATTTTTGTGAGTGTAATTGTTCTAACACCTGGGTTCAATTTCCACAAACCAGAGTTGTGTGGAGTTTTCTAAGAATCTTGTGTTGTATTAAAATTCAAAGCACATCGAGATATGGTATCGCTATATCTAGGATATGATACAGAAAGGAGCGGTGAATCTCTAGTATATTGTGATGGACAAGTATATAACCAATGTATTGACCAACCCTATAGATAGAGTGAAGTTTGAGTACTTCAAGGAAAATATTATTGGTTTTCATATCGATGTCCATTTCAAGAGGGGGCGATAAGTCCCCGTGGTATTCACATCTAGTAGGAAAAAGGGATGGCTCTATGGAAGATGAGTGGTCTTCAAATCTAGCATGAAAAATGGTTGGATCTATGGAAGAGGCGTGGTATTCACATCCAACATGAAAAGGGATGGTGTCACATTGAGATGAGGGTAACACCTAACATGAAAAAGGTTTGGTATCACACCAATATGAGGGTAGATCCTATCATGAAAAAGGGTTGGTTGATGCACCACTATGAGAGGTACAACCAACATGAAAAAGGGATTTCTATATAGACTTATTATGATGTATAGATTCAATATATGTCACAAGTTAATGACTTGAGTACTAAGTTGCAACAATCGTGAAGATGAGATCCAGTGATGATATTTAGTGATGATGTCTAGTGACAATATCCAGTGATGATATCCATGGATGATGATCATGACGAAAGAATACATTCGTTGTTAAGAGGGAGTTGAAGAATGTAACTTCAGAATATATTTTATTGTATTATTATTGTATCTCCTTCGAAAGATGTTTCGATGTACTCGATCATCTAAAATTCTTGTAATAATCAATGTAACCCTTTCATTGTAGGTCAGGTCAATAGTACCCACAATAAATATTATATAAATTTTATTTTGTGTCTCCCTCAACAAGTCATCCTTGTAAGAGTAAAAATTTGACCCAGTAAGGTAAAAAGGTTACTCACTTGATGAGTATAAATAGATATGGAAAACATCCCATTTGGTCACACACTCAACTCAACCAAGTGCACAAGATGTTAGAAAAATAGGATCACAAAGCAATACTAATAAACAATATAAACAAGATGCAAATATTAAAACACATTATAAGAGAGACGCCAATATAATGTGGTTCACCGAAGATGGGATATGTCCACATAGAAATTTCCAGTCTTTTATTTTTATACCATCCAAAACAAATGAAGGATATGACCTACAATACTAAGCAAACCCACTGCACTTCCTCTTCACTCTCTCACAGTCTCTCTCACACAATCACATAGATTGTTTTACAATGCTACAATACAATTAACACATCTATATTACAATGCCTTTATTTTATAAGGGAATTACCGTGGGTCACCCAATAACATGGGCCTGTAAATCACCCATTATTGACCAAGTCATGACTCTTGAAATTACAACATTTTACAAGGTATTTTTCCTAAATTTTCGCTATGGGGGGCGCTACCCCCGAACCCCATCCAGGGGGGATTCCAAAATAGTCGCCCCCTTGTGGACTCCCCTAAAGACT
>LPNX010303038.1:43380-81747 GCA_001517045.1 Pseudotsuga menziesii
TGGTTGGAATTACACTTGGTGACATAATCTATACTAAAGAAGTTGTTGGTTTCCCAGAGGAAAATATTTGTGTTCTTTTGTCTTGTTGTGCTTGCATTTCTTTTAGTGATCATATTGCTTATGGTTGTGATGAAATAATGCTAACTGTTTGGAGATATAATATAGCCGTTAAAATTATAACAAGAATAACTACATAATAGGATACAAATTGAAACAACCTACCTCACAGAAGAAAAGATACTCGGGAAATTAATTGAGAATAAAAATAAACATTGATTTGGGTCAAAGTTAGCTCTTTTGACCATAAGTATGGTATACTCAGTAAAGACTCATGTCTAAAAGGATCAAGAATATTTATAAATGAATATTTCATTCTATAATATCAAGCTGAATTAAGAAAGAAGGTTTGAAAAGTAAAAGAAGCTACAAAGGAAGGGAAATGGGCATTAATTAGAAATAGAAAAGTTTGTATTCAAGGTAGAAACCAAACAGATAATAATAAATAGTTACTTTACACAATCTAAATCCTCTCTTGGAAATGTAGTGGATTCCCATGGAACAAATTCCACAAGCTAAGTTTAACCTTGAGTGAAATTGGTATCATTCTTATTGTTGAAACTTGGGAACATGAAGAATCTAAGTTCCCTAACAGAGAAGGATTTGTCCTTTGGTCAATTTTGAACAATCGGCCCCATTGTAGAGGAATTGGAGGTATAGATTGTTACATTAGGGATACCATCTCTCCTCATGCTAAGATTTATAAGACCCTTACAACCAATATATTTGGATATATATTTCAGACATTAATGCTAAAAAAAACTACATAGAAATATGTTATTTTTTCCTTCTTAACTCTAACTTTTATAAATAAAAAACTATTTAGATAAAATTTGCCCTTATGATGGTGTATAAAATGATATTTACAGTCTAAAGAACAAAGAAAATATCCTCTTAATGGATGAGTTTAACGTCAAAATTCAAATATACGAACTATTCTTTAAGTTAGCAATATACGAACTATATCCTGCTCTAGATAGCAATTACAAAATAAGTTCTGCATATCTAGGTGAAATTTTGTCCATATTTGAGCTAGTCAATCTATGTAGGACATAAGATCTTATAATTTGCAACGGTCTAAGGAAGTGGAAAAATTCTAGCCATATGAATTGTACTCATGGGTTGGGAATTAGTGTGGTAGATTATGCCATATCTGATATCCCTTTATACAACAAAATGATAAATTTATACATATTAAACTACCATGAGAAGGAATTATATCATATACCTTTAATTGCAACTCTCAATTTTGTCATGAATAGTGATCCTATGGGAGAAAATTCCCATGGTCAAAATAATTTTATCTTCAATAGGAATAAGGATTATATTTTCCTAAATGGTTTAAAAAGTTACTTGTTTCCTCTATCAAGTACATACACAGTCATCTTGTCTTCCCTTAACAAGTTCTCCATCGAAGTATCAAGTAAAAAATAAATAGAAAAACCAACCCCTAGTATGATAAAGAATGTAAAAATAGAAATCAAGGAATTTATTGAAGAGTCTCTAAAAATTAATAAGATGAACATATAAAAATTCCTAATTAAAATAAAAAAAATAACTATGTAAATAAAAAACAAGAAAATCTTTTACAACTTTGTTAGGTAGTTTTTAAAAACTCTTGGAGGCAAATTCTCACTAGAAAAAATAAAGATAATAATAGAATTCCTCTGAAGGACTGGAATTCTTATCTTAAAAATATTTATGAATCCCTATATTTCGTAGAAAACACTCAAACCCTCCTTACAACAGAGGAATTTTTCTTGTTAGAAGTCATTGATTTTGGGGTTAAGTTCATATCAAATGGAAAAGTTAAGTACATTGAAGGATACCAAGAAGAAATATTAAAAAATGGAGGGTCTTCCCTCATCCTCCACATCCGCAAACTCTTCAATCTAGTGGTCAAGCAAGGTTTTTGTATTCCTTGGACTCAAAGCCTCATTATTCCTAATTTTAAAATTAGTGACAAAAATAACCCGTTTAATTATTGAACCATTATGATTGGCCTCTTTTATCCAAGATTTTTGCTATTATCGTGGAAAATAAATTCAACATATGCCTAGAAAGTGAATATAATAGATATAAACATCATGAGAGCTTCAGAAGATAGAACTCAACCACATACGATTCAAATCGATATTGGTGGCCACCCACCTATTCCACTGGCTCAAAACAATTGTCTATTGTGGTTGTTTCCTAGTTATTTTTCTATGGTTTTTTGGGTCCCAAACTTCTAGGGCCATTTTGAGGCCCTAAATGACATTTTTTGGCTATTCATGGAGCCACGTTGTTTGCCAATGGAATGTAAATATCAAATAGACCTTTCCAACGGGCTATCGAGTGCCCAAATCGGAGATCGTATGCAAAATTTGTGACCTCGAGAAGTTGAATGTTTAGCTACCACCTTGGGGACGCAAAATTTATGACGATTCATGTTGGTGAAAATATATGCTATCTAATTCAACGCTTAATTGTCAACCCGATAAGGTAGCTTGTGAGATGAAAACACTATTTGTGCAGAACTAAAGTCTAGATTATTCTAGGATATCCTAACCTATCTGCTATCAAACCATATAAATAATTAACACTACTGCATCTTTGAAATCCAAATGAAACTACTGAAATTAAAAATTAACTTCTATTTTCTTACACCTAAAAATGAAATAAACTAAGCTATACTACTTAGAATCCATCAGGTAGATGACATTTAAAACTAGCTACAACACTCGGAAATGAAATACTACTAATCAAAACACAATTTTAACTCTAAGGACTATTTCAAAAATTGAGACATGTAATACCCATGCAATGCCTATCTATCAAACGCATGAAAATTCCTATCAACCTCTAACCTATCAAGAACTTCAACCTATCTATAGATTATCAATATAAAAAAGAATTCTGAACTCGGAGTTTATAAATAGACTTATAACTAGGCATAAAACAATAACTCAAATGACTGGAAACAAATTTAACTTGCAAGCAAATCTACAACAAAAAACAAAATAATGCTACTCTACCTCTTCAACAAACTATACCATAAACTAAGGAGTATTAACCAACCATAAAAAGATAATGCAACTGATCTATAACTTGAAAAGTAAACTTATACTAAACTAGGTTATGTGAACTTTTATCATCAAACTTTAAAATACTATAAACCAATACATCTTTGAAATCTAAATGGAACCTATTAAGCTTGAATTTGAAACTAAGTTCTAATATTTTACATCTACAGAAATGAAATAACTTGAAGAAATGAAACTAACAAAGCCTAAGACAATGAAATGATGTTTAATTGAAAATGAAAGACTAATTATGAACTCAAATGAGATCTGAAAATGGAATGTTGAACCTATTTCAGAAATGAGACAAACTAACATTCAACAAAGTCTATGACAACATTTTAAACAAGATTAAGCTAATCTAGGTTTTAGGCATGAAAACAAATGAAGGTAACTCTTAAACTATCTAAATCATAAACAAAAATAAAACTATGTTGCTTTTATTCAAACCAGAACTATTTCTCACTTGAACAATAAAATATATGTTGAATGTAAATGGATTTCATCATCATTAAAACTGAAATAATTAATCTATGTGTTAATATAGAACTGAATATGAATTGCTGGAGTTGGATTCAAATCCCAACTAGCTATAGAACATGATGAAGTACTAGAAAATTAGCCTATACCCTAGCTAACTATTTTTGCATAAAATGAAATACTGGAAATTCTGCAAATGACTGAAAATTATGTCTAAGTACGAATGAAAGGATGAAAGGAAGTTTGAACGAATGGTGTGAATGTCTGATCGTATGGATTCTGAAGATATAAATTACATGAAAACAAAGGAAAATTGTAGTTTATAAACAACAAAATGTCATCTATAGGAAAACAAACTATATGCATACAAAAACGAAATGACTTATCGCCACAAAAGAAGAAAAAACAAATTATATGAACAAGGTATTCCGCTATTGCTGAGGGCCCCTTCTCAAGATCAAAGGATGTTCCATGCTAAACTGGAAGTGACATTAACAACTCAACATAGATTTTGTATTAATATCAAAAGCAAAGTTTACAAATGTTTTTCTCTATCTCTGTGCATGAGTTTCTCAACCTGAGATGTCTTTATATAGTTTTTTACAATGGGAGAGTAGGTCAACCCTTTTAGTGGTCGACCTCTCTAAAAATAGGAGGTATTAATTACTGAAGAAAACGGCTCAGTACAACACACAGGCCATCTCCAACAATCCGCGCATGTTGGTTCCTTTCATGTGAGCAGTTGATGCGTTGTCAGGATGGGCGAGTAGGAACATAGATCTTCTAGAATGAGGGCTCGCAAACCATGAGTTCCAGGTGGGAAACAAAACCCACATCTTCATTTGCATCTTCAATTCTCCCAAGTATGTTAACAAATGATTTCTAGGGTGCGAACGATGGGTCAAATGACCTGTAACTGAAATTTAACTCACAAATCTGATTTCTGGGCTGAATTTCGGCTAGGTTGTTGCATGAATTAATTGATGGGTGCTAAGTTTAATTATGGCTAGGTTGTATGCTAGATTCCATTACCTTTACCGGTGTGATGGGTGCACTCCTCCTCTTCACAGCGCGTTGATTCCATTTCCTATGCACGAGTTCACCCTTCGTGACTTGCAAAAACATACAAGTCTGTTAGTTGTAGTCAACAACCTGCATATACATAAAAGCATGGTTATATTACATGTAACATGTTATATAACCAAATGATATTAAATTATAAAGTGCAACGTTATCCCATTTGGAAAATGGATTTTAGTTAACATGGAATAAGGATTATACATATAATGGTTTAATATTAAATAAGATTAATGTCACACCAAAGCATATTTGAAAAGCCACGTAATATGTTATTTCAATGGATGTCCCTTTTATAAAGTATATGAGTAATTAAAGTGATAAACCATTTTAATATTTAATCCTTTTCTCTTCCTTTTTACTTTTTAATATTTTCATTTTTTTATTAAATTTAAATCAATGTTTTTAAAGCTTATTACCACTTTATGATTTATGCATGTGTAGGTATTCATAGGATGGATGAGAAATAGGAGACGAGGATAAATCAAACCAAGAAACTAATAAGAAACATGCCATTAAACCCAGGACAGAATTTAGAGTCGAGTGAAGGGCCATATGGAGTACCGGAATGCGCACTAAATGCAATAACACATAAAAAATGATGGATTAAGCTTCTTTTACGTTTATGAGTTTTAATTGATGAAACGCAGTAAAAGATAGCCATTTTAAGGACAAATGTATTAAATTTCGAT
Organism: Pseudotsuga menziesii; assembly: GCA_001517045.1. NCBI lineage: Eukaryota > Viridiplantae > Streptophyta > Pinopsida > Pinales > Pinaceae > Pseudotsuga > Pseudotsuga menziesii. Next base: position 48,749 of record LPNX010303038.1, read on the forward strand.
AAATAGGTGGAAAATTAATATAACTCGAATCAGTATAATGACCAATTTTCAGAGCCCAACACTTCCCCAAACAAAAGCTATGTCACGTCCACATTCCATGAATGAATTGGAAGTGGTCTTTCATTTATTCAAAAAATCTGTTTGATCATCAATAGTTTATAGAAAATCTTCAACAAAACTAAGCCAAATTTATTACTACATGAAAACTAGAACTTAGAAAAAAAATGTTATGTTATGAGATGACCAAAATGACTTATATTATTTAAGATTTCTTAATACATACAATTCCGCCAATTAGTAATAATTCATGCTTATGAAGACCATATAAACTGACTCTCTCTTCCCCCCTAGACCGAAGGTATGGCACGTCCTCGTGCCATGAATGAATTAAGACTGGGTTAAAATATAGATAGTCTATAAAGCCTATAGGAAACCAGTCATCCCTACTAATTCTAAAAGGTTTATCGTCATATTCAATTAATTATGGACATATTTTGCATTTCAAGTTCATTAGACTCCTAAGTTTATGGGTCCCACTTCTAGGATAGTGATATCGTAGGTATAATATGAATCCGACAACATGTTCTTAAGTGAAACTTACAAACATTCTCAAATGGCAGATTGATGGAGTTCATTTTCTTTAGATCAACCATGCATAACTTCATCCAGTAGACCCACAACAACTTTTATTTTTACAGAGTCATTTTCATATTTTTTCTCTCTTTTTAGACTCTTTTTCTCTCTCTTTTATTTGACAAGTTATCCTCCCTAGGTAGATTCTTCTCTTTCAGTCGGGCCTGTTCAATACCTCGTCGGGTTTACCTAGTCATACCATAGGTCGATACCCACTTCCAGTGATCCTGTTTAGTACCTCGATGGTTCAACCTCTTAAACCCATTTTCCATCAGAGGATTGTGTCCCAAATATCCACTCCCTATATATATTCAAAAAAATAAATTTTCCTATGAAGGAGTGGCGGGGGATCAACTCTGAAAACCATGTTATAGGGTGGGATGGTATATGGGTTGGAGGACAGCTAGTCTTTTTTTTATCAAGGAACCAAAATAAAGCTTGCAAGAGGAATCTACTGAATCGAGGATACACACGGTTAATGGATTTAGTGTAAAGTGGATGAAGCCATAAGATAATGAATGAAAGGTGTCTCTAGTCCCAAAATTCGTCTTTTCATATAGATTTATGGTAGTATTCCCACACAAACTAGGAATTTCATTGACCCTTATGCTACCTTGTAATAAAGATGCTTAAATAACAGACTTTGGTAATGAAGCTAGGACATACGAGTGGCCTATAGGTTTTAGATAGACTTTAAACTTGTGAAAAATCCCCATGGTATCTAAAATTGGTCTTGAGCAACTGTTACATTCATAAATATGCATGTATGCAAAGAAATAATGATAGAAAATTGTTTCAGTTTAGTCATTGACATCGTCTTCTTCTTTAGTTCTTTTATTTGAAACAAAAAAACGAAGTTGCATTATTCCCTAAGAATGCAACATTTTATTTATATACATATTTCCCTACCCTGAGAAGAAAGAAAACATTTTTATTCAAGTACATGAGCTATTCTAATGAAACCAAGTGCGAAGCAAAATGAGAATTGTACCTTTATCCACATATGAAAAGATTGTTGTAGTGATTACCTGAATGTGGATGTTCAACCAACTTACTTTTCTTTGCATCAACAGGTGTCGAATGAAGGAATCGTATTGTGGCTAGGTTACCTCTTGGAACCAACTTTAGATATAGTCCTGGTACTCACCTCCCTTCACTATGACATACAGATCCTTTTCTTCTAGTTGAGAATTTGTTTGAGCATATGATGGATCTGTTAGCTTGCATGTAGAGAACTCTTTAATTTTCGGTTTCTCTCCTTCTAATGTAATCCCCAATGTATCAATTTCTTTTGCATTCTTGCAAAGAACATATTTTTTTAGTTCTTGGGATTTTGGTTCGTCTGTTATTTCGGAAGAGGTTGATAAGATTTCAACTACTATCAAGATCTTTTCTTCTTGAGAGATAGAGATCCTAGCTGTTGCTAATATTTGAGAAAGTTCTCTCATGCTAATGAGCACCTTTGAATCCATTTTGTCAATTGATAGGTCATGCTTCACACAAGGTTAGCCTCTATGGTTCTTATAGCACCCACACATTTTATGTTTTTTTGAGAAACTATCTACTACTAAAACAAATTTGTGATTTAAACACAACACACTAAAACACCTACATGAAATTAACTTGCAGAAAGTAAACACACTCATACAGAAAGAAAACCACCCTTGCATAAGAGTAAATTGTAAAAAAAGTAAACTACCTAAATTTTCATAATAAAAGCATACATGCATGAAATTAAACTATGGAAAATTAAACTATCTACATTTGTGGAAATACAAGTACACTTAACTATGGGAAAGGAAATTATCTATGTTTGTAGAAATAAAAATGCACCTAAGTAAAGTAAATAAAAAACTTGCGAAAAGTAAAACTTGCAAAAGAAAGGACACCTAAGAGAAAATAAGCACACTTTACGAAACACATTTGTGAAAATAAGCTTGAAGAAAGTAAAACAAACTTGCAAAACACACTTATGAAAATGAACAACAAGGATTTGGGGCAGCCCACTAAAGTGGATGTGTCAGACTGTTACACCACGGAAATTCCATAGTGAAGTCATCTTTGCGTCTTATCATTTCCCCTCCCCCTTGTTGTGTAATGTAAAGGAAACCTATCTACCCTTACCTACCTAGAATCCAACCCCTTCAGCACCTCCCCAAAAACGGCGCCAAAATGTTGGTGAAAATATATGCTATCTAATTAGACACTTAATTGTCAACCTGGGAAGGTAGCTTGTGAGATGCAAACAATATATGTGCAGAACTAAAGTCTAGATTATTCTAGGATATCCTAACCTATATTCTAACATACAATAGAAATAACTTAACACTACTGCATCTTTAAAAACCAAATGAAACTACCGAAATTAAAAATTAACTTCTATTTTCTTACACCTAAAAATGAAATAAACTAAGCTGTACTAATTAAAATCCATCAGATAAATGACATTTAAAACTAGCTACAACACTCGGAAATGAAATACTACAAATCAAAACACAATTTTAACTCTAAGGACTATTTCGAAATCGAGACATGTAATACCCATGCAATGCCTATATATCAAACTCATGCAAATTCCTATCAATTTCTAACCTATCAAGAACTTCAACCTATCTATAAATTATCAATACAAAAAAGCATTCTCAACTCAGAGTTTATAAACATACTTATAACTAGGCATAAAACAATAACTCAAATGGCTAGAAACAAATTTAACTTGAAAGCAAATCTACAACAGAAAACAAAATACTGCTACTTTATCTCTTCAGCAAACTATACCATAAACTAAGGAATCTTAACCAACCATAAAAAGATAATGCAACTGATCTATAACTTGAAAAGTAAACTTATACTAAACTAGGTTATGTGAACTTTTATCATCAAACTTTAAAATACTGTAAACCAATACATATTTGAAATCTCAATGAACCTATTAAGCTTGAATTTGGAAATGAGTTCTAATATTTTACATCTACTGAAATGAAATAACTTGAGGAAATGAAACTAACAAAGCCTAATACAATGAAATGTTGTGTGATTGAAAATGCAAGACTGATTATGAACTCAAATGAGAACTGAAAATGGAATGTTGAACCTATTTCATAAATGAGATAAACTGACATTCAACGAAGTCTATGACAACATTTTAAACAAGCTTAAGATAATCTAGGTTTTATGCATGAAACAAATGAAAGCAACTCATAAACTACCTAAATCATAAACAAAAATAAAACTATGCTGCTTTTATTCAAACCAGAACTATTTCTCACTTGAACAATAAAATATATGTTGAATGTAAAAGGATTTCATCATCATTAAAATTGAAATAATTAATCTATGTGTTAATATAGAGCTGAATTTGAATTGCTGGAGGTGGATTCGTATCCAAACTAGCTAAAAAACATGATGAAGTACTCGAAAATTAGCCTATACCCTAGCTAACTATTTCTACATAAAACAAAATACTGGAAATTCTGTCTAAGTGCGAATGAAAGGCTGAAAGACAGCATGAAAGGAAGTCTGAACGAATGGTGCGAATGGCCAGCCGTATGGATACTGAAGATATATATTACATGAAAACACAGGAAAATTACAGTTTATAAACATCAAAATGTCATCTATAGGAAATCAAACTATATGCATACAAAAACGAAATGACTTATCTACTCAAAAGAAGCAAAAACGAATTATATGAATAAGGAATTCCACTATTGTTGAGGGGCCCTTCTCAAGAACAGAGGATGTTCCATGCTAAACTGGAAATGAAATTAACAACTCAGTAGAGCTTTTGTATTAGTATCAGAATCAAAGTTTACAAATGTTTTTCTCTATCTCTATGCATGTGTTTCTCAACGTGAGATGTCTTTATATAGTTTTTTTACAATGGGAGAGTAGGTCAACCCTTTCAAAGGTCGACCTCTCTAAAAATAGGATGTTTTAATTATTGAAGAAAATGGCTCAGTACAACACATAGGAAGTCTCCCACAATTCGTGTGTGTTGGTTCCTTTCATGTGAGCAGTTGATGCGTTGTTAGGCTGGGCGAGTAGGAACACGGATCTTCTATAATGAGGGCTCATGAACCATAAGTTCTAGGTGGGAAACAAAACCCACGTCTTCATTTGCGTCTTCAATACTCCCAAGTATGTTAACAAACGATTTCTAGGGTGTGAACGATGGGTCAAATGACCTATAGCTGAAATTTAACTCACAAATCCGATTTCTGGGCTCAATTCCAGCTAGGTTGTTGCATCATTTAATTGTTGGGTGTTGAGTTTAATTATGGCTAGGCCTTATGCTAGATTCCATTACCTTTCGGCATGTTGGGTGCACTCCTCCTCTTCACGGTGCGTTGATTCCATTTCCTGTGCGTGAGTTTACCCTTCCCGGCTTGCAAAAACATAAAAGTCCATTAGTTGCAGTCAACAGCCTGCATATACATAAAAGCATGGTTATATTACATGTAACATGTTATAAAACCAAATGGTATTAGATTATAATGTGCAACGTCTTCCCATTTGGAAAATGGTTGTAGTTAACGTGGACTAAGGATTATACATATAGTGGTTTAATATTAAATAAGATTAATGTCACACCAAAGAATATTTGAAAAGCCATGTAATATGTTATTTCAATGGATGTACCTTTTATAAAGTATATGATTAATTAAAGTGATAAGCCATTTTAATATTTAAACATTTTCTCTTCCTTTTTAATATTTAATATTTTCATTTTCTTATTAAATTTAAAACAATGTTTTTAAAACTTATTACCACTTTATGGTTTATGCATGTGCAGGTATTCATAGGACCGACGAGAAATAGGAGATGAGGATAAATCAAACCAATAACCTAATAAGAAACATGTCATTAAACCCAATACATAATTTAGAGTGGGGTGAAGGGTTAGATGGAGTATCAAAATGCGCAGTAAATGGAATAACACATAAAAAATGATGGATTAAGCTTCTTTTATGTTTATGAGTTTTAATTGATGAAACACACTAAAAGATAGCCATTTTAAGGATAGATGTATTAAATTTCGGTAAATAGGTCGAAAAATTAATATAACTCGAATCAGTATAATGGCCAATTTCTGGAGCCCAACAATTCATCTTCTAGGGTTATGTTTTGGAATTTTGGGGTTCTCGCCCTCATTATTATTATAAATAGGCCCTTTTGGCCTCATTTTGTATTCATATTGGCATGGATGAGTGTAACAGCCACATCTCTTCTCAGAGATAGCCGCCATCATTCTAGTTGTTGTATTTACAGCCTGTTCTATTTCCTCCATTTAATAAAATATATGTTTATTGTATCTATGTTTTCCTTGCAATATGTTTATGTTTATGATGCTATATATGTTATTTCATTTTGTTCTCATATAAATATGGATTAATGGTATCATAGCAATCTTATGTTTGATTGTCTCTTGGTGCATGTCCTTGACAAGGTCAGGGTACAAAGAGTTGGGTCTCAAACTAATTTCACTTGGGGAAGACCACTCTTGCCACCCGAAGTGGCCTCTCATGGTGGAAGAAAAGAGAGACAATGGAGCAGGATATCCTATCAAGTCATTGTTTGAGGAAGCCCTCATGCAACAAAGGAATGAGATGATGGATAGTTTCACCTAGATCCTTCTACGAATGAATGTATTGGCAAATGCACCTTCAACGAGCAAGTGTTTCGGAGATGAAACCCCATTCAAGGTACATGTGAACTTTGATATTCATTTATTTAAAGTCTAAATCGATGTTGATGCCCTAGAGAAGTGGTTGAATTTTCTAGAATGGTATTTCTCTATCCACAATTTTTCTGACAAGGAAACGATCAACTTTGTGCTCCTTAAAGTGCTCCCCCATGTCAAAAATTGGTGGGATACTTATTGGGAGAAAAACTCATCAGGTGAGTCTGAATTGTTTGAGGAAAATCCCACTTGGGCCTCTTTCATAGATTTATTCAAGGAATAGTATTATGATGTGGGAATTATGATGACCAGTACACCAAATGGACCATTCTGCGTCAAGATAGGGACCAGCTGATGCTAGAGTACACCAATAAATTTCATATCTTACATACAAAATTGGGTATCAAGGACTCTAAGCGACACCTGATACTGAAATATCACAGTGGCCTACATCGATACATACGAAATGAGATTGACTTCCTTGACATCTCTTCACTTGGATATTCCTTTCGGCATGTTGTCAAAATCAAGGAGAAATTTCGACAAAAGAACAAGCGAGACTTTGGACCTGCAAACCCACCGTAGAAGTAATGCAAGGGTAACACTAGCCCACAAAACAAAGGATAAGTACAGGGAAAACAATCCCTGCCACAAGAAATGAAGGGAATGCAAAGACAAAGAAGGACACTAGGAAGTGGTGCAAGTTCTGCAAAATCCCTTGGCACAACACTAATGAATGTCTCTCAAAGTATTCATTGGTAGTCGAGATCAAATATTTAGAATTAGATCCAAATTCCAATTCAAAACCCAAATGTCATGGCGGCAAATCATGGGAATCATATCATTGATGCAAAATCCACTGTCATTGTTTCTACCACACATATCCAACTAGAAGATCTTGAACAGTCAGAGGTGGAGGAGCGCCTCTTCCACTCATAGATGTGGGTGAAGGGAATGCCGTCTAAATGCACCCGATCTCAATAGAAGTGATCAAGAGATTGGAGCTTCTAACAATACCACACCCACAACCCTATAACATTGGTTTGCTAAGCCAATGACAAGGTATATGCATTACTCAACAATGTTTTCTACTGTATGGCGTCAAGCCTTTCAAAGAAGAGGTACTATGTGATGTGGCCCCATTTTAATTTTGTGATGTTCTTTTGTGAAAACCATATATGTGAAAGTGTCATGTTGTATATGAGTCACAACCTTGAAGTGTCACTATCACTTTGGGAGGACAACTCTATCGGATACCAAAGACTGTTGCACCTGCCATAGTCTCGCAAGTCAGGAAGATAAGCTCACACACTAGGAAATTATCCCTCTTCACAATTTCCTATGAAGGAGAACATCATATGATAGATACCTCCACACCCTCTACACAGGGTCCCGTTGCTCAGCAGAAACATAAAGAACACAAATTCAGTGTTCCCTCGTCCGTTCGAGTACTTATACAATGCAAGGCCACACATTTAAGGTGCTCATACATAAACAAATCATCCATACCAGTTCATACAAAGGATAATTAGACAACCAAAACTGTTTAACAACTCTAGCGCATCAATTAGCAGTAATTACAACCCTCTTGAGATATTAATGAGAGGCAAGCTCTTCACTTCAGCAAATGTCGCACTAGGAGATCATCTCAACACATAGTTTGAGATATGATACAGGATTTGATGCAATGAATACCATTGATTCCTAAGGGGGGAAGATTGATCTAGATGAATATCACTATCCACCCACCTACTCCACTATTTCAAAACAATTGTCTATAGTGGCAGTTTCCTAGTTATTTGTTTTACAGTTTTTCGGGTCCCAAACTTTCGGGGTCGTTTTGAGGCCCTAAACGATGTTTTTTGGCATTTCGAGGGGCCAAAAGATTGCCAATCAAATGTAGGACTGGTCAGAATATGTTAATCTCGTATAGACCTTTCCAATGGGCTATTGAGCACCCAATTCATATATTGTATACAAAATTTATGACCCCGAGAAGTTGACTGTTTAACTAACCACCTTAGGGCTGCAAACTTTATGATGGTTCATATTCTAGGGTTATGTTTGGACTTTTTGGGTTCTCTCTCTCATGATTATTATAAATAGGCCCTTTTGGACTCATTTTTTATTCATCTTGGCATGTATGAGCATATTAGCCACATCTGTTCTTAGAGATAGCTACCACCATTTTAGCTGTTGTATTTACAGTATGTTCTATTTTCGACATTTAATAGAATATGTGTTTACTGTATCTCTGTTTTCATTGCAATATGTCTGTGTTTATGATGCTATATCTATTCTTTCATTTCATTCTCACATAAATCCGTATCACTATGTTACTGAGAAATACAATTCATGGACAACTTGGCTTCATTTGGGTGAATTCTGCTATAATACTACTTTCTATCTTTCCATTGGAATGCCACAGTTCAAAGCTCTTTATAGTTAAGATACAACTAGTTTTGATGATCTTATATTTGGTGATTGTAAGGCACAAAATGAAAAGGAATGGCTCCAAGAGACTGAATACATACTTAGAACTCTCAAGAACAACTTGTTGACAACACAAAACTGACAGAAATTGTTTGTAGACAAACAAAGAGTTGAGAGAACCTTCCATGAATGAGATCTTGTTTATTTGAGGTTGCAACCCTATAGACAATCGTCTTTGAATTCTAAGGGATCATGGAAGTTTCATCCAAGTATATATGGTCCATATAAAGTCTTGAAGAAGGTTGGTGAGGTGGCATATGAGCTAGAATTACCTTCCTAAGGTAAGATTCACAATGTCTTTCATGTGTTTTGTTTGAAGAAGGTATAATTAGGGAAGTAAGTGAAAGTTTCAAAAGAGTTACCTCCCTTAGATGATGAAGGGAACTTGGTGTTGGTTCCAAATAATATCTTATAGTTTAGATCAAATAAGCCAAGTAGCATAATTATTAAAGAGTATTTGGTGCAATGGGAAGGACTTCCTAGTGTGGATGCCACTTCGGAAGGAGAAGACATATTACAACATCAGATTTTGAAATTGCTTGGGGACAAGCAATATTGGGAGGGGAGGACTTTAATTTCCCCTCATGAATGATTTAGGGTTTAAGTTCCTAACCCAATCGATACCTTGGGTTGAGTAGAAGAAAATTAAATGGATTTGGATTAATTTTGAAGATTCAAAGTATAAATTAATTAGGATATGTCAAGTTTCTTGAATAAATTTTAAAGAGGCATTTATTAGGGGTTAAATTCATAAATTACTGTTTGATTTATAAAATAAAAAGAGAAATAAACCTCAAGGGCACATTGGAGGAAAGGTTGACCAAAAGATAGCTTGCACAAGAAGGAAATCCAAAAAACGTTAAAGATAAGAAAGTTGAGAAAAGAAGGAATAAAACAATTAAGGTAAGAAAAACTGGGAAAGTGGGGATAAAAGCATAAATAAGACCAAGGAAGTAAAGCATAATAAAGCAGGATAAGGAAGGAAGAAAGAAAAAAGCAGGATAAAGTAGAAAAGCAGGAAAAAACAGTGAAAGGTAGGGAAAAACAAGAAAATCTAAGGCATAAAAACAAAAGCAAGATAACGCCAAACAAATTGGGAAAATAAATGAAAACCAGAGCAAAAGTAGGAAAATCTAAATCAAGAAAGCAAAAAGTAAAGCATGAAAGAAAAGTAACAAAAGCTAAAGCAAGAAGGAAAAAAGTAAAGCATGAAAGAAAGGAAGCTTTATCCATCCATGATGGAACATTAGCCTCTCTAACTTTCTCAACATGTCATCCAAAGTCTATAAAATAAGGAGTGTGCACCCCTATCCCATCTTTTGATAGTTTTATAATTGAATTGAGAGTTATTTGCCTTTAGACTTAAGAGATGTGTGCCTAGTCCAAGATGGGAAATGTGCCCTTGCTTCTATTGTGAGGATGAAGACATACAGTCTCCATCATTGAGCTTATTGCAGGTCCCATGATCATATCTAGTGGAGTTCCAGTCTGTTATAGTGATTGAATAAGTCTTCTAGTCCATTTCTTCATGGTTTCTAGTCTTTTCTCAAGTAGGATTGTTCTAGTATTCTCTCTCATTATTGAGATATTTCTGATGTAATTCATCCTCTAAAGGATTCCACTAATTTCATATTACACCTTTGATATTTTATTTTTCTGGTTGCAATGAATAAAATTCTGAGTCATGTCCTATTGTGTGCACCTAGTCTAGTTTGCTATAAAAATTGAGCTAGTTTCAGTATTAGAGTCAGTAATACACCATTACAACTTCAATTTCGATTATTCCACATGATTATACTCACTAAAAAGTTAATTATTACATTCCAACCTAGTTACTAATAATTTGAAACCTCATGCTAATGTTTGGGTCATCCTGAAGTCGAACTAGTTGAGTAGTCCTATAAGTCATTTTCACTAGTTTACCTCTTAAACCTTATCAACACCCTCTCAAACTTGCTGGAGTGAGTCCCAATAGTTAATTGAATGATATTTCATGACTTTTATCCTCTCATAGTCCAAAATCCACTTCCATTGGTTACCAGGATGTGTGAAGAAAAGGAACTAGTTTGCATATGCTTGGGTGCCTAGGAGCCTTGAGAGTAAAATTCAGCCTCAGTGATTTTGAAATCAGAAAAGTTCCCAGTAAATTTTGCATAGGATATTTCTATAAATATAAGCTCTAATTATATGAAGAAATAGAGTGTTGTCCAGGGAAAGAGCTAGGAAAAGAAAGATAAATGTACAAGGATAAATTAGCCGGTAAAGCAAAGGAGGAAAAGTGCACGCGCGACAGGGTAAAAATAGGTCAAGAAGAAAATGAAGGAACCAACGCAAAGAAGTAAAAACATGTGCACGAAGGAGGAAAGGTAGGATAAGGATGGAAAGAAGTTGTGATGAGGATGTTGTGACGAGGAAGGCACATTTGGAGTGGGTCGAAGAGGCAGGTAGAGAAGTTAAATCTGGACAGACGGAAGTCAAGGAAGACTACTGAAGGATGAACCAACACAAGATGAAGGACAGTGTTGCACCTATTTATGACCAGTACAGATGAGTTGAAAGATGTTTTTGTGGCTAGTTAAGGCTGTGGTTAATGCATTGCAGGATTCTTGTGGCTAGGTATGGGCCAACATTTATGTAACAATGATATTTTTACAGTTGTTGAGTCTGTAGTAACTGATCTGTACTCAGTCGACCCTACATGGTCTTGTAGATATTATAAATAGGAGGAACCCGATCTATATAAGGGTTCGGTGGCCATTCAGTGTGTTTTTGGTTCATACTGTTAGGAAGTAGACAGTAGAAGAATAAGATTCAAGGAAAAGTCTAGTAGAAGTAGAAGGTTGTTGAGCCGCGAATCTTGTAGCTGTGTGCGCAGACCGCTGGTAGAGTATAAAATTCGATCTAGGTTGTGTGCATATCAATAGGAGTAGATAGAGAATAAAACCAGAGAGCATGAGAACAGAAAGAGATTGATTTACTTAGACATATCTTAAAGAACAGTTTGCAGGTCGCAGACTACAAGGTGCTATACACATTTCTCATGCCAGATGAAGAGCACCTTGGTGGTTTTTCCCAGATGGGTTTCCATGTTATTTCTTGTGTTGAATGATTGATGATTGTTGAATGTTTATGCAAATTTCAAGTAGTTTCTTACTGTATATTGATGAGTTACTGTTGAATGTATGCTGCCATCTTATTAATCAGTGAATGAATGAATGATTAAATCATTACTGGAATGTTAGGTATGAGTTTATAGTCAAAATGCTAAGTTAAACTATAATACAAACACTGTCTATCAAGTGTAATGAATCAGCTGTGTCACATAAGTTGCACCAGCTGTTGAGAGGAAGGACAAGGTTGTTTTGCGCAGAGGGTGTGACACCTCGCTGTGTTGTTGTCGTGTAGTAGTAGACTCCATCCTATCACCCTTATAGAGCGCCTTGACCATGCGCCAAGGAACTATAATCCCTCACCAACTGTGAAAACATGGTTCTGCTAGTTACACATTAAGATATCTCGGGCGAGATTGTGCCTGCCTTATGGGCGTTGTCGACTAAGCTTGCTCTATCGGGGCGATGTATTTTGGTGTCTTGTCGGTATTGTTTTTTTGTTAAATTGTGGTTCTAGACAAGAAGAAGAAAGAGGCCAACATAGATCCTTATGCTAAGAAGAAGAACATGATGTATATATAGCAACAAGATCATTCTCATAAGCATGCACAAGGAAAATAGAGAGAAGAATAAAGAGAATGAATACAAGAGAAGTAATTCAATATATTTCCAAGTATTATAGATAAAATGATTTTTTGATTTGATAATTATTACAATAGTAATACATCCTTATAAAGGAAATAATGAGTTGCTAGAAGACAACTCATGCTAGCTCATAAACCACGCTTACTGAATATGATAAACCCCCATAGGTGACTAAGGAACTTTCTAAATCTGCCAAGGACCTCATGAATTATATAATGTATGAAGTGAGTTGTCATGAGTGATGGAAAAACATGCTAATATTGGAATCTGGAGAGAAAATCATGGAGGATGGGTTGGCAACAAAAGATAGCAGTTTTCTAGTCAACTAGCTTTACCTTATCCATTGAAAGGCATGAATAAAGCAAGATAAATACATAATATGTAGTAATATATACTTACTAAATATGGAATTCAATAAAGTGGGAAGGATCTACATAGAATCAGGATTAAGGTGCTCTTGGGGTATATATGGAAAGTGTTAACCAAGTGGTGTAAGTGGATTCCAACTATTTAGTCTAGTGGATAGAAATTCATCAGAAATGATTAAATATTGTCATCCTAAGTATGGAGTGGGTTATATCCAAACAATCTTAAAATATTATTTACAACAATATATAGGAGCTAAAGGAATCCTCACAACTTAAGATATTCACAAATTATGCAAAAAAACAATGAAAAGAGAAAAATTAACACATAGGAATGGTGCCAATAACTGATTTTATTATCACTTCCCAGTATGTAAATATTCCTACAACATCAGTATTATACAATAGGATAAATTCATTATCCTTTGAAGGCAATTTGGATGCATAGATGTGGCTGGCTTAGACTAGACCTCAAAACCCCATAGGTGGACCAATGAGCTCCCTAACCACCTCAAACAACCCCAAATTCCCATGGAAACGTGGATGGAGCATTCTAGGGAATAAATTAAGGTAGGGTAGGTGTGGTGGAGTGCATGGGTGAGTGGAAGTGTCTCTAGGAAGCAATAAATGGTCCAAAAGAGAGAAAAACACCCAAATACCATGCATGGGCGACGGGGGCATCTGGTCAACCGGTTACCCTATTTTATGGAGTGGGAGCACACCAAGGACTAAAAATTCATAAATTAGGGTGTATTTGTAACCATAATGATCAAATGTTGGCACATAGGTGCATTAATGAGTCCAAAACACCAAAAGGACCTTGCTTGACCAACACAACCTAGTTTTGGACCATATAGCTAAGTATGAAACAATTGAAAATGTGTCCTAGGTGTATGACCATGGTACTAATGTGGTATAATTATATAAAAAAAACCCCCATTTAAGTCTCACTTTATTGTGATATGTCTGAAATAATCATAAATATAGATGCATATAGGTCCCAACAACAAGGCTATGGTCACCCTTTACAATTATTTATGTCCATAAAAGTGAGGAAAGAAGCAAAACCACATGGGAAAAACCCTCCCTCAAGAAAGGACAAGGAACAAAATTTGAACAAAATTTATTCAATAGGTATTTATCTTCACTTGAATGAGTTGAATGAACTACTCCTGGTGAAAGACTTGATGAAGAAGTTTGTGAACTCCATGATCATGAGCTAGAGTGTAGAATTTGCAAGAAGGAAGAGGAGAGTCTACTTGTAGTTCATCATCTGATGAAGTAGGAGAATTATATGAATTATTATTGCTTCTAAAATAATCTGATATACAAACATAATCTAAAAAGGAAAATATATATATGCATACTCCTTCCCAAAGAGTACACAAATTAGTACAATCAGTTCCATGTATAGATGCAAAATGGTGATGTGAATCACCATATCTTCCTTCCAAACTGTGTAGCACCTTCCCAAATCTGAAATGAGGTTGAAAAAACTATGATATATCATAAATATTATCATATTGAGTAGTGAATACCGAATTGTTAATGTCTCCATGAGGATGTAGGGCTATAGAAGAAAAAGGTTGAGCAACTGGGGAACACTAATGAGTGTACAAATATGAATTATTTATGGACTTGAGATATAAACCATAAGTGTCTATAACGTATCCAAACATGTTTAATATAACTCAAATGATAAATAAGAACATGGATAACCAACCAGTGAAAATAAGACAATACTTGAAACCATTTGATATAAGTAACACTGCATAGGAAACCAATGAGGAATCAACTAGTGAACTTGGGTTTTGTATAGTATTAGGAGTATTCAAAGGTATGGTATATGGTATGGATGATGAAATAACATGCATATCAGCCTTAAAATATTATTCTAAATCATAATTTTAACCATTGGAATGGACTGAGGAAGAGTTGCTTAAATACAAGTTAGGATCTAGTGAAAAATCACATGTATTTGTAGATGAATTTAGTAGATTGATAGATGGATTATCCAAGAAAGAAACTGATATTTATGATTCTTTTATATCAGAAAATGAATCTATATCAGATATATGAATAAAGGATTTAACTCTGGAACTCAAGGCATAGTTTATATTATCTTGGAATTGCACACTACGACAATGTTCTGAAGATTCAGCAAGCTTCTCTAGCTCATCTATAATTTCAATGTTATGCTTCTCAAGAAGCTGAGACATGATGTCCATATTCTTATTGAAAAAAATATTCTCAGGATGAAAACCATTTCTGCAATAATAAAACTTAGATGTGCTCCATTTCTTCTTGACTTTCTTCATTGAACCTTCATCAGTACGCTTTGAACTTTCATCTTCATCATCTCACTTTGGCTTCTTCTCTTTCACTATTTTATTCTCTTCTGATTTAGAATGATTAATTAATTGAACTATAAGAGCATGATTCTTTCCCTTGGAATATCTAAGATCACCCAACTGGATCAATTTATCTTTCTCCCTTTTCAGTGAATCAAAGGATGTACTAAAAGAAGGAATTTTCCAATTCGAAATAGCCAGCCTAGTAGCATGAAAAGTAGACACAAAAATTGAGTATTCAGGACCTAATTTTGATAGAATTGAAAGAATCAATTGATATTCCTTCTTCTAATTTTCACATTTCTTGAGAAATATAACAAGTGACTTGAATTTGGTGAAGAAACCCTTAATAGAATCGAAACTGCTTGGACTCAATGAGAATAACACATTCTCCAATTGATGTGCTCTTATCTCATCTTGTACTCCAATGAGAGAATCAAGTTTGGTACATACTTGGTTTGGAGTGGCCAAAAAATATAGATGGAAGAGTATATCAGTAGAAACAGAGAGGAAAAACAATCCATAGGCTTCATCCAACCTATTATGTCACTTACCTTTCTCGACAGTAACATTGGGCTCATTATCCAAATCTAGAGTAACTATGTATAGTCCCTTAGTGCGAAAGAAAATGCCAAATTTGGCCTTCCATTCATCATAGTTGAAGGGAGATAGAATACATACTAAAAATTTGATGTTCTCAAGAAGATACTCTCTGCAACCTACACAAATAAAGACTAGGAGAAAAATTTGTAAGCTCAATTCAAGCTCTTCTTTAGAGAGGGATAGGAGACTGGATGCGCTCTGATGTAGAGTATTGATAGCTCCTCAACTCTGTAGAAATTTAGAAACCTTGTGATATTATACCATGTACAAATAGAAGCTCTAATTCTATGAAGAAATAGATCCTTGATGCTAAGAATAAACACAGGATGTATATCTAGATACAAGATAATTCTCAGAAGCATGCACAAGGAGAATAGAGAGAAGAATAAAGAGGTTGAATACAAGAGAAGTGATCCAATGTATTTCAAAGTATTATTGATCAAATGAATTGATGATTTGATAATTATTACAATAGTAATACATCCTTATAAAGGAAAAATTGAGTTTCTAGAAGACAACTCATGCTAGCTCATTAATCAGGATTACTAAATATGATAAACCCCGATAGGTGACTAAATAACTTTCCAACTCTGTCAAGGACCTCATGAATTAGCTAAATCATGAGTGATTTGTCATGAGTGATGGAAAAACATGCTAATACAGGAATATGGAGAGAAAATCATAGAGGATGGGTTGGAAACAAAAGATAGCAGTTGTTGCAGAGAAAAATTCCTATGGCTTTGGGTAGACCACAACAGACACTATGACACCAGGAATCAATCCATTTCCATATGCAATAGTGATAAACATGACTAAAACTAAGGGATAGAAGGCATACCTTATTCTGGAAGGTTGTAGTAGATCCCCGTTGAGATTTTAACAACACTTGCACCTACATTCCATTCTCAACAACAACGAAATAGAAAAGTAAGATATATGTTAAGTGTTAGGCCTACTCTAGAATATATAAAACCTATATGTATAAATCAAAGTAACTACATCCATGGATAAATAAAATTCATAGTTACACACATACAATGGAAGAGAAATGGATATTTCTATTGAATATAAACGAAGATACAAGTGACAAAATCTATCGGCACCTTGTCGAAACGGAGAAACTGGCTCCTACACCTGGGCCTCCACCACTTCAATCCTCCATATCAATGGAAATATCACAAGGAAATGGAAATATTGGGAAGATCATCAATCTCTGATCAAAAGGACAAAGGGATGCACACTCAAGCATGTATGAATGGGGCACAAATCCACTATAGTTTCCTTACTCTCATAAGGTCTCCTCCTCTAATACATCCAAGAGGCTCAACATATATCCCTTCAGTAGGAAGTGAAGGGTTGAGTCATTATATTTCCTGGAATATGGAAGGCCAATATTCAAGTTATTCGTGACTCATTGCGGAAAAATCCAAAATATTTTATTTTTGGGCACATTTCCCTATGTACACGGGTCATATTGGGACAAGCTACATGTACACGCGATATGCAAGCATGTGACCCATGTATAACAATAAATAAATATTTTTAAAGGTGTTTCTTGTAACATCAAAGTTTATTTTGAGCAAAAGGGGTTCAAAAAGTCTGCATAGGGACAGGGAAGGCCAAAAAGACATGATCTACAAAGCGTGGTAAAATCAGCTA
Source organism: Pseudotsuga menziesii (assembly GCA_001517045.1). Classification (NCBI taxonomy): domain Eukaryota; kingdom Viridiplantae; phylum Streptophyta; class Pinopsida; order Pinales; family Pinaceae; genus Pseudotsuga; species Pseudotsuga menziesii. Next base: position 66,291 of record LPNX010303038.1, read on the forward strand.
TAACAGATACCCCCCTAATGTGTGAGGTCATAGGGGTAACATGATGGAAAATATAAATTATACCAATCCCAAAAGTGGAGTAATGAAGACCTAGGTGGAAAAACCATCCACTCAGCAGTACAATACAATGAAACATCTCAACATGTGACTGCAAATATGAAGTGTAGCAGTCCCGGATACACAATAGTACAATGGCCATGAATAGGCATAGTAGAAATATGTCAAATGTGGTCATCTCCATGTACAATATATAGTGAAATAAGATCTCCATACTGAATGAAAATATCTCGTAGGACACTGGAATCTAGGCATGTGAGCTGACATCTCATGAATACTGGCACGATCAAGGAGGTATCATATATGGAATGCCACCAAGATTGAAGGTTTTCTACACAAAATAATACTGGTACATGTCCCATCATGCAAATAAAGGTGTTGAGGTTGAACATGATGGATCATCATCTGATTACCGGTCATTGATGTATACCATTAACAAACGCGAGATATCCCACTAATAATGATAATGGGAATCAAGGTATAGAGTGCAATCAAACAAGTGTGAATAGATGTGTTGAGGTCGAACACTTGAGAGAATCCATCAATTAGGGGACATTGATGTATTCCCAAAACTGTTGATGGCGAGAGAACCTGTCACTAAGGATTGCAAGTGTCAAGGTAGTCAATGGACTCTAGAATCCTATTCTAGAATAAATGATTTGAATTCGATGGAATGGAATCTGCTGGAAGGAGGGCGTTAAGGCATCCCCCATCAACCAGCACGAGGTACTCAACAACACTTGATAAATTTTAAGAACTTGTACAAACAGGATGTGTAAGAACCAGTAACTGTATTGGGAATGACTGACATGCAAAGACAAGATAACCGAGGAATGGTCTACTCGGGATAAGACTTCCTTCGAACAAGAGCATAATGTAGATGGAGACTGATAGGAAACATAGAATCAACATGAAAAATGGGATAGCTCGATGACACAAGAGGCATCAACAGGGGCTCTATAGGGACTAGAATCATTACCAGTCATTGAATAAAATTGAGAGTAACGAGTACAACTCCTAAAGTCATACTAATAACGAAACCGATGGATGGAATATACAATACTTTGTTCGAAGGTGACGTGGCATGAGATATGCCAAAACTAATATCATTTCCCATCCGCCTTTTTATTTTTATAATTTTTTTGGTATTTTTCATATTGAAAAGCTTGAAAAATAATAAAATTGCTTATAGTACAAAACTAGGAGGAAATGAGTTTCATGAGCAAGAAAACTATTTCCAAGCAGTGGAACATACCTATGCTCAATGAAAGGCAGCATGTGTGGGGTAAGGACACTCAGGGGGATGTCTCCTCTGGGTATGGGGTGATCAAGTTGCAAAATATATATGAAAGGGTTTGCTTGGATAGAATTGAGGCAAGCTCGGGCTATATGGATCATAAAACTGAAGTAGGGATCTGGAATAAGGCTCAATACAGTAAGAAAGCATATGAAATGCAATTACAATTTGATATGAATGGGAGTCCCTGTGGGAGATGTCCAGCATAAAGTTCAAGAAAGAGTATGAGGTTATTTCTCGAAGACATGGAGTGACTATAAGGGGCTCCCAAACCTAAGGGAAGAATCTCAGCATGGGTTCCAAATGGAAAAGTGAGAAATAACTAGTGAACCCATGAATAGGAAGGCTCTACAACTTACATAATGCCACTTATAGTAGCGGTGTGAAGGTTACGCAAGATCACGAAGTGGGTTCATACCTATAGTTAAGGAGACATGGTCATAATAAAATGTATGATGCATGTAGAAAAGTGACCCTATCATATATTCCAGTTTAACATTATACATGTAATGGGCATGAACGGGTCAAATACTTGGCGAGAGTGTACAAAAAATGGACCTTACACAACAATAATATTCCAAAATAGTTGGAAACAACCAATAAAGAGTCCAAACTATAGGATATAGGGAGGATTGGTTATGATAAATGCATTCAAAGGAAACAGTGTGGTGGACAATGGGACATAAGAAGGAATGTAAGGTGTAGACCCAACGTTCACGTATCCACTACCACCCTTGTGAGAATGAATAATGGTGTTAATACTAGGTGAAGGAAGTGGAAATACTCCCACAAATGGAGAAGAGGGTGGAATATGACCAGTCATGAATCTATGAGCAAGTTAAGGGGTTGTGGTTCCCCCCAATCCAACACCAGGGTCCGCACTAGGTCCTGGAGTGGGTGATGGGATACTAGTATTCATGTCAAGAATGACGAAGATGAAAGGAGCCAAAATAAATAGAACATAAAGATACTCAAGTAACTCTGACCCCTAAATCCAACTAGTGCACAAAGAGAACACTGCTAAGTAAAGCGAAGTCAGATGCAAACAAGCCAAGAGGGAGTATAAGTGAGCTCCCGAATGCAGCAAGTATGTCTTACCTATGAGAGGCCTGAAACTCCCATACACTACTAGTAGAGGTGTGTAACCAATTATAGTGGTCATCATATTCAATGTCTAAATAGGTTGTGATGTTCAACCCCTACCTGGCTAGGACACTCACATAATAACCTCTGCAAGTACCCCCTACGATACCTAGGTAAGGAAACTAAGGTCACCCCAAGATAACCAATTCTTAGGTAGACAGTTACAGGTGGGATCTACTGTATGGGAAGGGTAACAAATCCCGAAGCTTGAAAGCACCAAAGGTACCTCAAATTCCCCCATATATGACTAAGATCCTGGAAATATCTTCAGCGATGCATAGAGAGTGGCAAGGGGATATCCCCACCACAAATGTGTATGTTTCCTTGTTCTTAACTCATGTGTAAAAGGATCCTCTTGAGAACACTAATTATATCAAAGATTTCTCTTCTCACCTAGATAGACACCTAAATATTTTGCTTTGTAGTCTTGGAAAAATTTACTCATGACACCTTATTCCAAGACTCTACAACCTAAGCTTGTTGGTGCACCTCTATCAAATAAAAATGTGTAATCAATTTTAAGTTAAGTGTTCATTTTAAGGGTTGTGATTACTTAAAGGAAATGATCAGGCAACTAGTGATGTTATGACTCAACAGTGAAATAAACATGCACACCTAACAAACGATGCCAAGTGCAATTTGTCTTTAAATATCAAGAATGGGGTATGCCACTACATGGAATGCACAAAATATTATTCCTTTCCAAATTCCAATGCAATCCTTCCTATATGAAATCCTAAACAAAACTCCCATCCAAGTAATCCAATGCAAGTACATCCTTAAATCCATATGTGAGATGCAAGTGTTGATGTAATTGTAACTTCGGAATGTATTCACTTGTATTTCTTATGTATTGTAACCCGATGTTTCTTTCGGGATGTATCTATAATGTAATTGAGTCATGTCATTCCCTGATGTTCCTATTGGGAGGTTCTATAATATAAACAAGTCATGTCAAGTCATTGTGGGTAACCCTCCTATTGGTCAAGGGTTAAAGTCCCCGTAGTTCTGGGGCACTAGGGTTATTAGACTCTCCTAGAGAATTCAGCCCTAGTAGGGTTTAGTCAAGTCAGAAATTAGTATAAATAGAGAGCTAGCCTCTTTATTTATCACACACTCTCTCACACTCAGTTGTAGCGCATAGCTGAGGAAGAAGAAGACACTGGGGCTAGGAAGAAGGAGGTTACTGCTGTTGGGAGATCATCTTACTATTTTGGGGTTTTACTTTTGGTGCTGATTCTATCTCCGAGGAAGTTGTGGGGTTTTCTCCATTTATGGTTTCCCCAAGGAAAAACACTGTGTTCACTGTCTCTTGTGTTTTATTGCTGTGCTTGTTATTCTCTTAGTTAAATATCCTAATATAATGCTAGCTTAGTGGTAAAAATCTAACATGGTATCAGAGCTAACCTGAGAAGAAGACACTATGCAGCTGTGGGAACTAGGGATTCCTACTTTGTGGTTCTCTCTCCACATATTTTCAGAAAAAGAAGGTTGGAATAACTCTCCTCCCTAGGGCGAGTCTTTTTGTCAAAGCAGAATCCAAGTCTGAGGTTTTTCAGTTTTAGACCCGACACTACTGCCAAAAATTAGGGCCTTCCATAGAAGTGGAATTTTTCAGTGAGCCCAGACCTGGATTGATCTCCTCCTCAAAATCAAATTTTAGTGATCAAGATCAAAGCATTTGGTTGGATGGAACTCTAGAAAAGAAAAACCCTAATATGCTCCTGAACCAGCATTGCAGAATTTTAGCTCCAAATCCAGATCTGACATCTTGACCTGGTAAGATCTAAATATTTTGTATTTCCATTTGAAGTTCTCAGTTAAGATGTCTCATCATACCAAGCTTGATGAAAAGCTTGAGGGAGCTGATAACTTCTGAGCCTGGAAGTATAGGATCTCCTTGGTCCTGGAAGAAAATGAGTTGGACTCCTATATCAGTGAGGATGTTGCAGTTCTAGAGATGGATGAGGTTAAGTCCTTACATAAGAAGAAGTTGGTTATGGAAAAGAGGATTATTTCTGATTCAATCATGGATCACCTCATACCACAGGTGTCCTCCCTAATAACACCTAAAGCTATGTTTGATGCCCTAACCAAATTGTTTGAAGGGAAGAACATAAACCAGAAGATGACTCTGAGAAACCAACTGAAGAATATAAAGATCCAGAATGCAGAGACCATCTAGTCTTACTTTACAAGGGTCTCTCAGATCAAGGAACAGCTAGAAGCAGTAGATGAAGAAGTGGAAAATGCAGAGATTGTAATGAACACCTTGAATGGTCTCCCTAGATCATGGGACTCCTTTATTCAAGGAATATATGCCAAAAAGAAGTTAGTTAAGTTCAGCAGACTATGGGAAGAATGATCTCAAGAAGAAGCTCGAATAGCAGCTCGAGAAGAAAAGATGGGAAGTGAAGATCAAACTCTCACAGTACACTCCAAGAAAACTAGAAGAAGTTATCATCACCCCAGAGGTAAGTCCTTTCATAAAGATAACACTAGAAAATATTTGTCTAGAATCATATGTTATACATGTGACGAGAAAGGACACTATTCTAGAGAATGTCCTAGAAACAAAAATGTCTCTCACAAGAAGAACGGAAACAAGATAAGACATCATGCTCATGCTGCAAAGGATGATGAACCTTCCACAAAGAGAACTAGATATGAAAGTGAATATTCTTCAAGTGATGAAGAATATGTTTTGATTTCCACTTTCACAGGAAACATTACTCATGGAAGCAATGATTGGCTTATAGACAGTGGGGCTTCCAAACATATGATAGGATTCAAGGAATCCTTTGTGAAACTATCAGAACATGAATCACCACACAAGGTGAAACTTGGAGATGACTACCAGTATCCAATAAAAGGTAGTGGGGAATCCTCCTATAAGCTAGACTCTGGAAAGTCTATGACAATGAAGGAAGTATTGTTTGTACCAGGACTAAAGAAGAACCTCCTCTCCATATCTGCATTAGATGCAAATGGAATGAGGGTTGCATTTATAGATGGTCAAGTCATCATGTGGCCAAAAGGAGAGACTATTGATGATGTAGTAGTATTTAAGGAAAAAGAAGGAGGATTATACAAATTGAAGGGCCATCCAGAACAAGCCTTGGTCCTTGTGTGCGAAAGGAAAGAACACAAAGAAGACATTTCCAAGTAGTGAGGGCAAAGAAAAAGGAATCTTGGAAATCATCCACTCCGATGTATGCGGTCCAATGTCATCAAGTTCACTAAGCGGGTATGTATACTATGTTTCCTTTATTGATGAATTTTCTAGGAAAACATGGATTTACTTCATGAAGAACAAAGATGAAGTATTCCATAAGTTCAAGGAATTCTAAGCCTTGATCAAGAATCACACATAAAAGAATATTAAGACCTTTTGATCAGATAATGGTAGAGAATTCACATCAAATGAATTCAAAGAGTTATGCAAAGACTCAAGGATTAAGAGGGAGTTGTCCACCCCATATAATCCACAACAGAATGGGATTGTAAAAAGGAAGAATAGAACTATCATGGAAGCTGTAAGAGAAATGCTTCATGATCAAGATCTTCCTGTGCATCTATGGGCAGAAGCTACCAGAACAACGGTGTATGTACAGAACCGTACTCCACACAGAGTACTAAAAAACAAGACACCTGAAGAAGTCTTTTCTGACAAGAAACCAAAAGTCAACCATCTCAGAATATTCATCTATCCAGTGTACATACACATTCCAAAAGAGAAGAGGACAAAATTAGATCCTTCAGGAAAGAAGGGTATATTTGTGGGATACTCTAAAAGCTTGAAGGCTTACAGACTATACTTCCCAGGATTCAAGAAGATCGACATCAATAGGGATGTGACATTTGATGAAGATATAACTTTCTATCTAGTTTGGGCTTTACCAAGAGTAAAGAAGATTCCAACCTTTACTACAAGGTTGAAGATGGCAACCCAATGATGCTCCTACTGTATGTAGATGATCTGTTTGTAACAAGTATGGATGGCTTGATTGCTGATACGAAGAGGAGGTGTTTGAAGGACTTGGGTATGATGCATTATTTTCTAGGCATGGAGGTGTGGCAGAATGCAGATGGAATCTCCCTTAGATAAGGGAACTATGTAGTAGAGACCCTAAAGAGGTTTGGGACGATGGACTGCAAATCCATGACCACACCTATGGCATCGAACCTGAAGCTATTGAGTGATGCTTCATCAGAAGCGGTTGATGATACGATGTATCATTAGATGATTGGGTCCTTGATGTACCTGATGAACATCAGACCATATATTTGCTTTGCTATGAACACCTTGAGCCAGTTCCTGACAGATCTGAGACATGTTCACTTGATTGCTGCAAAGCATATTCTGAGGTACCTGAGGGGTACAGTTGATTATGGGCTCAAGTATGAGGTGAAACAGAATATTAACCTAGAGGGTTATATTGATTTAGATTGGGCAGGCAGTGCCATCTATAGGAAGAGCACTTCAAGGTGTTGCTTCAGTATGGGATCAGGTGTGATCTCTTGGTTTAGTAGGAAGCAATATTGTGTGGCACTGAGTATAGCTGAAGCAGAGTATGTCACATCTTGTTCAGCTAGTTGTGAGGCAGTATGGCTAAGGAAGCTACTGCCTAATTTATTTGATCTCCAGTTGGATGCTACTTTTATATATTGTGACAACCAGAGTTGCGTGAAGTTGTCGAAGAACCCAGTATTCCATGACAAGTCAAATCATATCGAGATCAAGTATCACTATATCAGGGATATGGTGTAGAGGGGAGTAGTGAAGCTCCAGTATGTTGCGACAGACGAACAGATAGCTGATGTGTTGACGAAGCCATTGGCCAGAGTGAAGTTTGAGTACTTCATGGAGAAGCTTGGTATTCTCCATATCGAGGTTCCTTCCAAGGGGAAGTGATGAGTCTGTGAGCCATTCTGACATGGTGAGAGGATTGGTTTCTTCCATGGTCAGATGTAAGGGCTAAGCCATTCTGTCATGGTGAGAGGATTGGTTCCTACATGATTAGATATAAGGGCTATTTCCATTCTTGGAATGGAGGTGCCTGGTCAGTTACTAGGAAAACTCAGTCTAGGACTGAGGGCCATTCTGATATGGCTGTGAGATGTGTTCTCACATGATCATATGTGAGCGCATGGCCATTCTGATGTGATTGAGAGATGTGTTCCCACTTGATCAGATATAAGGGTTGTTTCCATTCTGTCATGGTGAGAGGATTGGTTCCTTCCATGTCAGATGTAAGTGCTGGAAATTCTGGCTTAGGGTCAGATATAAGGGCTACTGCCATTCTTTGAATGGAGGCACCTAGTCAGTTACCAGGAATCCTCAATCTAGGACTGAGAACCATTCTAATGTGATTGAGGGATTGGTTCCCACATGATCAGATGTAAGTGCAGAGCCTTTCCATAGATGATAGTAGGTGTGTCCTATCATGCTAGTGGATGTGAGTGCTAGTATTTCCATAGATGATAGTAGGTGTGTCCTATCATGCTGGTGGATGTGAGTGCTACGCCTTTTCATAGATGGTAGTAGGTGTGTCCTACCATGCTAGTGATTGTAAGTGTTGTGCCTTTCCATAGATGGTAGTAGGTGTGTCCTACCATGCTGGTGGATGTGACTGTTGTTCCTTTCCACAGATGATAGTAGTTGTGTCCTATCATGCTGGTGGTTGTAAGTAATGAGCCTTTTCATAGATAATAGTAGTTGTGTCCTATCATGCTGGTGAATGTGAGTGCTAGGACTTTCTGACATGACTGGATTAGTTCCTATCATGGTTAGATGTGAGTGCAGGGTGTGCCTTTCTGACATGGTGTTGGATGTGTTCCTCTCATGGTCAGATGTAAGTGTTGGGCGGGCCATTCTGACTTAGGGTCAGATATAATCGCTGAAGAAGACCTACATGGAGGCTAGGCCTACAACCAACATGAAAAAGGGCTAGCTCTATAGAACTTCCTGTGACGAGAAGAATCATGAGATAGCACCCGTGATGATGATCTAGATCGGGTGATGATCCAGATCTAGATCCAGTGATGATCCAGATCCAGTGATGATGATCCAGATCCAGTGATGATCCATATTCGATGATGAAGATGACTTGAAGATGAAGATGAATTGAAGATGACGAGGACTTGATGATTATCTATATGATACAGAGAAGGAGACTTGTGCTAATAAATTGTGTCGATAGAATACCTTCCTAGTTAAGAGGGAGTGTTGATGTAATTGCAACTTTTGAATGTATTCACTTGTATTTCTTAGGTATTGTAACCCGATGTTTATTTTGGGATGTCTCTGTAATGTACCTGATTCATGTCATGCCCTGATGTTCCTATCGAGAGGTTATATAAAGTAAACAAGTCATGTCAAGTCATTGTGGGTAACCCTCTTATTGGTCAAGGGTTAAAGTCCCCACAGTTCTGGGGCACTAGGGATATTAGACTCTCCTAGAGAATTCGACCCTAGTAGGGTTTACTCAAGTCAAGAATTAGTATAAATAGATATCTAGCCTCTCTATTTATCACACACTCATTCACACTTAGTTGTAGCTCATAGCTGAGGAAGAAGAAGACATTGGGGCTAGGAAGAAAGAGGTTACTGCTGTCGGGAGATCATCTTACTATTTTGGGTTTTTACTTTTGGTGCTGATTCTATCTCTGAGGAATTTGCAGGGTTATCTCCATTTATGGTTTCCCCGAGGAAAAACATTGTGTTCATTGTCTCTTGTGTTTGATTGTTGTGCTTGTTATTCTCTCAGTTAAAGATCCTAATATAATGCTAGCTTAATGTTAAAAATCTAACAGCACGTAAGAATGAAACTATATAATTATTTTATACTTTCAATATAAAGGAATGAAAATGAAATAAAAGTAATTAAAATTCTCAGTCTTTACAGCAAGCATCAAACACAAGCAAAGCAAGACACTAAGACAAAAATACTAATGCACTAATGTCAAAACAAAAAAGAAGATAAATTACTAGAAATACTTATTAAATTGAGCCCATAGATCTATGGATCAACACACAACTCACAAAATAGATCACACAATTTACTCAGCAATTGAAGAATGAAACAGTGCAAAAATGGCTTGCAACTGTGAATGCTTTCATTAATCAAAAGTAATTAGATAATAATTACAATAAAGTACAATGGCTAAATAGCCACATGTAATTTGAATCCATGTGATAAAATTTGAATTGATTAGACTCTAGTTGACTGAATGGTTAACTGACCTTGTCTAAATCATTATCAGAGTTCATCGGAGTTCTAAATCATAGCTCAAGTGTCTAATTCAGTGTTAAATAGTCTAACTGACTGAGGTAGGTGAGTAAATGAACCTCACCTACATGCAACCATGCAATCCTAGCACGAAATAAGTAGAATTGAATGTAAGGGATTAGAAGTGAATGTAACTGACTGCTAACTGAGCTTGACTAGTCACCCACTCAACTCTACTGACCTTGGTTGGTATCAGCACTCCCAGTGGCTCCTAATTTGTAGGGATTGATCTAGGAGGCTCCTAAACTAATGCATGTACATGAAATTAGTGGCAATAGGCCTCAATTAGTGTTCCCCACACTTTTGTAACTAGAACATGTGCCCCAATTAGGCCAAGTGGACCTGATGGGCTAGTGACTAAAAAGAGACTGGAAGGACTCCCGATTTACACATGACTCCTGATTTAGACATATGATGAAATTGGAAAAGGGAGGATTAATAATCCTAACACCCCCCCTGAATACTAATTTGGACAATCTATGGGCCCTAGTAACTAAGAACAAAGGTCACCCATTACATCAAGTAAAGCAAAGTAACTTCTCAATACAAGGAGCTAGGGAAAAACCTAGATGGGAAAAAAGCCTTGCCTCTAACTAAGCAGATAGAATCAAGATTCAAGTTTTAAAAACTTGAAAATGTGTTCCTGCAATCTCTGTGATGTAGCAAAGAAACATGCATGATGTTCTGTGCATAGGTATCCTGGTGCTTGGCATGTAGACTTATCCATCTTCTCCCAAAATGATGATGGAAGGAAGGAGGAATGTAACCTTTATCTCTTGCTGGATGAAGAGGTCTATGATCAACTCTATTCTTTTGAATGTAGAGATACTGAGCCCTTTCCATGTATCATCTTACAAGGAGTCTATTGCATCTCTCTAAAGGAGGTAATATTGCAAGGGTCTTTCCCTTCTGAGTGTCAGATGGATTTCTAGTCATCTTCCTAGCTTCCAATTTGGAAGGAGGGACTGGATATGTATCTAAATCACCCTTAATCTCAATCTCATAAACTGATATAGTTGGATTTGCAATACTAGTGGAAACTAAAAAAGAAGTAGATGAATTTTTTTTACCTTCCCTTGCAAGTGGCTGCTGAGAGTGCACTGGTTCTGAAAATGGCATGAAGTGTGAGAAATCATATGCCTTGGAGGCATGATTTTCATTACCCTTCGCTATGATGTTCCCAATAGAGATATATGTGATCTCCACTAAGTCAATACCAACTATGACACAATTTGGAGAGCCAGTATGAGTCATCTGGTATACAGATAACAGGTTTGCAGCTAGGGAGGGAACATAAAGCACATATTTGAACTTTCCATTTTCAAGCTTGATAGATCCCTTCCCCTTGGTTTGAACTTTATTGTTATTTCCCATCTGAATAATAGGACCATCAAAAGACTACAAGGAAGACAATGATTCTCTGGATGCAACATATGATTGGAAGCTCCATAATCAATGAGGAAGGCATGTTCTTTTGAGAAGCTAGCCTTCAGTGCATTGCATGTCTCTTCATATTCTTCAGTTTCTTCTCTATGGTAAGTGGTCCTTGCACTAAAAGGTGCAACAATGTTATGTTTCTTCAGAAGAAGAGCCATTTCATCAATTTGTCTTCTCATATAGGAGCTTTCTGGATAAAATCCCCTTCCATAGTAGGAACAAAGGGTCTTTACTTTTCCATTCTTCTTGCTTCTATTTGAACCTAAAGGCTCATTTGACTGCTCTTTCTTCATATAAGACTCATCCTTTTGCTTCCCTTTATCATTCGCTACCTTAGGTCCTCCTGCAACCAGTGCTTGATCTCTAGACGATCGAATGATCTTGATTTGGATCAACTTGTCATGCTCATGAGTGAGAGATTTAATGAAATCATCAAGAGTGGGAATCCTCCAATTTTGAGTGGTGAGATTTACCAAATGAAATCTTGATACAAAGACTGATTAGTATGCACTGAGTTTTGAGAGAATGGAAAGGATGAGTTGATCATCCTCCTTCTCAACCTTGCATATCTTCAACTGGAATACCAGGTTCTTGAATTTTGTGAATAAGTCACTTAGTGTTTCGAAGTTGGATGGATGAAGAGAGATCATCTAATTCCCTAGCTGATAAACCTTTAGATAATCCTTCTTATCAAATAAGGAATCAAGCTTATCCCATATCTCCTTGGGAGTCTTCAATCCCTTGATGTGGAAGAGAAGATCTCGAGAGATTGAGAGGAATAAGCATCCAAATGCTTCATCAACCCTATTATAGTAATTTTCTTTGTCATGATTAAGAATTGGCTCTGCCTCTGTCTCCATTGTGAGTCTGAAGAGCTTCTTAGAGTGAAGCTATGTCTCCATGTCCTCCTTCCACTGGTGGTAGTTGAAGGAAGTGAGATGCTCCATTATAGGGTCCACTTTTTCAAATGTAGTGAAGAAGGCTAAGCTGCTGTAGCGAATGTAGTGAAGGATATTGAGCTGCTGTAGCGAATGTAGTGAAGGATATTGAGCTGCTATAGCGAATGTAGTGAAGAAGAATGATAACCTATAAATCACACAATCAAATAGACAAAATAAGGTTGATGGTATTCACTTTCAAAATTTTCATCACACTCAGCATAGTTGATCAAGCAAGCTTGATCAACAATTCCTTTACTTGGGATATTAAGTGGTAAATTCTCCATTTCTGGTGCAGTACTGGAAGGAGAAAATTTTCTTAAATAGTTTTTTTGATCCAAGTATGGATCTATAGTAGGAGAAATGCCTTGTCCTGTTGAGGCTCTGATACCATATTAAATTGAGCACATAGATCTATGGATCAACACACAACTCATAAAATAGATCACATAATTTACTCAATAATTGAAGAATGAAATAGTGCAAAAATGTCTTGCAACTGTGAATGATTTCATTAATCAAAATTAATTAGATAATAATTACAATGAAGTACAATGGCTAAATAGCCACATGCAATTCGAATCCATGTGAGGAAATTCGAATTGATTAGACTCTACTTGACTGAATGGTTAACTGACCTTGTCTAAATCATTATCAGAGTTCATCGAAGTTCTAAATCACAACTCAAGTGTCTAATTAAGTGTTAACTAGTCTAACTGACTAAGGTAGGTGAGTAAATGCATCTCACCTACATGCATCCATGCAATCCTAGTGCTAATTGAGTAGAACTGAATATAAGGGATTAGAACTGAATGTAACTGACTCCTAACTGAGCTTGACTAGTCACCAACTCAACTCTACTGACCTTGGTTGGTATCGGCACTCCCAGTGGCTCCTAATTTGTAGGGATCCTAAACTGAAGGATCCTAAACTGATGCATGTAAATGCAATCAGTGGCAGTAGGCCTAAATTAGTGTTCCCCACACTTTAGTAACTGGAGCATGTGCCCCAATTAGGCCAATTGGACCCAATGGTGCTAGTGACTAAAAATAGACTTGAAGGACTCTTGATTTAGACATGACTCCTGATTTAGACATATGACCAAATTGGACAAGGGAGGATTAATAATCCTAACACTAATTTCAAATAAAAATAAATGAATAAGGGGTCTTTGGTCACAAATGAAGCAGTCAACAGACAACAACAATACCCAGGAAGACCCAACCACATTCACAACCCACCCAACAAATTCCCGCATCAAAAAATCAACCAAAAGGGAGGATGTATGTGAATGTTCAAAGAACAGTGGCATATGCATGCAACTAGGTATAGGAAAACCTTTGTATATACATGACTATACATACTCTAACCCCCATATATAGAGAAGAAAATGGTAAAAGTAGGATAAGGGTCAAACCACTCTGTGCGAGTGTCAATGGATGGACATATTACTAATTGTGACACAAAAACAGGGAGAAACATAAAGAAAATCTAATGAAAAAGTGCACCCACGACCCCACCAAAAATCAAAATCCCCAGCAGAGTCGCCAATTCTGTTACGGAGAAAAATTCCTATGGCTTGGGGTAAACCACTACACACAATATGACACCAGAAATCAATCCATTTCCATATGGAATAGAGATAAACACAACTAACACTACAAGGTAAAAGGTGTACCTTATTATGGAAGGTTGTAGTACATCCACATTGAGATTTTAACCACACTTGCACCTACATTCCATTCTCAACAACAACGAACTAGACAAGCATGATATATGTTAAGTGTTAGGCCTAATATAGCACATATAAAACCAATATGTATAAATCAAAGTAAATACATCCATGGATAAATAAAATTCATAGTTACACACATACAATGGACGAGAAATGGATATTTTTATTGATTATAAACAGAGATACAAGTGACAAACATAGAAACTGAGTCCTCCTCCTGGGCTTCCACCACTTCAATCCTCCATCCCAATGAAAAGCTCACAAGACAATGGAAATCTTGGGAAGAGCATCAATGGCTTCTCAAAAGGAAAAAGGGATGCAGACTCAAGCATGTATAAATGGGGCACAAATACACTATAGTTTCCTTGCTCTTATTGTAGAAATTCAGGCTTGCAGTATATTAATTTCACCCACAACAATTAACAATTGATCATGCAAAATTATCAACAATGGAGACTGAATATGGAGCTGTAACACAAAATTATATTAACTGAGTGTACAATAGCCAACCCTGTAATAACATAGGCTTCTGAATATATAGAATACATGAGCAAATCGAATGCATAAGGAAGCATCCAAATCTAGCATAAAGTAGGCTTACCAAAAATAGGCAAATCCTCCATAGGTGTAAAAAGCTGATCCCAAATCTATCAAGGACCCCATGAATTAGCAAGGGTGCATAGGCAAGCTAAAGAGTGGTCAAATGGAAGCTCATACATGCTTTTGTATGGAGGAAAGAGTGGAGGAGGAAGAGGCAACAAAGCTGATTCACCTCACCTAGTCTTGCTTTCCTATGTGCCTTAAAACACTGAAAAAGCAGAAAAAGCAGATGGGCACCTAGGAGGCCAAGAATAAAGCAGATTTGATTCCTAAGGCTTTCCCAAGCGCTCCATGAGTCAATAATGGCAATTTTGACCTCTATGGATAGGCAATTAGCAACTTGCACATGGTGGGACTCATGGACTAGGCAAATAAGACAAAATAAATGAATTAATGTCTAAGTGGGTAAATACTATGGGTTGATTATTCTAACACACCCCCTTAAGCCTGACTTTATGAGTAATAAATCATAATATAGGGCCTAGCAACAAGGCTTAGTCACCCTTTACATACTGCAAGTCCATATGAACCAAGGAAAGAGGCAAAACCAACTTGGGAAAATCCTCCCTTAAACATGGACTGTAAAACAAAATTGTAGAATCTTGTCTCCACTCATGCTTTGACAGCATGATCAGCAATCCCCAGCAGTGATTTGAGATTGCTGAAGGTATTCTCACAAAATGATTTTGTGAAGATGTCAGCTACTTGTTCTGAAGATGAACAGAAGAGTAGGTGAATGGTGCCATCATGCACAAGCTCTCTGATGTAGTGCATGTGAATCTCAATGTGTCTGGTTCTCTTCTTTTGAACTGGATCCTTGCAGATTCAAATGGTACTCTGGTTATCACAGTAGATGGTGGTTGAGTACTCAGGTTCGAAACCACACTCTCCAAGTAAACCCTGCAACCATAAACACTAAGTTGCTGCATTGACAACTCCTCTGTACTCAGCTTCTGTA
>LPNX010303038.1:84309-97977 GCA_001517045.1 Pseudotsuga menziesii
TTCGATAGGATGGAAAATACGAGCTGTTCATCTTTCTTTTCAATACCACACTATTTCAGCTGCAAAACTAGTGCTTTGAACTTGGAGAAATATAGCTGCAGGGATTCAAAATTACTGGGACTCAGGGAGATCAGCTCATTTTTTATCTGGTGTCCCCTCATCTCATCTGTCTTTCCAAAGAGTTCAGAAATTTTCTCCCATACTTGATCCGGTGAAGTCAATCCATCGAGATGGAAAAGGAGGTCTCGGGAAATACTGAGACATAGGAGGCCATAAGCCTCATCTCTCCGATTGTGCCATTTGATCTTCTCTGCAGCAGCATTGGGCTCTGCTTCTGTAGCCATAGTCACCCTGTAGAGGCCGTTCTCTCTCAACAAGATCTCCATCTCTTCTTTCCATTCAAAAAAGTTGAAGGGAGTGAGGATAGTTTTCTGTGAATCCATAGCTTTAGAAAATCTGTCCCGGCTGTCAGTAGAAGGCTCCCAGTCTTGATGTCGAACCTGTAAAACAATTTTTGGAGGAGAGTAACAACCTACAATGGCTTTGATACCATGTAGAAATTCAGTCCTACAGTAGATTAATTTCACCCACAACAATTAACAATTAATCATGCAAAATTATCAACAATGGAGACTGAATATGGAGCTGTAACACAAAATTATATTAACTGAGTGTACAATAGCCAAACCTGTAATAACATAGGCTGCTGAATATATAGAATACATGAGCAAATCGAATGCATAAGGAAGCATCCAAATCTAGCATAAAGCAGGCTTACCCAAAATAGGCAAATCCCCCATAGGTGTAAAAAGTTGATCCCAAATCTATCAAGGACCCCATGAATTAGCAAGGGCGCATAAGCAAGATAAAGAGTGGTCAAATGGCAGCTCATACATGCTTTTTCATGGAGGAAAGAGTGGAGGAGGAAGAGGCAACAAAGCTGATTCACCTCACCTAGTATTGCTTTCCTATGTGCCTTAAAACACTGAAAAAGCAGGGAATAAAGCAGAAAAAGCAGATGGGTGCCTAGGAGGCCAGGAATAAAGCAGATTTGATTCCTAAGGCTTTCCCAAGCGCTCCATGAGTCAATAATGGCAAGTTTGACCTCTATGGATAGGCAATTAGCAACTTGCACATGGTGGGACTCATGGACTAGGCAAATAAGACAAAATAAATGAATTAATGTCTAAGTGGGTAAATACTATGGGTTGATTATTCTAACACTTATAATTTCTCCTCCTCTAATGCATCCAAGAGGCTCAATATATAGCCCTTAAATAGGAAGTGAAGGGTTGATTTAGAGTGTTTCCAGGCATATGGAAGTCCAATAGTAAATTAATCCGTGACTCATTGAGGAAAACTCCAAAATATTTTATTTTTGGGCATGTTTCCTGATGTACGTGGGTCATAGTGGGACAAGATGCATGTGAACATGATATGTAATCCTGTGACCCACGTATACCAATAAATAGGGATTTTTTAAAGGTATTTATTGGAACATCAAAGTTTAGTTTGAGCAAAGGGGGTCCAAAGAGTCTGCACAGGGAAAGGGAAGGCCAAAAAGACATGATCTACCAAACGTGGTAAAATCAGCTATAACAACATTTTCCTAGTTAACTAGCTTTACCTTATCCACTAAAAGTAAGGAATAAAGCATGATAAAGGTGACTTATTTGTTGTCAAAGAATTATGACTAGCATCTTATATCTTGGTTAGAGAACAAGGAGGTCATAAGATCATGGGAAACATTGTTTCTTGTATCTAAACAACAAATATATCTAGCATATGTAGAAATTGTGCTACACAAAACACCCATTTAATCCTTAGTGGTGTGAGATTAGAAGACTTTACACTCAAAAGAAGGCTAAAGATAACCCTCCAATTTGTGACTCTACTCCCTGTATAGAATTCATTGGGGAACAAGCCCCACTTATCAAGTAGGGGAACAAGCCCCACTTGTGTAGGTTCTAGAGAGTATCTCCTTGAATGCATCAACATATTAGTATGCATTCCTCTTCATATATGATCCTAAATCCCTTCAACTATCATGAATGGAAATCCAAAATTTGCATTCTATTGTGCAGTAAGGGATTCTATAGAGTTTCTATGGCTTTAGAAAATGAACCAAATTATGTTGTTGAGAAATCTAAGTGGCATAATAGGTTGGATGAAGCCTATGTATTGATTTGCCTCTCTATTTCCCCTTATCTACTATTTCATATAGATGGTTTGACCACTCCAAACTAAGTATGGACCAAACTTGAGTCTCTCTTTGGAGTTCAAGTGGATATAAGAGCGCATCATTTGGAGAATGAGTTATTCTCATTGAGTCCAAGCAGTTTCAATTCTATTGAGGGTTTCTTGACCAAATTCAATTCATTTGTTCTGTTGCTCAAGCAATTTGGGATTGATAAGAAGGAATATCAATTGATCCTTTCCATCCTATCAAAATTAGGTCTTGAATACTCAGATTTTGTGTCTACTTTTCATTCTACTAGGCTCGCTATTTCTAATTGGAAAAATGCCTTCTTTGAGTACATTATTTGATTCACTAACAAAGGAGAAATATAAATTGATCCATATGGGTGATATTATATCTTACAAGGGCAAGGATCATTCTATCATAGTTCAAGGAAGCAATACTATTAAGTCCAAAGAAAAGTAAATTGTGAAAAAGAAGAAGCCAAAGTCAAATATTGAAGATGAAATTTTGAAGCCTATTGATGAAGATTCAATGAAGAAAGTCAAGAAGAAAGGAAGTAAATCCAAGTGTTATTATTATAGTAATATATTTAATCCTGAGAATAAAATTTTCAAGAATAATATGTAAATCATGTCTCATCTACTTGAGAAGCACAACATCAAATTTCTAGATGAACTTGAGAAGCCTGCTGATTCTTCAGAACACTGTAATAGTGCACAGTTCCAAGGTGATATAAACTATGCATTGAGTGCCAGAGTTAAATAATTTCCTCACATATCTGATATATCTTTTCTGTATGATATATCAGAATCAGAAATATCAGTTTCTTTCTTTTATAATCCACCTATTAGTCTCCTAGATTCATCTCTCAATACTTGCGGTTTTTCACTAGATCTTGACTTATCTTTAAGTAGCTCTTCATCACTCCATAATTCTTATTTAGAATCATGTTTGCAGGATTATATGAATATCATGACACCATTCATACCACCATCCATTCCATCTACCATACCTCTGAATACTCCTAAGACTATACAAACCCCAAGTTCACTAGTTGATTCCTCATTGGTTTCTTATGCAGTGTTACTTATATCAAATGGTTTCAATTCTTGTCTATTTTTCACTGTCTGGTTACATATGCACTTAGTAATCATTGTAATTATATTACACTTTTTTGGATATGTTATAAACACCTTTGGATCATATCTCAAGTCCATCCATCCTTTAGAGTTTTACACTGATCAGTTTTCCCTGCTTGTTCATACTTTTCCTAGTCTAGCCCCATATGCTCATCGAGACACTAAAGAATTTATATTTGGTGTTCCATATGATAATATTTCTGATATATAAGAGTATTTTCAGACTCATCTCAGAACTTGGAAGGTGCTACATCAGATTCAAAGAAAGATATGTGATCCACATCACAATATTAGAGCTATACAAGGAACTGATCATGTAACTAATTGTCTTAATTTTTGTACTCTTCGGGAAGGAGTATGCACATATATGTTTTCCTTTTTCATATTATTTTTATTGATAAGAGTCTATTAGCATCAATAAGCATTCATATAATTCTCCTACTTCATCAGATGATGAGAGACAAGAAGTCTCTCCTCTTCTTTCTTGCAGATTCTACACTCTAGCGCATGATCATAAAGTTCATGATTTATTCATCAAGGAATTTCACTAGAATCAGTTCATTAAGATCATTAAATTGAAGATAAATACATAATTGAATACATATTTCAAATTCCATGCGTTGTCCTTTCTTGAGGGAGGATTTTCCCCATGTGTTTTTTCCTCTTTCCTCAAATTTTCTGGATTTAAATAATTGTAAAGGGTGGCCATAGCCTTGTTGTTGGCCCCTATATACACCTATATGAACCTATATGCATCTGATAATTTCAGGCATATCATCATAAATTCAGAATTAAAGGGGGATGTGGGAATATTATAAGCCCACTTCATACTTGGGATAAAAATATTTAATCATTTTTTATTAAATTCCTACATACTAGCCTAGATAGTTGGCATCCACTTGCACCACTTGGTAAACACTTTCCATATATAACCCAGGAGTTCCTTTATAATTATTTTGGTTAGATCCTTCCCACTTTATTGACTACCAGAGTTAGTAACTGCACCTTCTTGCAGATTTTGTCTTTATTCCTTTATTCTAGCTTTTCAATGGATAAGGTAAAGCTAGTCAACTAAGAAACTACTATCTTTTGTTGTCAACCCATCCTCCATGATTTTCCCTCCATATTCCAAGATTAGCATGTTTTTTCATCACTCTTGACAAATCACTCATGCTTTAGCTAATTCGTGAGGTCCTTGATAGAGTTCGAAAGTGCTTTAGCCACCTATGGGGGTTTATAATATTTGGTAAGTATGATTTATGAGTGAGCATGAGTTTTCTTATACCAACTAAATTTCCCTTTATAAGGATGTATTAATATTGTAATAGTAAATAAATTCATTATTGATTCATCATAATTTCATTTGATCAATAATACTTCGAAAGATATTGCATCACTTCTCTTGTATTCACTCTCTTTATTCTTCTCTCTATTTTCCTTGTGCATCCTTGTGAGAATTATCTTAGTAGCAATATCTACATCCTTTTATTCTTCTTTGCATCAAGGCTCTTTTTCTACATGGTATCAAAGATGCAATTTCCATAGTTGTTTTAATTATGCATAAATATATGGATATCCAATTAAAGTTTGTTGCATTTGAATGATTTTCCTAAGTTTAAAGGATAGAAGAGATACAATATTTAATATATATATACATGATCAACAAAGACTCTTTAGTTCTTTATAAATGATATATAACTAGCAATATGATGGAGAAAAACCTGAACAAGAAAGACACCAGCTCAGTAGCACTCGTTGGTTACTAGCTTTTCTTTTTGGTTTTATTTCGAAGGAGGTATTACATGAAGCATATTGGTTTGAGAAATTTGAGTGTCAATATTCTAGAGAAAAAATGACTAGTACAAAATGAGATATAAGTGACCAAGAGACTAAAAACATTAGTCACCATAGTTTTGTAAAGGGATAAATGACCAAAATTGAGATTTCTTTTTGTGAAGCAACTAAAAACTACTAAGATAAATGAAAATTTTAGTGATGGGATACAATTTACGATTATATAACAAGTGACTAAAATAAAAATGACTGACGTAAAAAATTATTTTAGTCACAGGAATACAAATATGATTTTCTAATGATGACTAAGAATATGAATTAGTAATTTTTAGTTGTGTCACCCCAACAATGGAAAATTACAATTTTGACAATGAATTTGTACAATATACTAAATTTTAACACTGCAAATGCATTCAGAGACCCCCCCTATAACTAAATCCATAAGTAGTTCTAAAATTTAGTAAATTGTAACATTGTAGATGGATTCATCAAAGACCTCCTACATCAATCGACAACATCTTATTCTTTCAAGACATTTACTAAGGTCCCTATAGCTTCATATGTTGGTGGATGTTCTCTTTGTTGAATTCCTATTTATACTAAGGGGGGTGAATCAATATAAAGCACAATTATATAATTTTTATTTCAAACAAATATGTACCAATTTATGTTTTGGTTAGCACAATAAGAGACACTAGTGCACAAATAATTTGTATAGTAAATCTGTACATTGTAGAAATAGCCGCTCCAATGCTATGAGAAAAGATGCTAAGAATGAACATTGGAAATAGATCTTTCTACTAAGATAATTCTCACAAGCATACACAAGAAAAATAGAGAGAAGAATAGAGACTGAATCACATGAATGAAGATATGAACATTAGAGTGTATCCTTCCATTGAATAATGATGAATAATAGTGTACATAAATAGTACATCCCTCGAAAGTAACATCGATTTGTATTGGAGAAAACTCATCAATATTAGAAAGATAGACTTACTAAATATGATAAACCCCATATGTGGCTAAAGCACATCCTAAATCAAGGGCATCAAGAATTAGAAAAAGCATGAGTGAGTTTTCAAGAGTGATGGCAAAACATGACAATCTTGAAAAATGGAGAGAAAATCATCGATGATAGGTTGGCAACAAAATATAGCAGATTCCTAGTTGACTAGCTTTACCTTATCCACATAAAATCTAGATAAAAGAATAATAAAGAAGAATTTGCAGGAAAGCACAGTTACTAATTCTGGCAGTCAATAAAGAGGACAAGATCAACCCAGAATCGAGATTAAAGTGTTCCTGCGGTATATATGGAAATTGTTGACTATGTGATACAAGTTGTAATACCCCGGTTTTAACCCTGCTTGCATTAAAATACATAGGATACATATGTTGTAAATAATCTTGGTGCGGAGCTAAAGGCCAAGGCCCCACCATAGATTTGGTTATGTTGTGTTTATGATTAGGAATGGTCACTGATGGTATATCGGGACATGTGGCATATATTTAATTGTGGCATAATGTAAACACGCATTTTAATTAAATAACCTAACCAGCTATGTTCGCAGCAAATAAATTGAGAAAGGGCATGATTCCAAAGGATAAGGAAAGGGGGATGTGGAACATTGAGTCACGGGGGGAAAAAATGTGTCACCACCTCCCTTGGTTATTTCCTTTTTGTTAGTTGAAGCAGCAATTGGCTGGAAGGAAGACCACTACCACGCCCATGCTTGTTCTCCTCTCCACGACGTAGGGATTGTTCTACCCACTCCATTGGATCATGGGTGTTCATCTTCCTCATGCAGGATGGGGATAAAATGTTTTACCATCCATTGTGTGCGGGTTCACCTCCTCTCTCTAGCGCTAATTATCGGTCTGTAGTTCTATTCTTTCCATCCACACAGAGAACCAACTTTTGCCTCCACGCATTGGACTGTGTATTGTTTTTCATCCATCATAGAGGATTGTGAGTGGAAATTATTGGGATTTTTTCCCACTGATTGATGGGTACGGTTTTCCCCATGCATTGTTGACTGAGTTACCTATGATGCGGCATTGGTAGAAGATCGGGGTGATCTTTCCTATGAATCCACGCTGAGCTGTGAATGTTGGCCTTGTCTTTTTAACCATTTTCTGGTCTACGTAAGTATCACAGTGATAGTATTGAAGATTGGTTTGTTGTGGGTTCATGTGAGTGTGTTAGCTGCTGTTGCCACGATGGCTTGACTGTGTTTTTCCCTGTAAACGCTTGAATAGCTATTTGGCTGCTTGCATGCAGTTGATTTGTCCTTGGACGATTTTGGGTTGGTGTATGAGGGCCTGAGGTGCTTGATAAACCTGGTGGGTTGAGAACCACATGGACAGAGCTACTGAGTTGGATTTCTTCTCCACAACCCTTGAAGAGCACTGGAGGGAAGATCAGGGTCTGAGGGACTACGTTGCAGAGAAGGGACTGACTTCCTTGTGTTGGGTGTGTGTGGGTGTTCTAGAATCCAGGTTGGTTTTGGTGTTGGTGTCTGCAGCTCTTTAGTGAGCACACCAGCTTAGCATTAGCCTTTCCCAGCTCTTAGATGGCCTGATAAACCCAACTCTTTTGGCTTGGCTGATCTGTTGTACGCTTGATAAACCCAACCGTGTTGGCTTGGCTGAACTGTGTACCCTTGTGGGTTGTTACCCTTGGCTATGTGTAAGCCTATTAGTTCCTTATTCCTTAGGGAGTCATGCCTGGCTCGGGGTGGCAGCATTGCTGAGAGATTTAGGAGCATGCTAGCCTATGGTTGGGTGGAACGTTGTAGCGATGTAGCTGGTTGTGGAATGAGTTCTTTATAAGATAAGTAACCTTGTCTATTTTACTTCTGCAATCCTATTTACTGTTAATGATTATGATGAACGTGTTGAATGCTTGTATGAATGTATGTTGCTTCCGCTGTGTATGATAAATGTTCATGTATGCATGTTCTAGTTCAAAGCATTCTGTTTCAGCATTTCATATGAATGTACATGTTCATGGGGCTCTTTGCCCGGATGGTTAACGCCATGGTAGCGTCCTCTTCGTCGGTCAGAGGGTCGGGGACATTACAGTGTGGTATCAGAGCTCATGTTGCAACATGGGCCTGAATGGGCCATGAAATATGCAGTGACAGAGGCAGGATTTCTTTCTTCCCAGAAGAAATCAGTGGATGACTGGAAAATTCAAAAAATTGTCTAAGTGGTTGAACTGTCGGTTCATCGGAACACTTGATGGGAAGAAATTCTGATGTAGTGGAGAGCTAGGCGGAAGCACACCCGACGGAGGACAATTGGGAGGAAAATTGTGGGAAATTTTTTCTAAGAGTTCGACGTCCATCGACGGAACATAGTTGATTGAGCACCCACTGTTACAGATGGCTAGAAAACTACGCATCCGACGGGTAAGACCTCCAACCACCGACGCAGTAAAGAAAGTTCAAAATTTTTCTAAGTAACGAAAACATCAGCCATCGAAAGTAGAAAGTGGTTCATGCACTTGCCGTTTTGGAAGCCTAGAGCACTAACCTTCTGACGAGAAGAGACCGCTCATATCGATCAAGTTATGCCTCAGTAGATTGGGTCACCGATCAGAAGAAGATCGAAGGTGATGGGTCGCCATTGCGGTTGCTGATGGAACTTTTTCGCTGACGAAAAAAGAGAATTGAGCCGATCAAGCGGCAAAAAGGAAGACTAAAGGGAAAATTTCAAAAATTTCTCTAAGTCCTAGAATTGTTGGCAATCAGCGATGATTAGTTGAACACATTGCCGACACCTAGTTAATTTAGTTGTTGATGAGCTACGTCGGATGAAGTTAGTGGATTGAACGTTCATCGTTGTGGTTGTCTAATGGACTATTCTCTCGAAGGTTAGAAGATTTGATCGCCGACGTGGTAGTGCTTACTGGATCCGATCGCCGATGAACAGTGGAGGAGGTTAGTTGTGTTGACTACCGAAATGTCGGAATGTTAGTTGGGATAAGACCCGATCCTGTACAAGGAAATTTTGAGTTTTCAGTGGATTTTCTGGGAGAAAGTGGCAGTGATCTTATGCGCTAGATTGCATAGATTTACCAAAAAAAAAAAAACCACAAGAGGGCAAGCGCCCTTGACCCCCGTCATCCCCCTCAGATAGACGTTCTTTGATGAAGAAAATCTTGTGTTTGGGAAAATTTGTTATTTTATGATTTTTCCAAGAGAAGGTAAGTAAATCTAATTTATATCAATGTTATGCATCTAACAGTTGTGTCACTAACACATTTGCAGAATCATAGAAACTTCCAAGAGGAGTACTCCAGAGAGAACAATGTGGTAAAGCTAGAGGTGGTTCAATCATGAAAACCCATGACGGATATGATGCTCGGGATTCTTACGAGCAAGCAGAAGATACCATGGGAGAACATGTCCATAATAGGAATGATGACATTGAGTCCAATGGAAGGAGATTCCAAGAGACACCGTCGGCTATTGCAGCCACCATGAGAAGCCTAATAAAAGCCCAGGAAGAGTAGCATTAGTTGAATGATGCCATATTGGAAAGTTTGACAGACTTGCAAAAAAAGATAGATTTTGGATGAGGTACATCAAGACCAGAAGGAAGTAAGAGCAGCACTAGGAGAAGGAGAAGTAATTCCAGTGGAGATACAAGTTCATCTCCTCATAAAAGGAAAAGAAGAAGGCACCTTAGGGATCACTCTCAAGATGAGTTTAGGAAAGCTAAACCTCCTACATTTGATGGTGAGATAAAGACGAGACAAGAAGCTGAGGCTTGGCTTCTTGGGATAAAGAAGTACTTTTAGGTGCAGGATTATTCAGGAAACATGAAGGAACACGTTGCCATATTCAATCTGAATGGAAGGGAATCCATTTGGTGGGAACACTTCAAGCAGGTAAAAAAAGATCAGTGAAAGGAAACTAAAGTGGAAACAATTCAAGAAGTATTTTAGGAAGAAATACCTCTTTGACAGGTACTATGATGACAAGATCAAGGAGTTCCATGAGCTAAGATTAGGACAGCAAACCATGGATGAATATGCAAATAAGTTTTTGGAGCTGTTGAGGTATGTCCAGTACATCAGAGATGAAAAAGTGAAGGTCTAGCATTTTCTGAGTGGATTACCTCAGTCTTACAAAGATAGAATTGAGTTTTATGAACCTAGAACTCTTGAAGAAGCAATAAGAAAAGCTAAGTATTGCTATGAGCAAAGTAAAGGAAAACCTGATTACCATAAGGCATGGAAGGACAAGAAGAATGAAAAGTTGGACCAAAGAAAGAAAGGTTTCAAACCTTCTAGATTCAGGAATCAGCAGAAGCAGCCATCCCAAGCTGCGAGTGATCCAGTTGGAGTGGCAGGTGGAAAGCCTAAAGAGCCACATCCAAATAAAGGTCCACTCAAATGTTGGAAATGTGAAGGACCTCACTTGCGTATAAATTGTCCACTCGAGAATGAGAGTGCAAGGCCAACTTACAATATTCAAGAAGTAGAAATAGTGGGTCAGGTAGCAAGGGCAGTCCCTAGGATTTATGCAGCACTGGAGGACTGCCAGGAAGATCACCAATCCACTGTGGTTGAAGTAGCGGGTAAGATTGTTCAGCAATCTGTTTCTATTTTGATTGACCTTGGTTCTACGCACAGTTACTTTACCCCTAGAATAGTGGAGATTTGTGCTTTTAAGAAGGTAAAGCATAGGAAATCTTGGTTAGTCCAGATAGCCATTGGAACTAAGAGAAAGGTTAGTGAAATGGTAGAGAAATGCCCATTGGTCATGGATGGGTTGGTCACTTGTGTAGATCTGAATGTTCTACCGCTTGGTTCCTATCATGTTCTCATTGGGATGGATTGGTTAGAAGCTCACAGGGCGAAGCTTGACTGTTACAATAAGACTTTAGAATGCATGAATGAAGAAGGGAACCTGGTAGTTGTGAGAGGCATTCCAAAGGTGATTTCAGTACGGCAGGTTTAAGCAATGCAGTTAAAGAAGTTCTATAGGAAGGGTTTCCAGTTGTATGCAACTCATATTTTGGAGGCATCAGGAGATGAAACTCCTAGGTTGGAGGAATATCAGGTGTTACAGGGATTCAGGGATGTGTTTCCTGATGAGATTCCAGGGCTTCCTCCAAAGAGGGACATTGATTTCACAATCGAACTTGTGCCAGGAGCAGCACTAGTGTCCAAGGCACCCTACAAGATGAGTACACCAGAGATGCTAGAGTTGAAAATGCAACTGCAAGAGTTGTTTGAAAAGAAGTATATCCGACCAAGTGTGTCTCCTTGGGGAGCACTGGTTCTATTTGTAAAAAAGAAATATCGTACACTTAGGTTATGTATTGATTATAGACAGTTGAACAAGGTTACTATGAAGAATAAATATCCTTTTCCTAGGATTGATGACCTCTTTGATCAAATGAGAGGAGCAAAGGTATTTTCCAAGATTGACTTAAGGTCTGGTTACCATCAAGTAAGAATCAAGGATGAAGACATTCATAAGACAGCCTTCAGAACAAGGTATGGACATTATGAGTTTGTAGTGGTACCATTTGGTCTCACAAATGCACCAGCTACATTTATGTGCCTTATGAATAGTGTCTTCAGTAGATATCTAGACAAGTTTGTTCTTGTCTTCCTTGATGACATTCTTGTTTATTCTAAGAATGAGGAAGAACATGAAGAGCATTTGATATTGACATTGAAATTGCTCAGGGAGCATCAGTTGTATGCGAAACTGAGAAAGTGTGACTTCTATAGAGATAGAATTCAGTATTTGGGTCACATTATCTCAAAGGAGGGTATATCTGTGGACCTTAAAAATATTGAAGCCATTATGAATTGGCCTACTCCAAGAAATGTGACGGATGTAACATCTTTTATGGGACTTGCAGGATGCTACAAGAGATTCATTGAAGGATTTTCCAAAGTTGCACATGCCATCACTTCTTTGCAAAAGAAGGGGATGAAGTTCAAATGGACGTCGAGGTGTGAAGAAAGTTTCCAGTGGTTGAAGAATCTTCTCACCAGTGCACCGGTATTGAAGGTTACAGATCCAAAGAAAGATTTTATGGTGTGTACCGATGCATGCGGACAAGGGCTTGGAGGAGTCCTTATGCAAGACAACCACATGATATGTTATGAGTCAAGAAATCTGAAGGAGCATGAGAAGAACTATGCCACTCATGATCTAGAGCTTGCAGCCATAGTACATGCTCTCAATATGTGGAGACATTACTTGATGGGTAGAAGATTTGAGCTCAGAATAGACCATTGTGGTCTGAAATATTTGTTTGATCAGCCTACTTTGAATGCTAGGCAAGCAAGATGGCTGGAATTTTTATGTGAGTTTGATTTCGAAATCAAGCACATAAAAGGGAAAGAAAACAAGGTAGCTGATGCACTCAGCAGGAAGGTATAGGAAATGCATGCCGCATCTCTTAGTATTTGCCAGTCATATTTGAAGCAACAAATTGTTAATCGTGTTGCTGGAGACGAATTGTATGAGCAGGTAAAAGACAAACTATAGCAGCAAAGTCTCGAGAAGAGGTATGAGGGATATAAATTGGAAGAAAATGGACTCCTCACTTTTAAAGGCAGAATTTATATTCTGAATGTAGCAGATTTGAGGAGAATTGTTATGGATGAAATCCATCAAGCTCCATATTCTGGTCATCTAGGATATCAGAAGACAATTGCTACAGCACGAAAGCAGTACTTTTGGCCAGGTATGAAAAAGGACATGGCTGAATACATTTCAAGGTGCATGAAATGTCAACAGGTAAAGGTTGAGCAACAACATCCAGTAGGTTTGTTGCAACCTCTACCAATTCTGGAATGGAAATGGGAAGTTATTTCCATGGATTTTATTACAGGATTGCCGATGACTTGGAGACAACATGATTCCATCATGGTTGTGGTAACATGATCCTAACATGAGTGAAGTCTACGCACAAGACTGATGACATTGCATAAAATATGTACATGATCCTAACCATATGATAAATTGGGATGTGATTCAAGTGGAACCCGAGGGAGATATCCAAATCGAGCCAATGCGCATCCTCAACAGGAAGGTCACAATGCTTCGGAACCGGGCCATAGGGCAGGTAAAGGTGCAGTGGGAGCATTATGGACTTGAAGAGGCTACGTGGGAGCTGGAGGTGTTGCCGCCTTTTCACACACCTGGGTCACGTGGCAGAAATCTTCAAGCCACTCGGTGTGTCCTTGGGGGCAAGTCTCGAGTCAAGGTTGTCACCTTGTTCTTGACTCCTCCGTTTAGGCTCAACTCCTAACGAAGCCAAGGGGGGTAGACCCTATTAAGTTACTAATGATGATTTCTTAGTGGGGTGATGTTAAACTGAATTAGTTATTTAGGAGTTTGAATATTTTAACTATAAACAATTAAAGATGACAAGATACAAAGATAACACACTAAAGCACAAAGCTGATAAACAATATATATATGAAGCAAAAATGACCAGTGCCTTAATAATGGAGTCAAACCAAAAGAGATCAGTGTGCTTGCATGTGTT
>LPNX010303058.1:0-60996 GCA_001517045.1 Pseudotsuga menziesii
AGACACACTGTAAATTAATACAATAAGAGCATGCACAATGAATAAAGGAATATATATTATATTGCAATCTATGAACAAAGTTAGTGGGATTAAAAAATATTTGAAGCCACAAAATGCAAACTCTTGTTCAATCTAAC
Organism: Pseudotsuga menziesii; assembly: GCA_001517045.1. Taxonomy (NCBI): domain Eukaryota; kingdom Viridiplantae; phylum Streptophyta; class Pinopsida; order Pinales; family Pinaceae; genus Pseudotsuga; species Pseudotsuga menziesii. The sequence continues at coordinate 138 of LPNX010303058.1, forward strand.
CAACTTTGTGGCAATAGTCAAAACAATATTGTGAAATGTGGTAAGCAACATGTTACAATTTCCAATGTGGAGAGGAACATGCAAGATCGATTACCACTATAAATTCACCACAAATCAGTCAAAGCAATCCGATTTTAAGGTGATACATGGCTCAAAATAATGGTGTCCACAACATGTTCAATGAATCTATATCAACACATAGAGTGAAGATATGACAAAGTTTGAACCTATTTAAGGGTATCTCTTTGATTAAGGTTCAATTCTTGAGGTGTTTGGAAGTACAAGTCTTAACTTTGTAAGTAACGTATGTAAGTAACAAGCAAATTGAGTCATTCGCAGGAGCATGATGCACTCATGGTGGAAGTACTTGCCGTCATTATGAACAAAGAAGAAGACTAATAATAACAAAATTAATAATAGTAGTAGTGAGAAGAAAAATAAGAATAAGGACGATGGGAATTTCAATAAATTGAAGGGGAATTTCACTTCTCCCTCATGTTGAATTATTTCGATGATATGGATTTGGAAATCCTGTCTCCTTCAACTTCAAATTCCACGTTAATAAAAAGGTGTCTGTAACCCACCTAGAACTAAAAAATAAATATTTTTATTTATTTGAGAAAACATTATGTTAAAATTATTGTTAAGTTTTTATGACCAATATGGTCAAGGCTGACTTATTTTATTTAAATAGTTAAATGGAGAGACACCTATCCAAAGTAGACTTTTGAAAGAGTATTCACTCACCCACTAGGAAGAATGAGAAACTGTAGAATGATGAATGACAAGTGGCAGCACTAGCATTTCACTTTCTAGCTGTTGCAGGAAGCAAAATCCCTAAAATTGTGGTCATGTTGCCTGAGAGGGGGAACTGAGCAGGTGGCTCATTTAATTTCAAAACCGACCCAAATACCTAGGAAATCTTATAAATACCATTGAATTGAGCAATAGGATCACTACATTCTATTCCAAGTGAGTGAACCTTGAACTGCTACAAACTGAAAAAGTCAGGCACTCAAGGAATTTGATGAGGGGATAGATAAAGTGAAACTGGCCAGTTAAGTCTTCTATTGAGTGCTAAGTTGTAGATATTTTATATATGGTCTGTCTCACAGTATCTTTGTCCTAGTTGTTTAGTGAACATGCTCGGGTATCCTAAAGCAAGTGATCTTGGCTGCTTCAGGAGAGGGTTGGGAGGAACAGTCTCCTTTGGGTGTTTGTCCCCCTTCTGCAAATTTACCCAGGTTCTACGTTGTTTTGTTTTATTGATGTTTTTCATTCTAAATCTGTATTTGGAAGTTTGTGAATTTTGATAGATTCTATGAACTAGTGATTTCCTTAAGTTAGCACAAGTTAAAAAGATCAGAGTTATGTATTATTGTTTTATGAAGCATGTGTTAGTGTTCTAAAGAGATCAATGAAAACTATATTATAATTAAACTTCTTTATAAAAAAGATCTAGTAGATATTATCTTATGATGTTATAAGTAGTTTTCTGAGTTTATTATTTTATTTGTCTTTAAATTCAGTCATTACAGTCCTAAGTAGGATAACCGTGGTTTAATAAACTAAGCATTTAATTTTCATCTAAGTTCTCACTTAGTACAATCTATATCAGTCATATAACATTTATTCTCTCTTTTCTGTACTAGCTTTCTTACAAGTCAAAGAAATGTTAAAGATCAAAATCTTTTTCTAAAACTTCCATTACAGTCATAGAAGCTAGTTTTACATAGAAGCGAAACTATGGATTTAATAATTCATACAATTGTATACAATTGTATGCTAGAGCCCCCCCTTCGAGGCCAAGTCTGCTTCGCAGTTTTTTTTCCTGTAAACATGTTCACATGAGAAAGATTCAAAAGTGTCTATGAATGCCAAGATAGATAACAAAATGTTCTCAAGCCTTAAGTATCTACAATACTGAATCCTCTTGATCCATTTTATCACATTTAGTGAATCAACAAAAATATTTAAGGTTCTATACCCCTTCTCTGCTGCATAAATGAGTAAAAGTTTTAAACTGAGGAGTTTTGCATAATTGTTACTACCCTCCAACAATCCTGCTATCAGTTCAAAAGAATGATTTTCAGCTAGATACAGAATCACTCCACCCCCAAAAATGTTGTTTTGTGAAGCTCCATCAAAGAAACCCTAGGGATTAGTTCTATCAATATTTAATGCCAAAACTTCCCTCTACTTTTTCGCCCTGATGTGAGGAGGGAAAGCATGAACAATCCTACATGCCAAGCTTGCTAATATAGCTGGAGTACAAAATTTATCATTAAAAACAATGTTGTTCCTAGCCAACCAAACTCCCTAGTTTACCATCAAGGGAAGAGCTTTCATCAAATCCACCTTTTCAGACCTCCTCCAATTTTCCCAAGCTAAGAGTACCGAAGCCCCTTCCCATCTACAGCCCAGTTCCAACCCCAAGATCTTCACACATTCCTTCCATACCTCCTAATAGTATGGGAAATTTAAAACAAGATGTACCATAGATTCACCTTCCACCCTACATAGAGCACACCACCCCGAGCCTTGAAAACCTCTCTTTTGTAGATTATCCTAGCATGGAACCTTATTTTCTATAACATAGCACATAAAAGGCCTTGTTTTGGGGGGGCTAAGAATCTTCCACAAAATCTTCCACCATCAGACCAGTCCTCTCTCAAACCCAAAAGCACTGAGTTTTAAGTATCCCTCCTTAGTATTATATTTCCTCCCTAGATCCAAGTCCCAAACGAGCTCATCATCTCTATCCTGCAGCTGAACCTGGGATAGGTTCAATATTCTTTCAAATTAGTCTATTTCCTCCTCCTCATGTTCTGGTAACTCAAAAGCGCTTGCTGGAAACCAGGATTGGGTCCATCTATTGACCTACATCGGAGCAGCCAGTTGAAAGAGATAAAAGATATCTCTTTGTCTAAAAGACTCCACCATATTTTCAGAAAGTCTATGTTGTTGATTGCACCCTACCCATGGATCCTCCCCAACCCTCATCTTCCTCCCATTTCTGATATTCCAAGCTAAACTGTCTTCAATGACATCAAAATATTTTACAAATGCCTTCCATATGACCGAACCACCCATATGATATTTATTGTATCTTCTAATCCAATCCTCCACAAAATTTGGAGCTATGTACTTCTCTACCACCACTATAGTCCACAAATTTTTTCCATTCATTAAATGCCACCTACCCTTTGCAGTTAGGGATTTGAAAAACAGGAAGATGTTTTTGAGACCCCACCCCCCCAAAACTTTGGGCACAACAATATTCTCCCATATGACCCATAGGGTTACCTGAACCTCCTTATTTCCACTCTAGATAAACCAAAAAAAGATCCTTCGGGCCTCCTCTAGAATTCCTTTTGGTATCCAAGCGAGAGACATCCAATAAACTGTAATTTCTTCAAGAACAACTTTTACCAAAACCATTCTTCTAGCTCTGGAAAGCCATTTGTGGCTCTAGGATTTTAAACGCTTTTCCAGTTTCTCTAGCAACCATTTCCATTCCTTCTTAAGATATTCATTTGATTTTAAGAAGAAGCCAAGATATTTCAGTTCGTCTTCTAGAGCCTCTTGTTTGAAAGGGAAAGTACCCAAGATATGTTGCTCCTCAACAAATCCCAACTTGTGAGTTGACAGAGTGGATTTCCTTGCATTGATTTCCATTCCAGTAGCGGTAGTAAAAAGAGCCAATAAGTCTGAGATAGTATCCACATCAGGAATAGTTCCATAACAGAAAACTAAAACATCATCCATAAATAGTAGATGCATAATCTGTAGGTGTTGAGAGATCTGGATACCGTTCAAATTTCCCATCCGATAAGCCTCCCTAATTAATCTACTTAGACCTTCCACCAATAGAAGAAAAATAAGGGGAGGAAGTGGGCACCCCTAGCGAAGACCTCTCTTCACATGGAAAAAAGATGAAGCGACTCCATTAATGAGTACCAAAAAGGACACAGTAGTCATACAAATCATGATCCACCTGATAAAAGAAATCCCAAAACCAAGGTGAGTTAAGATAATACGAATATATAACCATCTTAGCTTATCATATGCTTTGGAAAGATCGATCTTGAGAATGGCCCTTTTGATATTTCTGGTTTTCATACTATGCAGGCCTTCCTGAGCAACCCCAATAGCCTCATGAATTTGTCTTCCCTCCAGAAACCCAAATTGTTCTGCCGAAATATGTTTTGAAAGAATACCCTTCAATCTTCTAGCAATCACTTTTGGGACCACTTTGTATACATAGTTACAAAGTGAAATGGGCTTGAAATAATTTAAGAACTGAGGATTGTCAACCTTTGGGATCAGGGCTATAAAATTCAAGTTAAAACTATCAAGAATCCTACTAGAGATCCTAGTATCCTCCACCACCTTAAGAAGGTCCCCCCCAGAAGATCAAAGATATCAATGATAAAATCAATGGTCTACCCATCGGGTCCTAGACTCTTTTCCTTCTGAAAACTGTTACTGGCCACCTTAAGTTCCTCTTCAGTAACCTCTTCCATCAATGCCAAATTTTCCTCCTCCCCCACAAAACGAGGGAAAAGTTGGGCAATATGCATGACCTCTGCAATAGTCACCTAAGCAGGGGATCGAAATAAATTTTGAAAGTGTTATAACCTAGTCCTTTCCATACCTTCAAATGTTTCATGATGACTTCCCTGTTCATCTTCCAAGCACCATATGGAATTTGTTGATTTTCTTCCCTTAATATATGCATGAATTTTTTTTGTATTATCATACCCACATTCCAACCAGATGGCCCTGCTCTTTAATATCCAAGTCTCCTCCCTCTTGAGGAGAATAGTGCTCTTTCTCCCCTCCAAGAAAAATAAATCCTCTTTTTCAACTTGAGTCAACATAACCCCTCCCTCCTTTTCCAAGGTCTCAGAAAATTCTTTTTCAATCAGCTTTAGTTCATGATCTTCTCTGCTTCTCTTTTCGGCTTCCCATCCTTTAATATGAGCCTTCAGGTTTTGTAAATTTCTAGCAAACTGGAAAGCTGTAGAGAGACTACTTTCTAGATTGTAGAAATAATAGATCAATGCTATGAGCAATGATGCTAAGAAGAAGCACAGGAAATAGATCTTGCTACTAAGAATTCTCACAAGCATACGCAGGAAAAATAGAGAGAAGAAAAGAGACTGAATCACATGAATGAAGAGATGAATATTAATGTGTATCCTTCCATTGAATAATTATGAATAATAGTGTACATAAATAGTACATCCCTCATAGGAAAATCGAATTGTATGGAAACAACTCATAAAGCTAAAAAAGGATGACTTACCAAAATATAGAAAACCCCCATAGGTGGCTAAAGCACTTCCCAAATCTATCAAGGACCTCACGAGTTGGAAAAAGCATGAGTGAATTGTCAACGAGATGGAAAAAACATGCTAATCCTAGAAAATGGAGAAAAAATAATGGAGGATGGGTTGGAAACAAAATCTCCCAGTTTCCTAGTTGACTAGCTTTTATCTTATCCATAGAAAAGTAGGAAAAGCAGAAAAAGTAGAATAAAGCAGAATCTACTGTAAAGTCCTGTATACTAATTTTGGATGGTCAAAAGGTGGTCAAGATCAACCTAGAATTGGAAATAAATCATTTCTAGGATATAGATGGCATGCATTGAATTTAAGGTGCAAGTGGATGCCAGCTAATTAAGCTAGTAGGTGAATAATTAATCAAATAATGATTAATTATTTTATCCTAAGTTGTGAGTGGGTTTAATATATTCCAACATGGATCAAAAGGAACCCAAAGACTATGGATCAGCTGTTTAAAAGTGTCATCCTTTAACTAGGTCTTGCTTAATTTCAAAGGGCTGGGAGGTGTTTGAGGTCCATTCCTAAAATCCAGAAAAATGGGGAAATGATTAGAGTGTCCCCCACTCCCCACCCACTGTCGAATGGAGTGATTCATGTCCACCATTTTTTCAATGACCAAGAAACAATCCAACCTCTTGGCAAATCTCCCCTCTCCACATCTATTATTTTTCCAAGTAGGTTTTATCTTTAAAGGTTCAATATCCAACCAATTTTTCTCTACAAGCTTATGAGTGAAATACTCAGTCAACAAATCTTTCCAAGCACTTGGCCCCCACACCTCGGCCTACCCATACAAAAAGTTTAGATTCCCCCCAATGACCACCATATCACCTCCCAATATGGAATTAGTAAACAAAGAATCCTAGAAAAGGATTCTGTTCAGGTATGGTCCATAAACATTGAAGACATCTATAGGCTCCAAGTGATCCAGATCCTGAAAGTTCATCCCAATTACAGACTCCATACCCAAAATATTTAGCATCTTCACAAAACGTGCATTCCATCCAAAGGCAAGCCCCCAGAAAAACCTCACACGTCCAAATTCTTGAAAATCCACCCCGAGAACCAACTTTCCATCTTGCTTTTTAGCACATCACCTAAGCCTAAAGTTTCTTGAAGCATAATAACATCAAGGTGTTCCAGATCCACCACCCTCTTGAGCGCTAATCTTTTAAGGGAACTAGCCAGACCCTAAGAGTTAAAAGACATAATATTCATTGTCAACCATTCTTCTAGGCATGCATTGCTCTAAGTGTTCAATGGATTGTTGTTTACCTTCTTAAATATCCTTTCGAGCTCGAGACTGAGCTTTTTCTAGGAAGGATGTTCTGCCTCCCATGAGAGGATGGGCGGGAATATTTTCCCAAACTCCCTAAGGCTACCTTCGAGCATGACCTAAGAAAATAACCAGATTCTAAAGACCCCTGTGGTGAAGGGGTTGACTGAGTCCCATCCTCACCAGGATCCAATACTAAAGTATTGTCGAGTTCTTCAATATTTGCAGTAGAGATTGGTGTGGAAAACACTATAGGATGTTGAGTTAAAGATAAAATACTCAGTTTTCTCCCCATCCATTCGATACCATTCAAATTTAAATAGCTAGTGAATAAATTTATGGATGGAGTAAGGGTAAAAGAAGAGCTACTTGATAGGGAAACCCCTTAGACTGTTGTACCCACCGAATTTTTTACTTCCAGCATGGGAAAGGAGGTCAGAGCTTCCTCCACCACTTCCATGACTAGTTCCACAACATCCTTATGAGTCCCTGTAGGTCCAGGAGGTGGAAAAACATGTCCCCCATTTCTGTGCTAGATCCTTTGGTTCCTCTCTGTTTTCCTTGTCCATTAATCATGTGCACCCCTAGAATATATTCCATCACCGAATGTACATAGGCATGGAACTGTCTGCACCTAAACGGGACATTCTCATAGTCCAATATCTGCATGAAATGTGTCTCACCCCAAGATAAGGAAATCTCTTCAGCCAGACCGTCCCGAATATTGATATTTACACAAATCCTAGCCACCCGATGCTTCTTAGTAACTTTGTAAGATAATTCAACTTCTATAAAATGCCTCAAGAGATTTCCAATATTGCTGAAATGCTGCTCAGTACAACACTTCCTCGGAAGCCTCGGAATTCAAACCCATAATGGCACCACATCCACTCGTTCCCTACTAGAATCAAAGGATGGGATCCAAGGTTTTAACAACACATGGAATTGTTCCATGGACCAATTCCTATTCAGGACCCATTTCACATGCTCAGAACGCATAAAATTGAAGGAAAACCATCCACGGGTGAGGCCCTCCAACTCAGGAGCCTCCCCTAGGGCTTCCATCCAACAAGATTCGTCCATTTCTCCACCTCCTGTAATGAACAATTTTTCCCAAGAATACACACTACCATAGAGAGATTATCCATGTGTTTGATCTGTTCCCACCCAATATCCTCCCCAAGCACATATGAAACCACCGTTTTCCTCTTTTTAACCTAGGATTTCCTCCTTCTGGCCACACCCTTGCTATCCTTCCATCCTGCAGGGCCTGTGATCCTCCTTGCCAAGGTGTACTCAAGCCACCCCCAACATTCACCATTCCATGGAGCACTATTGCTCCCATCGCCTCCTCCGATCTCACCTCCCTTCTCTCAGGAGAAACCACCGAGAAAACTTTTGACCCTCCTACACCTTCAGAAAGAAAGTTTGCCAACAACTGATTCCTCCCCTCTAGCAAACCTTCTGAACCCGTGGAAACTGTCGGAACACCCACCAACCCACCCACCCTCAACTCCTCTGAGATCACAAAAGGGTCCTTTGGAAAAGTTACCATTGATAACGACGAGAGGAAAGAAGACGGCAAGAAAACCTCCACCTCAACTCCAAGCATGGAAGCCATGAGAAAACCGTCTTCCCAATAGTTAGGAACCTCCACATTGTCCCTAAGAAAAACACTATATGCAATATTGAAAATACCCTCCTCCATTGGGTCAATGGAGTAATCCACCAGATCCTCGACTCCCATAGCTCCACCCAAGGTAAAAAACTAACAGGAAAAACCACAAGAAGCAAGTGAAAAGGGCAAGGGAAGAAAATATTAACCTAATTTCAGGTTACCCTTGTTCTCCAATAATCCAACATCATGACACTCATCATCATGTAGTTTCCAGTACTGATCACTGACAGGAGACAGAGGCCAACCGTTTGCACATCGGTCGAGGCCTGACCCAAAACAATCAACCTCCCATCACCTTCTGTTCGTCAAACCCTACCCCCCAAGGAACATGCAAATATTATTAAACATCCCATATATATATATAATACAATAATAGTTACAAATAAAGAGGCTTTATAACCCAACCAAAATACAAGTATTTACTCCAAAAGAAAAAACTAAATCAAGATTGTCAACAGGTCACAACCCTTGTTGCAGGATGACGACCATCTTAGTATTATTTGGAATCCATTAAATAAAAACAAACAATAAAAACCTTAAAGAAGGATTTTCAACAGCCTTACGAATTCCTCTTAAATATTTTCCATTCCATATCTAAACAATGGTATCCATTTTAAAAATTATTGACTTGACAGTGGCCTCATGACCCCAATCTCATCATTTTATAAAGACAATCGAAACAGAGTAATGGCCTCATGGTCGTAACATTACACTAATCAACTATTGCATTAATTAAGTGCTGGAAAATAGAAACAGCCTTCGGCCCCAAAAATAATTAAGTTATATATATATAATACAATAAGAGTTATAGATACAAAGGCTTTATGACCCAACCAAAATACAAGTATTTAATCCAAAATAAAACACTAAATTAAGATTGTCAACAGGTCAGAACCCTTGTTGTAGGGCGACGACCATCTTAGTATTATTTGGAATCCATTAAATAAAAGCATATAATAAATACCTTAAAGAAGGATTTGTAACAGCCTTACGACTTCCTCTTAAATATTTTCTATTCCATATCTGAATAGTGGTATCCATTTTAAAAGTTATCGACTCGACAGTGGCCTCATGACCCCAATATCATCATTTTATTAATACAATCGAAATAGAGTAATGGCCTCATGGCAGTAACATTACACTAATCAACTACTGCATAAACTAAGCACTGGAAAATAGAAACGACCTTCAGCCCCAGAAATATTTTACTAGCGAATCGAAATTACAGAGTAAAAAAATGAGACAACTTTCAGGGATCAAATAGACTATGTAAAAACAACAATAAAACCCTTATGAGAGTCTCTTTGGAAAATAAACATTTACAAGTTTCAGAGAGACAATTCAACAAATTTTCAAACACTCCACAAAATAAGGACTTTCTCATCTAAATCCATAGAAAACCAAGTAATTACATTACATTCGTTCAACTTCATAGTCATGGAAGACCTTTTTACAAACCATTAGTAAATGCCACAGGGAAGAACCAAGAAGGTTACCATTTTCGATTAATGACAAGGAAGTGCGAGAATAAAATCCATGGCATGAGAACGCAGGTCAAGCCACAGAGCCACGTGAAAACAAGGTGACAGGTCTTACTAGGAACGTAACTCATTCAACATGACGTCCAATAAAAAACCAAGTGCAACAACCCATTCTTAAAAACCTCCAAAGTAGCATCCAATATTTCATCCAAAGTAGCATTTAACATTTCATCCATTTTTGCTACTAATTTAGCATCCCATTTTGCACCATGTTTTACTTCCAAATATGTGCCAATTTTCGCTTCCAAATTTGCACCAATTTTTTTTTCCTTTTTTGCATCATGTTTTGCTACCAAAATGACGCCAAATATTTCTTCTATTGTTGCACCGTATTTTTCTTCCTATGTAGTGCCATGTTTTTCATCCAAAGTAACGTCTTATTTTGCTACCATATCAAAGCCATGTTTGGATTCATCATTAGCGCCATGTGTTGCATCCTTTTTAATGCCTAGTTTCACGTCTTATTTGCTACCATATCAACGCCATGTTTGGATTCATCATTAGTGTCACGTGTTTCATCCTCTTTAATGCCTAGTTTCACATCTCTCATTTTTTGGTCACTAATTTAATCATTTTTAGTAATTTTATATACAAATTTTGGTCATTTTGTTTAGTCAGTTATCTCCCATTGTTTGGTCACTTATCTCTATTTTTTTGGTTAGTAATTTAGTTGTTTTTAACTAATATTATAATGTCATTAGGGCATAAAGGAATCAAACCACCAACCTCCTGCTTGTAAGGAAGGCGCTCTTCCATTGAGTTAGCACCCTTTAAGAATTTGGGAACCTAACTTACATAGTCTTCTATAATGGTAAAAACGATCAATACACAAATTTGAGTATCTAATGGTCGGCAAAGGATGATAGATTGTATAAGTTCACAATACATGATCAAGCGGGTTATAAAATCCATAAACATTTTTTAGGAATTTTGAACAAAACTCAAGAAATTGTTTTAATGGAATTGCGAAAATCACTATTCCCTAGCAAGCAAAAGTGTACCACTATATGAGACCTATCAACAAGGATTATCTTAGTGTGGATGCCAATGATATAGTATATGAGCATGATCATCCTAGAGCCATGTATACATGGAGAAATAAGGAGAATCAAAAGAGGATTATCTACCCAATAGTTGGTGCTTCACATGGATCCTATCCACCATGGGATGAGCAAAGTCCCTTCTTCCATCAAGCTAATGAGTATCCACAAGGAGAAATGGTTAGGATATATTGTGATTCCAATTCATAATTTTTAGTCGCTTCCTAGGGTGATGTTACAGTGCTTGCATTGGGAGATCTACATGATCCCCATCAGCATTGGATATAAGCATATTCATGGGGCCATAGAGTATAGGATGAGGATGTCTTTAATATTTTTCTTTGGGAAACCATGCATGATTTGAAACACTGGGAGAAGGAATAGAGTTGGATATACTTAAAAAACTACAATCATCACAGGCCATAGGACTCTACTCTATAGTCATTGTGCAGATGTTGGAAATGGGTATAAGTGCCTAAGGACCATGAACAACATACATTTAAATATGAATGAAAAACCTTCCATGTCAGAGGAATACTCGATGGCGGTGATTTTATTGTTTCTGACATAAAGAAACAAAGAAGACAGAAATGGAAGCTCCAGGCAGATACACATGAATGTGTACAAACCTGTTCCTTTTAGGATTATTCCTTTCAATGAGGCAATGAGACCTTGGGGGAGAGCAGTCTCGATATGGTGTACAATATTGTTGAGCATAAGTGTAACGCTAGCTGAATCCACGACCTCTTCTCATATGTTTAGGTATTCCCTCTAGGGTAGTACTTCTTGCAACAGTCTTACTTTGATTAGGATGGGGAAGTGTACTCTTATCCTCTTAACAACCTTTTGCTTGGAGGCTTGCTTCGAATTTTCAAAGGAATTGGAGCTAGGTTTTGCTGTGAATTCCTACTCAATATCCTTCGTGGACTCATGCTTAAAGGCATGTGAGCAATCACACTTGGGATCCTACTTAATTACCTACGACTTGGGCTCCTTCTTACAACCCTGCGATCAATCACACTTGGGATCCACTGCTCATACTTATTCAAGGACTTCTACTCGATACCCTTTTGGGACTTCTACTTGGGCTCCTTCTTGAGATTCTCCTAGGACTCTCACTCTGGATATTTCTCAAGCTCCTTCTAGGGCATCTTCTCAAACTTCTTCTAGGGATTTTGCTCAAACTCTTCTAAGGGTTCCGATTGGGACTCCTTAGAGAAAATTCCATTTATTAAATTAACAAGGAAAAAAAGTGCACAACATACAATTATACAACACCAAACTTTATGAAATAATATATATACTGAAGAAGAGAAAGATAATACCATTATAAAAAGATATACCTTAATAACACTTCCATGACATTCACAGATCATTTCAATAAAAGGGGAAAGGAAGAATGACCTAGAACTGCTAGGGGAATCACTCTAAGGAGATAGAGAATCTGGACTCATGTGTGCCTTAACTTGAACAACATCCATCTCTTTGGTTTTTTCCTCATTCTCTTTCACTAATTCGCCTACTTCCATGATATATTTAACCAAAATTCCTTTCTCTTCCTCAATGCCTTCCTTGTCTAAAGTTTCTTTCATTGGTAATGCAATAGTTTTGCTACAGACAGCTTACCCTCTAGATATTTTCTCTTAAGGTATTTCTTCACCAACGAAGTGAAATGACTATCCAATGACTATGCAACTGCTAACCAGACCAATACTATAACCAACAAGATGCCCCCAAGGTAGGGAGTGGAGTTGGGAAGTGAACTAAACGTTAAAATTAGAAATTGCTGAATCAGTTCCCCTCCCAACTTTCCCAACAGATTTCATACCACATCTATTGCATCCTTTCCTTTAACCTATAAAAGAACCAAGAATGAGATCACACATAATGATATATGTTAAATTGAAACAATTTTTGGCTATCAAAAATGACATAGAATGATAACAAATTCAATATCCCAGCAAGAGGAAACGCTTGACTATATTCTTTTAAAAAACAAATATGAAAGTGAAAATAGAATACACATAGGCCTTGAAAACTTGAGACAAAATGCAGAGGAGATATACCTTGGTGTCCTCATCAATAGGAATGCAATCCATCTCTTTGAAAGGATCAAACAAACTATATTTAACACTCTTCCTAAAGATGTTCTAAAGAGATCCAATATACATAGCTTCCAAAATATGTGTCACACCAAATTTACCCAATAAGGGGGTGAGTGGTTCACTCCAAAGAATGAGACCAAAGAAAGCTACTCTTGTTTCTAGCAACACAGTAGGTGTGATGGTAGTTTCTACTCTCCAACCATATTTGCAGAATATAACTCTACTTAGCAACATCATGATGAAGCTAGCAATTCCTGTGCATGTGGAGAAATCCCCCATGAATGAAAAATACTCATTTGGACTTGGAAATTATCTGACACACAAATTATCTTAGTCATATTCCCTATATTAGAAGCACACAGAATCTTGCTTCAAATTTTCTTAGCTAAAGGTTGAGTGAGTGTTCTAGCTACGACAACAATGATTGCAGACAAATAATTATCATCTTTAGCAGGTTCTACTATCCTTTAAACAAAAATGTAAAGAAATGGCAAAGAATATGAAGGGATTCCAAGTTATTTAGATGCTCTGCATTAGATTTTCCCCACCTAAGAGGAAAAATCCAATTAATGCAATGGTGTTCATATTACCTTTTATGATTGGGCCTCCTTAAGCAAGCAAATTGACAAGAATGAAAATGAAATTAGAAATAGTTCTTGAGCCTTTAAAGTTGATCTAAATTATATGCTTGTGTGTGTATGCCTGGTTGGAGAGATATGTCAGAAGGCATGGATATTTGTACTTGTTTTATCAATTATTGGTGATAATTACATAACATATTTAAGTTGTAAACATTTCAGTTCTCATGTTGAGGCTCTATAAAGTAGATTATGCCTGCATAGGTCTCCTCATATAGAGTATCCACTAACATGACACATAATATTATGCATATATGTATCATTTATGAATAAGAATTCTGTCTCCAAAGAGCCTAAGATCTGACATATATTACATGTGCCTTCAGTTTGGAGTTCCAGGTGACTTCAACAAGGTTGATGATAATACTATATACAACCACCAAAGTGGAAAGGTCTCTCACATATCTTGAAGTCAATAGGAACTTAAAATTATCCATCATTCCCATATTTGGTTTCTCCTGTAAAAAGTACAAGAGGTTGAGTTAAAGAACCTAAAATAACTTATGTTCTTAACAGAACACATTTGAAAAACTGCAAGAATATAGAATATAGATATACCTTATTCTTACGAGCTTCTCCCTTGGGAAGTGTAGGATCATCCATTACAAATTTATTTACCCATGAGTAGATTCCACATACTGTAAGCCCCAGCAGCACCACAATGCTCATAATTCCATTCAAGGATACTTCCCAACCATCCACACAAGGTCCATGATTCTTATGCATATGGGAGAAATACTAAATAGTTCTGCCCAAAAAAATCAAGGCTACATTTTCTCCTAGGACAAATAGAGGGTAGAACTGTTTTTCTTCATCCACTTTTGCTTGAGTTGTCTACTACTTATGTCTACAAATCTCCACCCCCCCTGCCCCCCTCTAAAGAAACTACTCCAACAGAGATAAAGAAAAATGAATTTTTTTCCAAAACGTGCCTCTCTAAATCATGATCATACAACACAGAATTATCACCACTAGTGTGGTACAATGGAAGTCATAATTTCCCAATCACAGGTTCCAAAAGGGTTTTCCTTACAAATACCATGTATCCTACATTAAATCATTTCCATAAAAGATCCAAAATTTGAAGCAAGTAATGAATCTCTCAAGAGCATATATGAAACTTCTTTCCGAAGAAAAATGAAAATGCAAAAAAAAAAGAAACTGTACATCTGGTTTACCATGAAGCACCTATGCCAATGGAAAAGCCAAAAGAATAATATGTGATGCATAAATTATGCAGTTTTGAGATTCAACAATATCAAATGATTTTAGTGTTTGAAAAGGACCTAAATTGAAGTCATTCCACTTTCTCTGCAATTATTGATTTATTGGAGTAACTTCTAAAATATAACAAGGTCAACTTTTTTAGTTTTGACAATTTGTAAATATACCTTCTTTACAAATACATATTGCTTGCTAATGTCTATTTGATATTCGAGATAACAAATAAAGTCTAATAGAAGAATCAGAATTATAAAACATAGTTTTTCCATGATTATTTACTATTTCAAATATTATAAACTGATATGGAAGTATCACATTGTTTGTATTTAGAACATATTGTATTATTAACATGAAAATAACTTATGCATATGGCCATTAAAAGTTCGGTTAATTATTATTGATGTACTAGCCTTCTTGTGTAATAAAATCAATGAAATACCTTATCAAGATACATACTGTAAATTAAACAATGTTTAACTTAAATCTCTTTCAACTATGGTGTGTATCTAATCAACATATAATCTGAAAGAATTGTATTAGATATAAATACTAAAAATTTATTGTTTTGTTTTTTAATATCACATTTTGAGTTGTTTGAAGGAAAATGACCATGTTCTAAAAGTTGATTTCTTATGTCACCATCGTACTTGAAACTGCACTTTCAAGAGTTTCAACTCAGTTTAGATGTTCACTGCTAATTTGTTGGAAGTATTCATCTCAATGAAGACTGTACTTCAGGGATAATGTTGTAGGGAGAAATACAATTCAAGCTAACTACCATATAGATGTAGAGGGATTTTTCAAAGGGAATATTCTGAAGTATTTTAAGGGTTAACAATAGGTTAGGAAGAGCATCTTTGTATAAATCTAATCCAAATTTTCCATTGGGACAAAGAGAATTTCAATGTTGATTTCATTATTTCCTGTACTTTTTTATGTTATGATTACAATAATTTTATTTCTAGTGACATCCCTTAACATCCCTTAAGACATTTGAGGTGTTGAACCCTTTCACCTATAGAGATGTGTACCCATAGGTTGGATTTGAAAGGAACAAACAAGTTGTATGTTGGGTTGTTTGTTGATACTTTCTGATGATATTGTAATCTTGAAAGGGCTCTGGTGGATTTTTTGTGTTGATTGCATTCCAAAGAACTAACTCAGGACAACTTGATCAAGGCCATTCAAATACTGTTTTTACTGGTGTTATTGCATGTCTTTCAAAAATGGCCAAAACTAGGATATTTTATCATGCATTAATAAATTCAAGAAATAAACCCTACAATCGGGATGCTAACCACTTAGAGATTATCCTTGTGAGACTAGGTGTTAACATGGGTGACAATATGATTGGCCAGAAATAAATTTGTTGTCATGCTTCCAAAATCCCATGAATTTCTTCGGGGCCGACTCAAACTCACAGGTCTCCCCATATAGAGTATCCACTAAGGTGACACATATTATTATGCATATATGTATGAACACGAATTTTGTTTCCAAAGAAACTAATATCTGACATTTATTACATTTGCCTTCAATTTGGACTTCCAGGTGACTTCAACAAGGTTGATGCTAATACCGTATACAACCACCAAAGTGGCAAGGTCTCTCACATATCTTGAAGTCAATAGGAACTTAAAAATATCCATTGTACCCATATTTGGTTTCTCCTGTTAAAAGTACAAGAGGTTGAGTTAAAGAACCTAAAATAACTTATGTTCTTAATAGAACACATTCGAAAAACTATAAGAAATTAGAATATAGATATACCTTCTTCATACGAGCTTCTCCCTTGGGAAGTGTAGGATCATCCACTACAAATGTATTTACCCACCAATTGTAAGCCCCAACAACACCACAATGCTCATTATTCCCTTCAAGGAGACTTCCCAACCATCCACACCGGCCCAAGATTCTTACGCATATGGGATAAATACTTAACAATTGTCCCTGAAAAAATCAAGGCTACGTTGTCTCCTAGGCCAAACAAAGGGTAGAACTAATTTGCTTCATCCACTGTTGTAATATGAAAACATCCACAAACAGCTCATCCCTTATATTGGTACAACTTGTATCCATTTTCATTTTAAAAATAGACTTGTTTTAGATATAAATAAAAAAACCAACATCATCCATCCATAGAAATGAGTTGCAATTACCAAAATGCAACTCAAACTACAGGCCATAATACGATTTCGAATTCTCTTTCTACTTTAAATGACTCTAACAAACATACACCATATTTTGCAGTAAATCCATCCACAAAACAACTCACTCTATTTTTTTTGGAATATTTTTCAATTTTTTGAACATAAGCCTATTAGTAGTTGCATTGGAATACTAGTGCCTTACAAAAATTATACAATAAGACTAATGTGAGCTGCTCTGTTTCATAAGCTAAGGTGCATACATTATTACACTCACATATTCGACTGTATTATGCTATGTCTATATTTTTACTTTAAAAACATTACAATACAACAGTTCTGCTCTAATAATAAACCTAGTCTCTCCTACCATTTATATTACCAACGTTGACTGGTCTTTAAGTGAATGTCTTTAAAACATACAAGAGAAAATATACTAGATAAGATATGTATGCATATTACTTTAATATATACCATATTTGACTTGTATGAAACAGATCAACATACCCATAATACACTATGTCATTACTATGCTACTAATATTCACTGCATTTCTATCCCAAGAGATAAAAAATGGATAGAGTATTGAGAATTATTGTTTCTTGAGATACTTACCTTATTGATGAATCGAAAAAAGAGCACCGAAACCACCACGCTGCCCCAAAGCTCTGCCATGACACAGAACAAAGAGAATGACCATATATGGAGAATGACAATGGGACCAAGAAAGATAGGACCCAGAAATTGTAGCAATGAATCTTCCAATGCTGTAGGATGGATGTCATTATTTAGTGGGTACAAAAGGAAAGGAAATTCCCTGAAGAAGGAAATAAAGGGCAATATACAGGAATAGAAAATATCCTTCTTTGATAAACTATTTGACAACTTTGTGTAAATAATCATGAACCGAATGGCCATTGGAAAATTAACACATGTCTTGAGAAATGGAATGATCTCAGCACTGCTTTCCTTAGCAGCCACATCCTTGGTATCTCTCAGAATAGTATAGTTGAAAAGAATGTAGAATAACATAAGTCCAAGAGGGGTCACCTTATTCAATGTGATGGTCTCAACTCCCATGAATTTCTTCGGGGCCGGCACAAACTCTTGCACATCACTACCACCCACATCAGCAGCAATGGCCTGCGAGGCCCTACATATATGCTGAGACTTTTTGCTGATAAAGGTGCCATTTTTAATTCTAGAAGCAAACAATTGTCTGCTCTGGTTAGCCGGTTCGATCAGGGAACCACCCAATACACCATATTGTTCCGTTTTCCTCCTTTTAATAGCCAAAACCTCAGATTTTCTCCTGGAAAAGCCATCATTCAATCTAAATGTGACCTTACTAGAGATTCGGTAACTTACACTTCTGCATACATGTAACTCATATACATTGGGAATGAACCCATTGGTTCCAACAACTACTTCCATTCCTACCCACTTAAGAAAATCAGATCCCTCTCTCCCCTACTAGTATTTATATGCTTCAAATCACAAAACCCACTCAAAATATCAAAAACCCTTATTCCAAAAATCCCAAATACATAAAAACCCATCAGAATATTTATTATCTCTTATTGAAATCCATGAAAATCACACTAATCATTCAAAAAGAAAAGCAACATAGCATTTAAGCGTGAAGCCTGGAGAAACCCACAGAATTAAAAGATGGGCATGCAAAGTCCTTGTGTGGCGACCGACAATGGCATGGGGAAATGGTTTCAAGTTTGGATTTTTTATTCACCTTTTCTTTTGTGTCATCCTTCCCTTCATCCCCTATAGATCGCAAGGCTAAGACTTCTACTCCATCGCCCCATCCCCACACGTGGGATTCCTAAGGCTGCAACCCTAAGCTAGTATTGAGGTGAAATGACTATGAATTTTACAATAAATCAAATTTCGTATATGATAAAATGATACTTCAACCATTAACTTGGTTTTATTACCAATGAGTAAATTCTAAATTTCCACAATTAACTTGGTTTTACTAGCATACCCTCATAGCAAGGGAAATGAAACAATGAACAGAACTTCGAGATGTTGTAAAAATGAGAGAAAGTTGTTTGTAGATAATATAAGTTTATAGTGCCACCTAATAAATCCCTTAGCTAATTCTTTCCAGGGCCAATCCTTCTCAACGCAACTCATAAGAATCCTTTTGGAAGGGTGTGTATTCGATTAACTTGGCCAATAAGGTCCTATACAAATCCCTCTTGCACTTTCCTAAGACATAAATATTTGTTCTTGTTGAGCCAACCAATGAGTAGGGATCATGACATACACCCATAGATATATTTCTTATTCACTATCTTGTTCAAATTAATTAGTGAACCGATAAAAAAATATAACATATCCAGTCATACAAACATTGGCATGTTTATATTGACAACTAAGCAACTCCAAATTCCCATTAAGTTTGTGACAATGTGTTACAAGGTATGGACAACTTGAAATTGAGAAAAATATCCAAGTAACCAACTATTCAAGTATTCACAATATCATGATATGTCATTTATCACCGGGACACAAACATTTCAAAGTATTCTAGTCTATTCAATATTGTGTATAATGAACATAGCACAAAAAATTCCAAATTGGAAGTGACAAACAAGGAGGATGATTTGTCTTAACTATTAGCCTTCCATGCAAATTGTTGAGCTCCTCAACTACTTCAATACGTTTGTTACAACTGATTTTACCACACATGGTTGATCACACTTTTATGGCCTTCCTTGTCCTTCTGTAGACTCTTTGGACCCTATGGACCATTATTGTACCTTTGATGTTTCCAAGATCATCCCTAAAAACACTGATTATTTGTTGTACATTACTTTTAATCCCTTTCTCATGTATATACACAGATATTACCCTTAAACCCGCATACATCAGGATGTGTGCATAAGTCCAAATATTTTTGGAGTTTTCCTTGATGTGGATTCGAGTCATGTCTCTTGGCATTCCATATGCCTTGAGATCGCTTGGATTTGACCTTCCATTACCCCATTGAATCACTATATAAGGAACCCCATGGATACATTGAAGAGGAGGAATTGAAGAGCAAGAAAACTATAGTTCATTGTTGTCATAGCTTGCTTATACTTGAGTCTACATCCCTTTGTCCCTTGGAGAACTTTGTGTTCTTCCCAAGATTTCCTTTACTTGTGATATTTCTATCTAGAGATGGAGGATTGAGGTGGTGGAGGCCCAGGTGGAGGACTCAGTTTCTCTGGTTCGCAGACGTGTCGACAGAGGTTGTCACTTATGTAATCTCTAATTTTATTAATAGAAATATCTTTTCTTGTCCAATGATGTGCATTTAAATGAATATTGAATCCATGGATGCGTTTAATTGCTTATGCATTATTGATTATATATGCTATATTAGGCCTAACACTATATTATATAGCATGCTTTCCTTGTTTACTGTTGTTGAGAGTAAATTGCTAACGCGAGATTGGAAAAAGCTCAATGGGGATCTACTTCAACTGTCCAGAATAAGGTATGATTCGAGATCCTTTAGCATTAGATGTTTTATTTCTCTTGCATATTCAAAAGGGATTGATTTTTGTGGTTTCTCGGTCTGTTGTGGTACACCCCAAGCCATAGGAAGTTTTCTCCATAATAGAATTGGCAACTCCACTGGGGAGGTTCCTAGTTGTTTTTCTTTGGGGGTTTTCGGCATTCAATGTTCTTGTATTGATCTGATTTCTCTATTTTCGTGTCGAGTCTGGGGGCATGGTTGCCCAGTAGTGTACTGTAGGACTAAATTTTGTCTCATCTTTTTCATTTACCTTAATTTTCTATATTTTTCTTCTTGTACACAGGTTTTGCTTTCACAGTCGCGTGTACACGTCGGTTTTCCTAGAATAGTCGTGTATGTACGTAGGTTTACTGAGAATTGTCGTGTATGCCTTGATTTTTTGCTTTTTGGGAAGATTAAGTGTTGCTGGGTGAGTTTGGATGATTGTTGAGTCTTCTTTGATGCTTCTGGAGTCTATATCTCCCTCCTATTTTTGACCAGAGACTCTTTTTTATTTGATTTTTGAAAATCTTCTTGTCATTTCATTTTCTATTTTTTGTTTTGAGATTAGTGCATTAGGTCTCTTTTTCCTTATTACTTTGCTTGGCTGCTATCTGTGAGTGGTTGCAGAGTCTGAGGGTGGTCGAGTCATATTTTTTCTTTTTATCTCATTTAATTAAAAAATACAAAAAGATTTTACTTTTTGCATAGTTATGCATTCTTTGCATTTTTCATTAGCATGGTACTTGCATTAGGTTTGTTTAGTGAATATTAGTCATATTTTCATATAGGAATGATTGCATATACATTTGAAGGAAAAATTTTGCACTTCACGTAGTAGCATACCCTATTTTTCATTCGACAAAGTGCATTTGCATTGATTGATAGGTATGCATTTTACTTCTCATTGTGTCATAACATCATTAGTTGCACGACCATTTACCCTTTGAGTAACAAAGCCAATTAAAATTAACGCATAATAAAATGAATTACACTCTTTTGTTTTCTAGGGTACACCAACAAGAATAGGTTTTAGGGTCTTGGAATAGTTCATTGTGATTTAATTCTCCAAGACCACTAAACAAAACAATTAAGTGTCTGTCTAGGTGAGAGTGTGAAATCCTTTATATAATTAGTGTTCTCAGGATCCTCCTCTTACAAGGGAGTTAAGCACGAGGCAGTGTGAGCAATTCTAATTGGGATGACCCCTGATTGTGATTGATTAGCACCAGAGATATTTCCAGGATTGTATTCGTATCCGGGGGCCTTTGAGGTATTGGCTAGTGCACCCTTGGGGTACTAGTTGTGATTTTAGTCTTCGAAATTTGTTACCCTACCCATATGATCAATCCTGTCTGCGAATATCTGCGTGAGCATTGATTATATCATGGTGACCTTAGTTTCCTTACCTAGGTTACCGAGGGGGTATTTACAGAGGTTATTCTGCAGGTGTCTTGGCCAGGTAGGGGTCGGACAGCATAGTCACTATATGCGTTGAAGCTAAGGGCCACAATAATTGGTTATGAACCTCTACTTTTTTTTTATGGGACTCTTAAGCCTCTCATAGGCAAGACATACCTGAATCATTCGAGAGCTTACATATCCTACCCTTGGTTTGCTTGTGATTTGGATTTACATTTTTAGGTGTATGCTCTGTGCACGCTATTTTTCCTAGGGCTTACGTAATTAGATCGAGTCTTTTTATTTTTTGAGTAATTATGGATTTGGGTGTGAAACCCCACCAAACTCATTGTTTATCAAGACTTCCACCTTCGACGTCTCCTCCTCCTTTGGGAGAGAGAACCAGATAGTCTGGGTGGACTAGTTCTCACTTTGATTCACACACCATGGGAGATCACGAGGATGAGATTACAGAAATGTCTTCTCCACCTCATGAGGTTGTGGAGGAAGATCCTACTAGCACATATGGTCCTTCACATGAGAAGCATTCATGATCTAGTTATGATCCCTCATTCATAGGTCGCCGGTATTGGTTTTCGGGTGATGAGACTCACTATGAACCCACAAGCACTAGTTATGTTAGATATGACATACCTGATATCCCTGAGCTCAATCCGGCATATCATGCCGAGTCAAAAATTGACCTTGGAACTACCCATGGGGGCACTCCCACTCTTCTCCATGCAGAGAGGTTTGGGGGGACTAGTCACATTGCACCTTCCATCCCAATGGTGGAGGTGTCTTCACATGCTCCTCCTAGGCCTAGTGTTAGTAATCCTATTCAGATACTAGGACTGAGATGAGTGAACATTGGGAACACCACTTACATTACTTCACATGTCCCTTCGTCTTCAAACCCCATTCCTTTGAATGCATTTTTTATGACTCATCCTCCCCCTAATTCATGTGGGCCTTCAGGGCAGAATGTTGCTACTAGCCATATTTGTTCCGCAACTTCTAACATGATTGTATCTCAGAGCCAAGTACCTCCTGTTGTGTCAACAGGTCATGTACCTATTTCTGGACTATCTCATGTTCCAACTCATGGATCTCCCCGTATACCAACCTATGGACCTTCTCATGGTACATCCCATGGAACACCTTATGGAGCTTCTCATGGACATTCTTATGGACTGTAGTATGGACAAAAATACCAACCCTATGGGTACGGATATCAACAACCTCCTTACTCTTCTAATTATGGCTTTGTAGTACCTCATAATCAAGGTACCCCACATCACAATGCTTCCATGCATCCCTACATGGGTAAAATGGGAGGAGGTTATTAAGGCCAAGGCCATGGTATTCATAGCAATCAACCTTACATGAATAAAAACTACCTGGGAGCATCGAATCGACCGGATCAACCTAGGCTCCCTTTCCTTGCGACATTGAACTTACCTGACTTGTCAAGATTGATGAACGATCTTGTGTCTGATGACCCAACATGGTCGGAAGTCCCTACCAAGATTCCTTCAAACATTCCCAAATTCGAAGGTAAGGCTGGTGAAGATCCTGGTGAGCATGTCACCAATTTCCAACTTTGGTGCTCTTCCAATTCCTTAAATGATGATTCCATTCATTTGAGGCTATTTCATTGCACCCTAACAGGTCCTATGGTGAAATGGTATATATAGAGTTACCGGGGGGAGCTTATGCTACATTTGATGATCTTGTGATGACTTTCCTTAATCATTTCCAGCTACCCATACGTTACGACGTCGGTACCGAACTCTTGTCAAACTTCTGGCTAGACAAAGACACACACATTTTGAATCATATTCTAGAGTGGTGTAGATAGAAATGGTTAATCAAAGATTTTATACCACCATATTTTCTTCTTGAGTGATTCCTCAAATCATTGTTACCTTACATCACGAAGGATGTTTCTACATCCAGAGTTCAAAACAAGGAACAAACTATTTTTAGGGCACAAGAGTTGGATTTGATCTATGCTCAATCCGGAATTTTGTATGAGATTATACCTAATTCTCCTAGGTCCAATTTTGACCCCAAGGTCAAGCCTGGGCCACATGCCGATGGTATTGTGGGCTCTACAAGTACCAAACCTCTGGACTCGGTTGTAAAACAAGTGAGTTAATTGTCAATTAACTAGTCTACGTCCCAACAAGCTATGTATTCATCTTAACCTACCCAATCGGTGAATGTACTTTCTGTGCAATCATTGAGCCTGAAAGGCAACCAGCAGCCTGGAAGGAATAAGAAAAAAGGAAAAAATAATCGTAAGGGTGGGAACAAGAATGAAAATGTTAATAATGATGACAAGAACACTCAAAATGTTGGGAGGGACAAGCAGTCTAAATGTAAGGTGAATTTTCCTTGCAAGTTGTGTAAGGATGACCATCTCACTCACTTGTGCCCTTGTATGGAAGATGCCTCGAGGTTCATAGCACAGGGCCCAACTATGTTAACTAATACTTTACCCAATAATCAAAATATGAACTTGAGGACCATTGATCCTTGTTGTGACTTGGGTGGAAATCAAAATCCTTCAAAGGCCAATAGTGGTCATGGTTGCATCAACATGGTGCATACTGCTAAGGTTTTGAATCATGCGAAATATTATGGTTCGTCACAACTAGACCATAGGAAAGAACCTTCCCCACCTGAGAGCCCTTTGTGAATCGAAAAGCCTACGGATAAACCTCAAGCTCCACCTCGCATTCCTAAGGTAGTATTAAAGCATTTGGGGCACAATCCTAATGCCTGAGCCACCCAGAACTATTCAGTTGTTGAGTATTTGGGCCAGACTCCTTATGCAATGTCCACATTAGAAGAGCTTCAGACTTGTCCTCCGTAGAGAAAAGCCTTGTTGTCTGCTCTTGGGGTTAGTGACGATAGGTCTTCTACCATGATCAAATTTGAAACCATGGGAGTATAGCCCCTGCTTTCCTTACTACATGTCTCTTTTGATTCATGTAGAGTGTCTTAACAACATCGTTAAGCGTACTATCATTGATGAAGGCACTGCTGCTTCCGTGATGTCTTTGTCATGTTGGAAGGGTTTGGGTTCTCCCACATTGTCTCAATCCACCACTATGTTAACAACTTTCGATGGTAGATCATTTTGGACACATGGGATTCTTCCTTCTCTAGAGGTCCAATTGGGAGGGAATACCATCGTGATCAAGGTCGAGGTGGTTGATGCACCCCCTGACTACAATATTTTACTGGGTAGGAATTGGATGTATAGTATGCAAGCCGTAGCTTCTTCCCTCTTTTGAGTGATATGCCTTCTATTTAATGGGAATATTGTTATGATTGATCAAAATTTTATCCATAATACGAGTGTCAATGCATCATTGGGAGCTTCTATCCTGATTATCAATCATTCTCAACTAGAAACTGGGAGTGTGGGCATAGGTATGTATCCTTCTCTTATGGTAACCTTTAGTTGTCATGTGACCGTTCTTATGATTGGGTCTAGTTTTGGTGGGTATTCATCCTCGTCGAATTTGGTGGTTTTTTGCACTACCCATATGGAAGATCCTTATATTATTCCTTCATCGAGTACTTTGAGTGTTCCCATTGAAACAAACGTGTCGTTGCCTGCAACAATGGTGGCGTATCAAGCGAATCTTGATTAGGTTGCAGAGCCTAGTACTTCCTCTTTTCAAATGGAGGAGGAGGACCCATATGTTCTACCTGCATGGGAAGTAGATTCATATCACTCACATGATTTCCTCGACGATGTTTTTCCATCGGATGAAGCTATTCTTGAGGCCATGTCTGGGGTTGAGAAACCTTGGGAAGAGTTGCATCATCGATCATATTTTCTTCCTAATCTCGATCATATGGAGTGTGATGACTTTAGGGAGGTTCCTAGCGAGAATATTGGTAGCCCCGTGGTTCCCTTAAGCTCTCCTTGTCAGATGGCTAATGGAAACATGGCTAATTTATCACCATCAATTCCTATTAATATTTCTCGTGATCCTGGTAAGGTTGAGAATGTCTAAATTAGGGAGGGTTGTTCCCCTGATGAGATCAAGGAGTATACTGAGTTGTTTAAATATTTTTGTGACATTTTCACTTGGTCATATAAAGAAATGTCGGGTATAGACCCTCGTATTGTCAGACATGAGATCAAAACGTATCTGGATGCAAAACCGGATCGACAACATTTGCGTGCGGTGAATCCTAGAAAAGCACCCACCATTAAAGATGAGATAGAGAAACTAATGAAAGCTAGTTTTATCTATCCCATTCTTTTGATGGAGTGGGTTTCAATTCCCATTCCGGTGGATAAGAAACAAGGAGAAATCCATATATGCACATATTTTCATGACTTAAATTGCGTCTATCCTAAGGATAATTTCCCCACACCATTTATTGATCATATTTTGGATGAGTGTGCGAGAAGTGAGTATTTTCCTTTATGGGTGGTTTTTTTGGATATAATCAGATTCAAATTAAGCCTGAGGATCAACATAAGACCACTTTTATTTGTCCTTGGGGCACTTTTGCATATAGAAAGATGCCCTTCGGCCTTAAAAATGTTGAAGCCACATTTCAGCGGGCCATGACCTTAATATTTCAGGTTCTTAAAAATATTATCAAAGTATATTTGGATGATCTTGCTGCTCACTCTCG
Organism: Pseudotsuga menziesii; assembly: GCA_001517045.1. Taxonomy (NCBI): domain Eukaryota; kingdom Viridiplantae; phylum Streptophyta; class Pinopsida; order Pinales; family Pinaceae; genus Pseudotsuga; species Pseudotsuga menziesii. The sequence goes on from LPNX010303058.1 coordinate 26,733, forward strand.
TTTGAGAGTGCATCATCCATATCATTTGAGATTAGTGTTCTAAAGATGCTGTTATTATCAAGTTCATTTAAATCCTCATAAGTGCATCTTTTGTGTGACTGTTGGTCATTTACTATGATTCATCGTATCCAAGAAGGGTATAAGAGTCGATCCCTTAAAGGTTGAGGCAATACTCCAATTGTTTCCCCCACGTAATATTAGACACCTTCAATGTTTAGAAGGCATGGAGAACTTCTTGGGAAGATTCGTGGTTAATTTTTCCAACTTGACTAAAGGCTTTATGCATCTTTTGAAGAAGGACACCCCTTTTTACTAGGATGAGCGAGCCCAGGAGTCTTTCGATGCTCTTAAGCAAGCCTTGCCAATGATCCCCGTGCTTAGTCCACCAAACTATAGCCATGATTTCTTTATTTATGTGGCCGCATCTATAGAGACAGTTGGTATGGTTTTGGTTTAGGAGGATGAGGAGCTCCATGAGCATGTCATATATTATTTGAGCCGAAACCTTATAGATGCGTAACTTCACTATTCCCATGTGGAGAAGCTAGCCTTAGCTATCATTCATGCGGTTTAGTGTTTGAGACATTACATTCTCCTTCACCAAACCTTGGTCATAGCTCATATCAATCCATTTCAGTTCATCCTCACTAGAAGGATGATTGGGGGAAAATACAATAAATGGATTGTCATTTTGCAAGAGTTTGATCTTGAATTCATTTCAGTGAAATTGAAGAAATCATTGATCTTTGCGGAGTTATAGATGATTTTCCAAGTTTGGAGGAGGAGGAGGTTTATGAGGATTCTTTTTTCGATGAGCATATTTTTCTCATCTCAACTATGGACCCTTGGTATGGGGACATCATTGTATATTTTCAAACATTGAAGGTCCATACTCACCTTTCACGGGATGAGCGACAACAATTACGTCATGTAGCTAAGAACTACCTTATACTGGATAACACTTTGTACCGCCATAGGGTAGATTCCATTTTGCATCGTTGTTTAACCCATTATGAGGCCAAGGTTGTGTTGAATGATTGCCATGGAGGGGAATGTGGTGGTCATTTATCTGGGCTTTCTACAGCCCAAAAAACCTTGAGAGTGGGATATTTTTGTCTGTCCATCATCAAATATTGCGTTAATGTGGTCAAGAAGTGCCACCCTTTCCAAGTGTTTCCATGTAATATGTGCTCACGTCCAGCCCCGTTACATCCTATTGTCACCGCCGGTCCCTTCACCAAGTGGTGGCTTGATTTTATGGATTACAACCTAGCTTCGGCTAGGGGGAGTGATCACATTATTGTGGCTGTCGATTACTTCACGAAATGGGCAGAGGCTCTGCCCACAGTTAAATCTGATGGTGAGACATCTGTGCATTTCATTTTCAACCAGATTATCACCCAGTTTGGCATTTCGAAAGATCTTGTCACTGACCGTAGGAACTTTCAGAATAAAATGATGGAAGAGTTGGTTTCCAAGTTAGGATATAAGCAAGAGAACTTGTCTTCTTATTACCCTTAGGCGAATGGACAAGGTCAAGTAGTGACAAAATCACTTAAGTCTATTCTCCAATGAACCATCACACAAAGAAAGACTAATTGGCATATCATGTTATATCCTGCTTTGTGGGCCTATAGAACCATGGTTAAGACTGTCACTCGTTTCTCTCCCTATCAACTTGTGCATGGGGTGGAGTCAATTTTACAGGTTGAATGCGAAATCGCTTCTCTAAAGCTAGCTGTGGAGATTTTACCTGACACTTCCACATTGGAAGAGAATTTGTTCCACTTAGAGCAGCTTGATGAGTAGTGCCGAGATACCTTAGTGGCTCTAGAGGTTAACAAGCACCACGTCAAGGTCCAATATGATATGTCTGTCTGTCCAAGGAAGTTTAGTGAAGGTGACTTGGTCCTTTTATGGGATCAAACGAAAGAACCCTTCGGGGTAGGGAAATTTAATCCCATGTGGAATGGTCCTTACATGGTTAAATGATTCTTAGAGAAAGGTTCCTACAAGCTGGTTGATTATGAAGGGACAACCTTGGTGGAGCCTAGAAATGGGCTCTATCTAAAAAAATACTATGCATGATCTTCAGCCAGGGCTGATTTTTGTATATTATTGTACAGTTTGGCATTGCATAGTTAGGTTTTCTTATGGTGATTGGATTTGTTGATTACCTTTCATTTCTTATGGTAGATGTCTATGGAATCTTCCATTTACATAGGATTCACTGATGGTGCTAGCCGCCACACTCAAAACTCATCTTCGGCTACTTGGGTGATCTATACTCCTACAGGTCAAGTATTGTATTTAGGAGGCATATGTTTACGACCCTCTTTAAACAATGTTGCTGAATATAGTGCTGTCATTGAGTTATTGCATGATTCCATTTCACATGGTGTTCATTCTCTTGAGGTACGTCTTGATTCGTAGTTAGTGGTTTCACACCTTAATGGCTTGTATCGTATTAGGGATCTGACATTGTTACGAATATTCTTACGTGTTAAATTGCTAGAACATAAATTTGAGAATATAACATATATTCATGTTCCAAGAATTCTTAATCAAGTTATTGACTCATATGCTAACTATGTGTTAGATTGGAATTTGTTTCATATACCATAAGCATATCACAAACACACATTTTACACACATGTAAATATAAATAAAATTGATCATCACAAAAGTTTTTTTTCATTAAAATCCAAAAAGTGACGTCATAATACATAAGTGTCATATACAAAATTGGGGCTTTCGAGCCACCAAAATACACTACGTGGTCATACAAAAATGAATACACTTAGGTCTCTAAGCCTGAGGTGGAGGGGGGTTCTGATCATGATAGAGCACTACGGCTCTAGCTAGTTGTCAAAATAGTTGAACCCATGCTCATGATACACCAACCACTTGGTGTTGCACGGCCCCAGGAAAGTCCTCAACTTGCGCCATGGCTACCTTGTGTGTCAAACGAACAATGTTTGTGTGGATGCTTTGGAGCATTTGCTCCACGTCTGCACCCATAATATCATCTCCTCTTCCCCTTCGTCAATGATGAGGGAAGCCATCTAGCCATTGTGGTCCTACATCTGCATATATGTGACATATTGTCACTATGTGTCATCACACCAAAAACATGTCTTTTGAGTCAATATATCAAAAAACACAAAAAAATTGAATAATTCAAAACTTAAAAAGTGGGTTTGGGATTCTTTACCTATGTCACCATAAGTTGCTCTTGGTGGTAGTGGCATATGTGGGTCTCCGCGGAAGTATATCCTTGCATAGGGGTAGTCATCTATGGTGATGATCTATCTCCACCACCATAGAAATAAATCTGTTGGGTAGGGGTTAGCCACCCTACCTCCGCCCAGTCTAAGCATGAAATTTGCCCAACATCACTGGGCTAGATCCCAGAATCCATGTGGAGAAATGTATACCCTAAGGCTTAGCCCTAACACCCACTCAAAGAAAAATGTACTCGGTATGCTGCCGAACCCAATTTTTTTCACTCTACCCATCTTGCATTCATTGAGCTGTTGTTTCATGTTGCTCAGCAATGTAGTAATCCAATCATACACTGTAGGTCGCATGCACTCTACTGCATAGAACATCATTGGTCCTGAGGCTTGGTGGAGTGAATCCAACCTTGCAATCCTTCCTAGTGCCAAAAGTATGGCCTTCAGCCCCAGAATATGAATAGAGTTTGTCAGGATTTGACTCCCAACCTTTTTTGTCTCCGAAAAGCAGTACACAGATATGTAATCATCTATGGTCAGCCCACCTCCTGGTCCACAAGAGCATAGGTTCACCATCTCCCCTTGTCGGGAAAGACCTGTGATGAAATGTATGTCCTCAACCTCATCGCTCAGCGAAATCCCATCTATTTGAAATGTCTTAGATTCTGGATCCCAATAGTCCACTAGTAGCTGGAGTAGTCTTGGTTTGGCCCTCAGGCTAGAAAGACACCAAAAATCGTACAATCCACATGCCTATAACGCTTGTTGAGCCATGATATCACCTTGCACAGCTTCCTCAACATCACCATGCTCTCTCTCTCTCTACTCTAGCACCATCCTGCACAAAAACCAAGTTTTTTGATCAAGCTTTACCCTTTAAAACCTTGTTCGTGGCCCTACGAAACTATTTTCAAAACAGCCGCATATGTATGCGGCTTTCGGTGCATTTTCCGCATATGGTGAGCCCTATACACAGAAAAAATACTAATTTCCACATGGGCCAAAATGCATAATATTGGATGGCTCAAAACATTAAATATATCATGAAATCTGAAAAAATTTGCATCAAAATTAAAGGGAGGAGCATGAGAATCTACCTGGATCAAATGGGGAGGGATTCCGCTAGACGATGCTCCTGGAATTTGCTTCTGATGTTCTGAGCTCAAATGCACTATATTGGGTAAAATTTTCAAATGGTATGGAAATTTTTAAAATTTTCACTATTTATAGAAAAATTTTGAAATGTTTTACCCACTTTCTATAGTTTTTTACCGTTTCTGACCTTTTTTGTCCGTTTGAACTAATTTGATGTTGTAGGAATCCATTTTGAGTGCATTTTTTACCGTGGTTTTGACCCATTGTGCTTATTGCAGGTATTATGTCTAAACTGGAATATAGGTTAGGTTTCACATCCGTTTTCATTTTTCATAACCTCTATGACTGTTTCATTTTAACCTTAGGTACGAACCCATTCCATCTTATCACAGAACCTTCTTGCTGCTTTTAGAACTGACATGTTGTGAATGGTAGAGCTTTACCATACATGGGTACCCTAGTTAGATCCTGTTTTTCATTTGGTTCTCATGCCGCCATTTCTCCTTTAGGGTGTGGGATTCATTTGTATAGTACCACCATGACTTTGAGCAAGAGCTTCATACTCCTGTTGAACTTTATGCTGGCCATTTACCCTGGACTCCCTTGTATATATCAAGTTGTAATTGCATTATCATGAGTTTTTCTTGCCTTATTGAGCCTTATTTCGGCTTCCCTAACTTTGATTATCAGCCATATAGCCCGAGTTAGTCTCATGTCTAGCCAAGTAGATCCTTTTTATATATCTTTTGTGGCATGATTGCCCATTTTTTTTATCGGGAGGGGACTTTCCCCCAAGATTCGTTATCCTGCACATGTTTCCTTGCATTGAGAATAGGTATGTTCCACTGCTTGGAACTAGTTTGTTTTCTCCTTGACACTCATCTTATCCTAGACTTGTAATTATAAAGCATTTTTATTTTTTTCAAGATTTTCAAAATATCTAAAAAAGTCCAAAAAAATAAAAAAACCAAAAATCCGGACAGGAAAAGATGTTATCTTTGGAAACAGTCGAGTCTTGTCTCCTTCGAATAGAGCACTATATATCACATCCATTGGTTGGGTTAATAGTTTGAATTTAGGAGCTGTACTCATTTCTTTGAGTTTACCTCCACCGACTGGTTAAGCTTCTAGTCCCTATGGAGCCCCTATTGATGCCTCCTGTGTCATAGAGATATCATAGTTTTGTATATCGATTCTATGCTTCCCACATTCAATCACCATTCACCTTTATGCTTTTTTTCGAAGGAAGTTGAAACCTGAGTCGGCCATTTCTCAATTGTCTTGACTTTGCATGTCGACCATTCCTAGTACTATTACTAGTTTGCACACATCTTGTTTGAGTCCTTCCACATTATACAGCGTTTCTAAGTACCTCGTGTTGGTTTATGGGGGATGCCTTAATTCCCTCCTAGTGGATTCCATTCCATCGGCTTCATATAATTTATTCTGGGATAGGAGTCTAGAGTCAGTTGAGTGCCTTGAGACTTATAGTTATTAGTGGTAGGTTCTCTCTCCATCGACAGTTTTGGGAATACATCAATGTACCCTGATCGATGGATTCTTCCAAATGTTTGACCTCAAAACATTTATTTGCACTTGTTAGATTGCACTCTAGTACCTTGATTCCCATTTTCATTATCGGTGGGCGATCTTGCGTCTGTTAACAATATACATCAATGACCAGTAATTAGACGATGGACTACTATGTTCGACCTCGACACCTCTATTCACATAGTAGGACATGTACTCGTAGCGGTTTGTGTAGAATACTTTCCATATTGGTGGCATTCCACATATGCTACCTCCTTGATCATGCTAGTGTTCATGAGATTTCAGCTCTCGTGACTTGCTTCCAGTGTATGTCAGATATCTTCAACCATTATGGAGATCTTGATCTATTTTATATCTTCATCTTTCATGGAGATCTTGATCTTTTGTATATCTTCATCATGGAGATTCTGATCTTAGTATATATTCTACGTGGTGATGACCACACATATCACATTTTTTATATCATTCCTATTCATGGCCATTGTACTCTTGTGTATCTAGGACTGATATATGTATTTGTAGTCATGTGCAGAGATTGATTCTTGTACTATATTAAATGATGGCTGGTTCTTCCACCTATTATTCATCACTCAACTTTTGGGACAGATTTATAATGTATTTTGGCCATCATGTTACCCCTCTGACCTCACACATTAAGGGGCATCCATTACAACTGATTTTACCACACATGGTTGATCACACTTTTATGTCCTTCCATGTCCCTCTGCAGAATCTTTGGACCCCATGGACCATTATTGTACCTTTTATGTTTCCAATATCATCCCTAAAAACACCTATTATTTGTTGTACATGACTTTTAATCCCTTTCTCGTGTATATACGTGGATATTACCCTTAAACCTGCGTACATCGAGATGTGTGCATAAGTCCAAATATTTTTGGAGTTTTCCTTGATGTGGATCTGAGTCACTTGTCTCTTGGCCTTCCATATGCCTTGAGATTGCTCGAATTTGACCTTCCATTCCCCCATTGAAGCACTATATAAGGAACGCCTTGGATACATTGAAGAGGAGGAATTGAAGAGCAAGAAAACTATAGTCCATTGTTGCCGTAGCTTGCTTATACTTGAGTCTGCGTCCCTTTGTCCCTTGGAGCACTTTGTGTTCTTCTTGAGCTTTCCTTTTCTTGTGAGCTTGCTATCTAGAGATGGAGGATTGAGGTGGTGGAGGTCCAGCTGGAGGACTCAGTTTCTCTGATTCGTAGACGTGCCGATAGAGGTTGTCACTTATGTAATCTCTTATTTTATTAATAGAAATGTCTTTTCCTATCCAATGATGTACATTTAAATGAATGTTGAATCCATGGATGTGTTTAATTGCTTATGCATTATTGATTATATATTGTAGAGTAGGCCTAACATTATATTATATAGCATGCTTTCCTTGTTTATTGTTGTTGAGAGTAATTTGCTAACACAAGCGGGATTGGAAAAAGCTCAACGGGGATCTACTTCAACCATCCAGAATAAGGTATGATTCAAGATCCTTTAGTGTTAGTTTTTTTATTTCTTTTTAATATTGGGAAGGGATTTATTTCTACAATTTCTCTGTCTGTTGTGGTACACCCCAAGCCACAGGGAGTTTTCTCTGTAACAATGTTATGTCTACAACAAGAGTCACAACACTATGTTATGTAATTCATATCATATGATTGAAATTTATGTGTATGTAACTAGGTCACAACACCACAAATGTGTGACAAAGAATACTAGTGTGTTTATACAACAACATTACTCCCCAAGTTTAGTTTGTGCCAAATATTTGCCACTGTAATGTGCATCGAACACCAATACATTTATACTAACATGCATATAAAAGATGACAACCAAATCCACAAGTGAGGGCTTAAACAAATTCTTAATGAATCTCTCTCATCAATTCAATCAATCAATTATGCTTTATCAAACTCTCAACCATTTCATCATCACCACTGGACCAAATAAATTCTTTTTAGACCATAGCTCACCACTAGACCAAACAAATCCTTTTTAAACCATAGTTTAAAATGAATTTTTATTTAGACAAGAGTTTAAAGTGTTGATTAGGATCTTATTGGCCAAGTTAATTGAATACCCACCCTTCCAAAACTATCCTTATGATTTGTGTTGATAGATGAAGGATCAACCCTAGAAAGAGTTAGACAAGGGATTTATTGGGTGGTACCGTTCATTCAGTTTCCTTCATAGTTATTTAAGTGGTTTTTTCTATTTCAAGTTTATGTTATGACCATTTAAATTATATGTTGTGGTTTAATCTGCCATTATGTTTGGTAAACCAAAATCTATTGCGATAGATAAACCATCCGAGAGTGAGAGATGTTGTTCTCCCAAATAAATGCAAATATAAAATATTTTGAAACCCATAATTAAAAAGTGAGCTTTCAGAACTCTGCACTACATAAATCGTTTCGAGTCTGCACAGAGGAATGGATCTGATCACATCTTCATCCAGGTGATATTATTGAGTAATTATCTTCCAGCCTTCTAGGTCTTGGAATACTTCCACTGAATAAGAATCGACTTGTATATTAGTCCAAACTCCTACGTCTCCTCTTGAAAAAAGGTCTCTACTGAGAATATTTGAAATACTTGGCAAAAATCTTGTAGTAACTTACCAACAGTAAAGCATTGCCTAGAACTAAAACAATGGCTATCAAGGCATGGATGATGGTGGTGATGGCGTAGTTGTTCTTGGTGGGTCCTTTACTTATGGTTGCATTTGGTGAGGCTCCCCATCAAAACTCATATCTACCTGTTGAGATTTCCCTTGGACGGGATTGCTCCGAAGGCAAACTTATAGCCAATTTCTTTAACAAATCTACTTCAAACCTATAAATTTGTTGAAAATACATAGAGGTAATTAGTTACTATGTTTGTGGAGAATGAAGGATAATAAACCCCCTACAAAATCATAAATAATGCCACTACAAATTCAAAGTGAATTGATGTAACTACACAATATTGATGACAAAACTGCAAATCACCTCAGAGAAAGCATATTCATGGTGTGCTAAACTATGCAAAATGATGGAATAGACTACCCATTACGAAAATATACTCCATGGGTACATTTTTCATGAGTTTTGGATTTTCTTAAAGTAAAACCAACACATTCTAAACTTCTAAATCAAACTGATATTGAATCATAGAAACCTAGCCCCGGCACTGCCAAATGTTATGGATTTCTTCTTTCACGATTTTGATTATAAAATTACTATATTAGAAAGAAACTGGAACCTGAACCAGTAATTTCCAAATTGTAGAGACAAAAGATATTTATTCATGTCCATATTTCTTCAAATTATAAAAATATTATTAATGGTTTTATTCAGTTATAGGTTTCATTTGAATTTTCAGCCCACAAATAAGACTACCAAGGGCAGGGATTTGGTGAATACCGATGTTACCGCTGGAAAATCGAGTGTTCCTTCTAGAAAATAGCTAATCCAGGCAACCAGATACTTCAGTGTAAATAGAATGGCCAGCTTGTGACGTGCGACAAGGTAGGTGGACCATTTAAACTATATGTTTTGGTTTAATCCACCATTATGTTTGGAAAACCAAAATCTATTGAGAAATCTAAATAGTTGAAGAGTGATATATGTTGTTCTCCCAAATAAATACAAATAGAAAATATTTTGAAACCCATACTTAAAATGCGAGCCATAAGAACTCCGTGCTACATCAATCGTTCAATCCCATACAATTTTATCCGGAATGAGTTGCTAGAAACATGATCAAAAGGCAGCCCCTTCGCCTTGCAGGGTTTAGGATGAGCTGGTAACTCCATGAGTCCTAGTTTTGAATCTCCCCATATCTTTATTTTTCCCTTTAACATTTAGTTTTCCCATATACATGAACTTACAGTTGAGAGGTCTCTAATTCCTGGCTAATTCTAATGAGTGAATTATATTGGTATTATAGCTAGGAGGTCTCTAATGCCTGGCTAATTCTAATGAGTGAATTATATTGGTATTACATTTGGGAGGTCTCTAATTCCTGGATAACTCTAATGAGCAAATTATATTGGTATTTTCGTATGCAGTTGTGCAAATTCGAGTCTTAGGGTTCCTATAATCTGTCACTCATAAAACTTGTTCAAGGTTAGGGATTGTTTAATATTTCCACTAAAATTGTCTTACAAGCTAGGAGCTAGCTGTGTTTCTTTTTCCATGCTTATAAGTAGCACATTCTGTGAGCATAAGGGTTATGAGAAAGAAATATGTGATATTGATGCCCAGGGTTTAAACACCTAGATGATGTTTTAACCGTTTTCCTCTCCATGTGTTGATATCCATTTTCCTGTCCATGTGTTGATTAGCGTCAACTTGTTTAATTCTGTGCTTGTTTTCCCATGTGCTGCAATCCTATCAACAACCAATTAAATGAAATTTAATATTATCAGTAGCCGTAACTCTTTCCTATGTGTCAATAAACTGCCTATGGTTTCCTTCCTGAACATAACAAGCTAAATTGATGGATTACACCGATTCTAGTAGTTTTCTTATTTAAAAAAATAAATAAATTTGGTAATTCTTGCATGTGTGTCAATAAACTACCTATGGTTTTCTTCAAAGAGGGGTGATAAAATGTTAAGTGTATCTCCTGACGCAAGAGGGAACTGAACATTCTTTGCTTGAGAGTGATTGATGGTTTTTTGTTTTGTTTCGAATCTGGTCCTTAATCTTAATGGAAGCTTAGTTGGGATCGAAGGTTCGAACCACTACTTTGGATGTCAGTGGGATTGGAGCAACTTTGATTCTGCCCCTCTGCTTTGCTAACATCAATGCGCCTAGGAACCTGTACTATAGCACAATATTTTATATTAAATTGTAAGGATCAAGTATATCTACATATATAATAGAAATAAGCTGCGTGTATCGGATATGGATTTATTGTGAAAGATGGAATGGTGTAACTCTCACTGACAAACTCCATAGACTAATGGAAGTAATCGATGATCTCCCAGTGAGCTAAATCTATGGATTACACTGATTCCAATTGTTTTATTGTTTTATTATTTTAAAAATTACGATGGATTGGGCATTTAAAAATTGACAGGGGGCGGCTCCTCATTCGTCGTCGACAGATAACGAAATATTGAGTAGATCCTATCCCTTAATAACACCTTAATTTTAATTACCAATGAGTAAATTCTAAATTTGAGAAATAATAAAACCACCTGTTATCTCCCAAAATAAATTATTTTGATAGAATGAAGAATTTAACTCATGCAAAGAAGGATGTGAATATCACTGACAGTTTGAAAGCATTTTTTTTAATTTGGATGAAAAATTCACAAGTTGTAGCTTTCGGTGGCTTAGGAGAGGCTCAGAACATCTCATTAGCCACCAAAAGGGGTCATCTTCGGCAGATTAGAAAGGAGTGCAACATATACACTAACCAATGAAAGAACATTTTTGATAGCAGGTCAGAGGTTTAGTCCTCTACGACATCGACGTTTTGAAAGTTTAGTCCTCTATACCACTGACACTACGAAGAATATTATGGTTTGAAGTGCTGACACATTCAGTTTTTGAGGTTCCGATTGCCGACAAGTTAGTGGTTCAAAGCACCGACGCGTTCATTTTTGAGGTTTTGATCATCAACGCATTAGTGGTTTGAGGTGCCAATCACTGACGCATTAGTGGTTATAGCTTTTGATCGCCAATGCTTAACCATCATGACGGTAGTGGTTTGAAACACCGACAATGTGACAGCGTACAGTTTTGAGGTTTCGATGTTTTAGTGGTTTGAGGTTCCGATCACTGACAAGTTAGTGGTTTAAAGCATCGACATGTTCATTTTTGAGGTTTCGATCGCTGAGGCATTAGTTGTTTGAGGTGCTGATTGTAGACGCATTAGTGGTTATAGATTTCGATTGTCGATGCTTAACCGTCACGATGGTAGTGGTTTGAAACGCCGACACTACAGCAGCGTTCAGTTTTGAGGTTCCTATCGCCGACACATTAGTGGTTAGTCTTCCCGACCTCTGATTCTTAACCATCGTGATAGTAATGGTTTGAAACATCGACACTGTGGTAGCATTCAATTTTGAGGTCCCGATCATTCATGTTAGAGATTTCGATCTCCGATGCTTAACTGTCGCACCGGTAGTGGTTTAAATCATTGACACTATAGGCACATTCAGGTTTGAGGTTCTTATCGTTCAGGTTAGAGCTTCCGATCACCGACCACGGTGATAGGGTAGAAAATTCCTATGGATTAAGCAATAAAAGATCATGTCAGTTAACCGCCAAAAGACTAGATTTTGGTGGCTAATTTACAGTGGACCAGCAACAGTGATCACTAGCAACTACTTCAGTTATTTATTGTTCAATCAGTGAACTAAATCTTCATCATAGTTAGACAAATAGTTAGGTAGGGTTTGAAACCCTAATTTGGAAAAACTATCACTTCTAAGTATTTTTGTGAAAACATATCGAAGTTTCAGGATCTGTACTTTTGTAAAAAGGCTACAAAGCCTAAGATCAATTTGATAATAAAGATTCGGCTTCAAGGATTTGTAAGCCTATTCTATTTTCAAGCTTCTCATCTTGTTCATTTTGAAATATAAGCTCTTTTGTTATGATTTTTTCAGCCATCATCTTTATCTTTATTGTACTTATGCCTGAATGTGTATTTAGGTTATTTTCCAGTTGATTAATAGCTAATAGCTGTCATCCTATTGGTGAGTTAATAAGATTTTATTTATAAGTACCATCCTTGTTAGGATTTAGCCATTTATATGCATATATTTTGTATGTAAGTCTACCAGCTTGATGAGTTCTCCATCCCTGCACCTTATTGTCCAACTACTGAGCAAGTTGTAACTAAAAGCCTTGTAATTGAGTGAGATTCATGCATGTCTTGAGAGTGGTAGGCTATATAGGTCACCTGACTTGATCCATTTCAGAAAACCCTAAAAAACATTTTCAGTTACCAGGCATCCTCGAGCTACAACCTAGAGGAGTTTCCTGGAGTGATAACAAATTGGTGTCGTTGCCGGGGAGAGGAGACTGAAGCTCAACTTCCTTGGGAGATGACATAGATCTTGCTTTGATGATAGACAAAGCTTAGACACTATTCTGGTTGTAATCATATATCTAGTGAATCCATTGAAATAAGGTGGCTTCAAGAAGACCAACTACCAAAGAAAATCAAGAGAGGCCACTAGCAACAACTGTTGCAGACCCAGAGAAGATCATTAGAAAAGGAAGAGCTCTACAAAGGAAAATTTCCAGAGCAGCAAGGACATCTAGATCAGATTTTTTGATAGAGGGAGAAGAAAACCTAGCCCTGATACTAGGTTAGATTTACAAAGACTTCTATTTCCTTGATCCATCCAAATCTCCACTGGGGAGGACCTGGTTGATAAAAGATGAAGATGTTGAATTCAAAATCTAGGTACTAGTTCAGTAGTTTACTTTATGAATTGCTGTTATTTTTTATCAGCTCCTTTATACTTTTCCCTTCACATGTTAAAAGAATTATCCTATGTTTTATATATTCTAAAGATTATCAGCCATCTTTTATAAATCCATCTATAGAAGAATATTTGTAGCTTGCTTGTATTGTAGAAGGTGAATCAGTCTTTGTGCTGCAACTCATTTATAAAAATGACCTCTATATCCAAATTCCTTCTAAATATGATCAGCCATGTAACCTTGAAGAAACCAAAACTGAGTTAAAACCTATGCAGAGCTCAGCACTCATTGCCATAACCTTTGAACCTTGTCAGCAGATTGTTATCCCTTATGATTATCCCACAGCCTTTCAAACCAAAATCATGATGAAGATGTTTAAGCCATTGAAACTTCCCTCTTGTATTCATCCTTATCCTCTTGACTGTTATGAATATCTCCCTTGGTTTTCTGGAGAGAATCAAGCTTCAGCAGAAAGCCATTTGGAATCTTTTGAAGATTTTATTGATCGTTTTCAGATTGTTCATGAGGATGTAATCATGATATTTTTCTCTAAATCGTTGATTAGAGATGCTGCTATATGGTTCAAGAATTTAAGAACTGACTCTATTGACTCTTGGATAGAATTCACTGATGCATTTTTGAAGCATTGGGGTGAAAACAAATCTCTTGATTTGTATCTCGTTGATTTCTATGCTTTGAAGAGAGAGGGAGATGAAACTTTTCCTATATTCAATCGAAGATTCTATAACACTTATCATGATATGCCTTTGGAGATCCAGCCCATAGAGATAGCTGCCATTATATATTATGTGATGGGACTACATTCAAAACTTGCCCTTCTTCTACTAGAAAGGAAATCTTCATCTTTAAGCATTCTATTTGAAGATGCTTTATAGGTGGAGGAAAACATCTGGGCTTCAAGGAGAATCCTAGAGAAGTTTGATTTTGAAAACCATGATTTACCTTAGCCAGATAAACATCAGTATGATTCAGATTTTGAACAGGAAGAGTATGAGTCTGAAGCAGATTTGGAGCAGCAGCAAGCATGTGAGTTCCTTTCAGATTTAGAATCATATTCTTCAGTGTTTGCAGAGTACTCCCAAGACAGGTATGAATCTGGATTTTATGATCAGTTTGCAAACCAGGATGAGCCTATGATAACTGATGATTGTATAGGCAATTATATGTTTTCAACTGATCTTTATTCATATGATGTAAACTCTTTTTTATCATCCTATTGTAAGCACTATTATCAAAATGAAATTTTAATGATTGATGATCAAGATCTAATCATAAGAGAACAAGAAGGTTCAGATCAGTTGTTGATCTTGAATTTTGATCCGGCAAAGGTTGAGAAGTCCACATTCAACATTGACATCAGTGAAGGAAAAGATCAGCAACATAAAAGGGTATTTCTTGTTGGCTTTTATGACCTTGTTGCTGACTATCTAGAACTTATGAGTAGCATAGGTATCAAAATATTTTTGTTAGATGATAGTTGGTTCTGCCACCCTTCGAAACTACATTTCTACATGCCAGGGTTTCATTTATTTTTCGAGTCAAGATCAAGGATAGGTTCAGCATATCAGCTTCTGACCTGGCTTCATTGGAAGCATGATGTCACATGATAAGAGGAATCTACTGATTGGAATTAGGAGTAGGAGTAGATAGGAAAATAAGCTCTTAATATGAGCGGCTAGGTTATTTTTAGTTTTTTTCATGAATAAGCAAAGAGGGCTACAGGAAGATTGTAGGGGATCAGTTATAAAAGACCAATGAGTCCATGCCCAATGGAACACTAGAAGATAGCTTTAATTATTATTTTTCAGGAAAGGAATTTTGGTCTGGGGTTCTTGGGACCTCGCTGGGAGGTTCCCATCCCTAAGTAGGAGCCATATGTTATCTCCAAAAATAAATTATTTTAATAGAATGAAGAATTTAAATCATGCAAAGAAGGCTGTGAATATCACTGACAATTTGAAAGCATCTATTTTTTATTTGGGCAAAAAATTCACAAGTTGTAGCTTTCAATGGCTTAGGCGAGGATCAGAACATCTCATTAGCCACTAAAAGGGGTTGCCTTGGGTAGATTATAAAGGAGTGCAACATATACACTAACCACGAAAAGAACATTTTTGATAGCAAGTCGGAGGTTTAGTCCTCTACGACAACGACGTTTCATAAGTTTATTCCTCTATACCACCGACACTACGAAGAATCTTACGGTTTGAAGTGTCGACACGTTCATTTTTGGGGTTCTAATCACTGACAAGTTAGTGGTTTAAAGCGCTAACGCGTTTAGTTTTGAGGTTTCGATTGCCGACACATTAGTGGTTTGAGGTGCTGATGACCAACGCATTAGTGGTTATACTTTCTGATTGCCGATGCTTAACCGTCGCGATGGTAGTGGTTTGAAACGCTGACACTGCAGCAGTATTTAGTTTTTAGGTTCCGATGTTTTAGTGGTTTGAGGTTCCAATCGCCGACAAGTTAGTGGTTTAAAGCACCGACGCGTTCAGTTTTGAGGTTCCGATCACCGATGCATTAGTGGTTTGAGGTGTCGATCGCTGATGCATTAGTGGTTATATATTCTGATCGCCGATGCTTAACCATCGCAATGGTAGTGGTTTGAAACACCGACACTGTGGTAGAGTTCATTTTTGAGGTTCCGATCGTTCAGGTTAGAGCTTCCGATCGTTGATGCTTAACCGTCATGACGGTAGTGGTTTGAAACACCGACACTGCGGCAGCGTTCAGTTTTGAGGTTCTGATGTTTTAGTGGTTTGAGGTTCCGATCATCGACACATTAGTGGTTAGTATTCCCAACCTCCGATGCTTAACCATCATGACGGTAATGGTTTGAAATGCCAACACTGCGGTAGAATTCAGTTTTGAGGTTTCGATTGTTCAGGTTATATCTTTTGATCACTAATGCTTAACCATCATGCCGGTAGTGGTTTAAATCTCCGACACTACAGCCACATTCAGGTTTGAGGTTCTGATCATTCAGGTTAGAGCTTCCGATCACCAACCACGACGACAGGGTAGAAAATTCTGGCAGATTAAGCAAGAAAGATCACGTCAGTTAACCACTGAAACACTGGCTTTTGATGGCTAATTTATAGTGGACCAGTAGCAATGATCACTAGAAACTACTTAAGTTATTTAATGTTCAATCAGTGAACTAAATATTCATCATAGTTAGACAAATAGTTAGCTAGGGTTTGAAACCCTAATTTGGAAAAACTATCACTTTTGAGTATTTTTGTGAAAATAGATTGAAGTTTCAGGATCTGTACTTTTGTAAAAAGGCTATAAAGCCTAATATTGATTTGATAATAAAGGTTTGACTTCAAGTATTTGTAATCCTATTCTATTGTCAAGCTTCTCATCTTGTTCATTCTGAAATATAAGCTCTCTTGTTATGATTTGTTCAACCATCATCTTTATCCTTACTATACTTATGCCTGAATGTGTATTTAGGTTATTTTCAAGTTGATTAATAGCTAATAGCTGTCATCCTATTGGTGAGTTAATGTGATTTGATTTATAAGTACCATCCTTATTAGGATTTAGCCATTTATATGCATCTATTTTGTATGTAAGTCTTCCAGCTTGATGAGTTCTCCATCCCTGCACCTTATTGTCAAACTACTGAGCAAGTTGTAACTAAAAGCCTTGTAATTGAGTGAGCTTCATTCATTTCTTGAGAGTGGTAGGTTATATAGGTCACCTGACTTGATCCATATCAGAAAACCCTAAAAACATTTTAAGTTACTAGGCATCCTCGAGCTACAACCTAGAGGAGTTTCCTGGAGTGATAATACCACCTTTACTAGTGAAAATTTGAACAAAAGTTGAACTAAGATTTAAGATTCATGCAATGAAACATTTCAAAAATTGTCTACTATGATATAAAAGGGTCATTAATTCTATAGCACAAGTACTGGAAGCCAGAAAAAAATAGTTTATGGTTTGTGGAACCCAAGGAAAAGTGACCTCACAAAAGAAAGAGTTTTCCAAGAGGGATCACCATTTTTAATGGTGCCCATTAAAATTTTTAATTTTAATTTATGCAAATTTTACATCTAATACCTTGAATTTTTTTTGGAGAATAGAACTTTAGTTAAAGTGTGACCATTATATTCTAGCAAAACAACATTACCAAACCCAACAACATCATTTATATTAGTTCCACAAAATTCTTGATGACAGGTGGCAAGATAAACATTAAGTCAATAATGAACTACCACTTACCAGAAGTTTGAGGCTTCTCAACTGCATGGGAGCGTGTCTTTGATTTCACACTTTTCTTACCAAAATCACTGTCACTATCGCTTTCATTATGACTCTCACTTTTGGTGTCACTCTCACTATCATTGCCACTTCTATAGTCACTATCTGAGCTCCGACAACTATTTTTGTTTTCAAACACAATTAGAAAAACAAATTATGTATATAAGACATGAGACTGCATTTCATATTCCTAGGTCAATGAATAAAGAGTCCATACCACTTGGAATTTTGTATTAATCTCTTCACATTCCGACCATTTATTTTCCCTCTCTACTTATCCCTTCGTTGCTTTGCATGTCTATGCTTGTTTCTACTTGATGATTTCTTCTTTCTTCTCACCCTATCATCTTCACTTGAAGTGCTAGTATCATATGATGAGGAATGTTCTAAGTCTGAATCACTATCAGAAGTGTCTGAATCTAAATCAGTGCCCGATGAGGTATTTGAAATAGAAGAATAATGGCATCGCCTACTCTTTCGATGTTCGTTACGCACCTTCCTATGATTTTTCCTTTTACACATTTTTCAGTTATCATCACTTGACATTGCTTCTTTTGTAGCCTTCTATTTCTTTCCTTTTTTTTATTTGCAGATAAATCCAAATTTTCATATCTGAAAGGAATAAAAGAAAACCGTTTCTACTAATTACATTCAAGATATCAGTTAAAGAATTATAACATTTATGGTCAGTTAAGTATTCAACAATGGAATAACATGATTCTTACAACTTAAAAGGTAAAATTAGCTTCATCAACTGCAACTATACTGTTATCTTTTCCTGGAAATATTTCACCATAATTAGAAATCTTAACTGGAACAATAGGTCTTCCTTGATCATCAGCTAATAACCACTCAATTTTATTCATTACATCTATTCCCTCAACAGCTCTTCCAAAGATGACATGCTTGTTGTAGATAATAAGAAAATGGACAATAATGATATGAGAGTAAAACAAAAATTAGAGATGGGGAGAGGAAAGATATACACATTAGTCAAACAAATGTTAGCCTCACCCCCTTAGTATCATATAGATCAACTGGATTGGACTTACAAGAACTGCCTACAAAAAATTATTAGAATTTAAAATGTGAAATGGTAAAAATACACTGGTGTCTGGAACTCAAAGAAAATAACCCATTATTTCAAGGTAAAGGAATCTTGTATTTCTAAAATAAAAAATTTCCATATGGTGACACTCATGAGTCATGGATAAAGAGAAACATTATCGATCACAACCAAAATGTAAAGCTGCTTAGAAAAACTCAAATGAATACAAAAAATCATAAATGACATTCAATATATGGAATCAAGTATATACCCATCAAGATGAGGTGTTGCAACAAAGTAATAATGAATTGAGAACCATTGGTGTTCGGGCCAACATTGACCATTGATAGAATACCAAGGCCATCATGACATAAGTGAAAATTCTCATATGTGATAAGAAATAGGGAATATTCAATACAACAATGACAATATAAATCAAATTGTTCAAAGTGAATATGTTTCGAAACCTACAAATTATCCACCATATATGCTCTCTCCCCTAGTTCTTGCATAGAAAACAAGAGACATTAACTGCAACATTGATATTCAGATGTCTAGCCAATATTTGCCAATATTTCAATTAAATATCAGGAGGATTAATTAATTTGACCTATTAATTATGTGGAGGATGAAGACAGAATCATTTTCTAGATTGGAAGTGACCATCAACAACTACCAAATCATCATGCATGTACTTCATAAGAGATTGTTTCCTACAAGTGTGATTTGGTGGAAATGTCAAGGTTGATAAAACTAAGCATGATCCTTGGGGATCATTCCATCGGTAGAGGTTGAAATTGAAGGTATTGAGCCATAAAATTTACCACTAATACTCATGGACAATGCACGGGATATTTAGCCACCATGCAAACCTAGCAAAGCATATGTGGCCCCACTCCCACCCCACCTTATCCGCATAGGACTATTTTGCAATTCGATGACAGATTTTTATCCTCAAAATGTAGAGATGTTGGGGTTTCCTCTACAGCCGAAGACACTCCTACATCCCGTGACCTCAGCTTTTCCATAATGCACAACAAATATATCCGATAAATTCTATCAAATTTTGTAGCCTAGTTTCGGAGTAGGTAAAATGAAAAACAATACTCAAATATGTTGGTTCAAGGGAATTTCACATAACAAATGAAATTGCTTTAAAATTTAATATAAATTTGTCAAACATCAAAAGAATCATCGAAAATTGAACCAATTATTCTGAATCTTTAACGAAAAATCCACCATTGCCATAAAACTTGGGTAGCTCACTATTTTTTTCCTTGAGAGATGTCCTCTTATAAGGCCAAATATGTAAAACAAATTGATGCACTTCTTCAATTTAACACTATGGGAATTGTTGAAATTCTTGTTGCTTCATTCCATTTTAAACTAAGACCAAAATGTCCTTAAGAGTACAAAGAAAGTTAGCTTTTGTGTTAAGATTGATATCCACTTCTTGTGCCTTGGATGTTCTTGGTAAAAATGAGGGTATGGATAGGGGGTTGTTTAAAAAAACCTTGTAGGGTGACATTTTGGTAGCACCATGATAGGTGGTATTGTAATAGATTTCCGCAAGGGGGGTGTAGGGGGGATGGGGGAACTACTAAAACCAATGGCCATATTAGTCAATGTAAGACCCAATGGGTAGCAATATTTTTATGGTCAACACATCACAACCTATATTACTTGTTATTAACTCCAATATTTCAAGTTTTGCAGTATCCAAAACTATTATGACATGTATCATCACCATCGACATCGATGCTGTCATCGTCATCATCATCATCAATTCCATATGATACATCAACATCATCTTGATCATCATCCTCATTATCATCATCATCGTCAGCATTAAGTACATCATCAACAAAAGCATCACTGTCATTGTCATTATGGTCATGCATATTCCATTAGTGTTCCTAATCACTCATTGACATTAGGATTCATGTCATGTAATTGTTAAGGTCATTTATATGTCGTTATAGTCATTTTGATGATAATAGGGTTGTTTAGATGTTTTTATAGACATTTAGGTGCCATTAGAATCAATTAGGATCTAAAAGTGATACCACATGCATAATCATCGTTGACATCCACATCCACATCGTCATCATCATCATACAATAAATCAACATCATTGTCATCATCAATATAATTGCGATAATAATGAGTAAGGAGCCATACTACCTTAGAAGAATGGATGATATAATCTCATATTTATCAAATCATATCCATAAGCTCCATCATAGTTATTGCAATGCATCATCATCATGTTGTTAGGGCCAAACATATGCCATTAGGGTCTATCAAATGCTGTTGGGGACAGACAAATGCCATTACAGAAATTTAGGTGACATTAAGGTAATTTACCCCTCATTAGGATTAACCGAGGTCCAAAAGTGCCATGATTATGATCATTTAGGTGCCACTATGATAAATCATGATTAAAAAGTACTATCACATGAATCATGATCATTGACATTGACATTGATATATTTGACCTTATGTTGGACATTTTCCGAACACAATTCCTAGCTCTAAACCTAGTACAATTCCTAGCGCGGTTCCTTTCAAAATTTTTGGCATTATTACAAAAGGTATACCTAGATCTATACCTCATGCTATGTTGGATGTTTTCTAGGTGCAATTATTTTCTCTATACTTGGCACTATGTTGAATGTTTTTCCTTCCGAAATTCATGGCACAATTCTTGTCGCTAACGTTTGATTAATATATGGTGCTATGCTATTCAGGACGTTTTTTTGGAGGCTATTCTTGTCGTTATATGGGATTCTTTTGTGGACGCTAATTGGGATGATAATTGTGATTCTAATTGGGACGCTAATTGGGACATTAATTGGGATGTTAATTAGGATGCTAATTGGGACACTAATTGGAACGCTAATTGGGATGTTAATTGGAATGCTAATTGGGACATTAATTGAGATTCTAATTAGCATCCATAATAGCACCAAATTTTAAAAAGGGACTCTAATTGGGATGCTAATTGGAACGCTAATTGGGATTCTAATGGGGATGCTAATTGGGACGCTAATTAGGATGCTAATTAGTGTCCATAATAGTGCCAACTTTTAAAAAGGGATGCTAATTGGTAATCTTATTGGGACGCTAATTGGGACGCTAATAAGGACACTAATTGGGATGCTAATTAGTGTCCAAAATAATGCCAACTTTTAAAAAGAGACGCAAATGACTCCATTAAAAGCACCATCCCATGGAAATGTGTCCACTTTGTCCAAAAAATGATGAAAAACACACTAAAAGTGATACTAGATGCTAAAAAGGAAGCTAAAATAGATGCTAATCACAGTGTTTTGTTGTAGTGAAAGAAGAACATAACTAACAAGCAAAATAACTTTAACCGACATAAAATAAAGGTGACATTCTTTCATAAACTTGATGACAAGAAAAGTAAGTGTCATCATAACAATAAGTTGCATCATAATGTTGTCTCAAAGTGTCATTATGCCAATGGATAAAAGACTAAACATATTTTAAAGGTTGTATGAGTTTAATTTATCCTGTATATTTGCAGTTAGACCTAAGTCACATTTTATTGTTCGTCGTAACTGTGTCTTTTATGTTAAGCGCAAATTTGAACATCATATGGATTTATTTTATCCTATGTAATTATAGATAGACATATACTTAATTTTTTTTTATTCATGAAATTTGGAGATGTTACATTGTGTATCAAAGCGAGTTCCAAACACTAGGGATGATTGGATCACTCACACGCAAACAAGAAACAAAATATAGTGATCATATTTTAAAAATATTTCTGTACATAAATATAAAATTGTATTTTGCAGGAAATGGAAGGAGTTGAAGTATCTGTTGAAGATAAATCCCATCACAATAACACAGATAACATTTATGTCGAATTAAATAATCAAACCTCAGAGCTACTGAAAATAGTGAAAGCTTTAAAATTAGAATTACAAACTATAAAACACTACTACATATGGCTCAAAAGTCCCACAAAAAAGTTAAAATCATTGTTTTCATGGAAAAATAGTTTAAATTTTTGGAAAAAATTGAAAATTCCCCTGACGATCATTGCTCTAGCAATGTTATGGATATTTCGTCGTTGTAGGGATGAAAGTTCCATAACGTTGCTATAGAGACAAAATTTCCATGCTAAAGTGTACATAAGGGGTACTAAACCATCCTAAGTGTATACAAGGGGTACTAAACCTCATGCAAAACCATATAGAAAACCATCCTAAGTGTAGATAAGAGGTAGAATATAGAAAACCATCCTAAGTGTAGATAAGGAGTACTAAACCTCATTCAACTAGGAACACATATCATTTAATCACAAAATAAAGAGATTCATGAATCTTGACTCTTCTCTACGTGCTCCATGTTCTAAGGCTTGGCAGGAATGATGGAGGGGAAAATGCATAATGACATATTAGATTAGAACACTCACTTAACTTATGATGATGATGGCCACTTGGGTCAAAAGAATAAGAGACAAATGTGGACCTAGGGATTACATCCATATTGCAAAGGGTAAATGGATCACTACTAAAACCACCAAAACTCTCACTTGACAATATTTTTGAGACATATTCTCCCACAACTGGAAAAGGATGATCAAATTTATTCTTACAATAACTGGAAAAGGCATTGCACAATCTATAATTTAAGATAGTTCACCCATGCAGAAAACATTTGGAGCTTCAGTCCCATCCTTATTACCTCCACCTTATCATATTCTATTGCAATCAATCCTACCCACTCTAACTTTTGAATCTCTTCCCTTAGTGGAGTATATTCTAGCACCATGGGGGATACCTCCATTGTTACTCAATCTAATTATTCATTCTCACCTCAATTCCTACTACATGATTTTTCCATGAGCACTAGTTTTTCTCAAATTAGTATTAGCGTGTCTAATATATGTGTTGTCAGGTGTATGTGTCTACCCTTTGGGAAGCATATGGATTTATAGACATGAATTGGCATGTGATACACATGTTCTATAATGATGGGATATGCTTATTATATATGACGATCTATGATAACATGTTTTTTAATGTTTCGCTTCAATTTTTTATTTGAGTGATATGAAAATATTATATAATGATGTGATATGCTTACTTTAGCTACGATATATGGTACTATTTTTATCAATTTTTTAATTTGTCATTTTTTATTTGAGTGATATGCATATATTTTATAATGTTGTGATAGTTTTATTATATATGTAGTTACTTTGTATAGTTATATATTCTCAAGGAGTAATTAGTGTTTAACATAAATTATGTATTTGTGTTCCATAACATTTTTTGTAAAGAACTATGTTTAATTTTATATTACTAATCTACCATATATTGAATAAAGTGAGTTGATAACATAATGTGGCATACATAACTATAAATTGTTTATAAATAGTAGCATAATTGAAAGTGAATATGATTAAATCTAATGGGTATTGTTGGATAAATACAAACATGTGTATGTAAATGAGTATTATGAGCATTTGGTGCAAATCAATTGAAAATAAAATAGGGAACATAAATACCTTATGAAAGCTCATACCCATAACAAAATGTTCACAAGAGTTTCTTATAATGGGTTGAGGACAAAAAAGTACCTCATTTAAACCTATACTAGCCAAACTATGTTCCTATGTGTGTGGTGAGGTTGATTCCTTGATGATGCGATACAGTATGTGCTAATGTGTTAGATCACACTATAATAAACTTAATATTATTATGACCATGACAAAGGAACTTTAAGTGCTTAACTTTGTGTGTTGTTGTTTACACCACTTTCTATTTCTGTTTGTATCAACAACACATGAATGTTTAAAAATTCTCTTCAATGTCATCATCATCACCATCACCATAATCATCATGATCATCATCACCATAATCATTGTCATCATCACCACCATTATCATCGCCATCATCCTCATCATAATCATTTTCATCTTCATCCTCCTCCTCATCATGGATATCATCATTATCATCATCATCATCATCATCATCATCATCGCAATCATCATCCTCATCATCATCATCGTCATTGTCGTCATCAACATCATCATCGTCATCATCATCATCAACATCATCATATGGCTCAAAAGTTCCACGAAATATTTCCATGAATAAGTTAAAATCAAAATTTTCATGGATAATTTTCGAATGAGTCATTATAGCTAGTGATCAGAATAGCTCATTGGAATAACAAATAAATCACATAGTGTGTCTCTATAATGACGATTATTGAGGGACAAAACATAAAAGGTCATCATAGTAATGATCATTGGATGTCAAGAGACAAAGAGCATATCACTGTCATCATCATTATCATCGCCATCATTGTCATCATCATCGTATCGATGGGGCTTTACCTTCATCAATTTCCCATGAATAATACCATGGACATTAAAAGAAACAAAAGTAAATGACCCTACAAATGTAGGAGAATACTGTATTTCTTAATCCATGTGATTCATTGGTTGGAATTGACCTTCCTACACAACCCATGAAGAAGACCATGTCCATGACAAGAAACAAAAATTCACTAACCCTACCAATGTAGAAGAATGTAGTCATTGATCCATGTGATTCTTTGATATCCATTCAATTACCAAACACATTAGGGTTTGAACAATCCATGACATATTGCATATCTAAGGCAACCAATTCTGATAAGGCCCCACCTCCTAAGAGGGAGAAGCTTCACAGACGACTTTAGTTATGTCATAAATAACTATGAATGCACATCCTAATACATGATTTGTCATGTCTACTTTATATTTTTCCTTTATTTTCCTTTTTGTTCCCCTTTTTTTTGTTCCCTTTATGTTTTTCATAATTTGTCAATGAAACTAAATTGAGGTGAAAAAATTGTTTAAGTATTATGGATGAAAGCATGCCTAGATTGCACACACGCTATTTTTGGAATCCTAATCACCCCTTATGTGTGAAAAAATATGTTGGTTTTACTTGACTATGTTGATCCCTCTGTATTTTGTGAAAGGGATAAATTTCTTCTTTGAAGAGAACAAATAACACTATATTGAAATGAAATGAAGAAACAAAATTTGCAAAGAAAACTTTGTAGCATCCAAGCGATCCTGGAATCATCTTCTTTATACTCAAACATTTCCTTTTTATTATTTCTCCTAATATTTTGTTCATCCATTCTCTGTGTATGCTTGTAATCTTCATCATCATCATCATCATCATCATCATCTTCATCATCATCATCATCATCGACATCCTAATCAACCTCATCATCATCCTCATCCTCATGATCGTCGATGTTATAATCATCATCGTCACCAATGTTAACATAATAATCATGATCATCACCAAAACCATCATCATATTCATCTTTAAGATCATCAATGGTATCATCATCGTCATCATCATCATCTTCATCATCTTCATCATCGGCATCATCGGCATCCTAATAAACCTCATCCTCATCATCGTCAATGCTATATTCATCATTGTCATCAATGTTATCATCATCATCTTCATCAATGTTATCATCTTCATCATCATGATCATCACATGCATACTCATTAGTATAATAGCATTAATCATCATCATGTTCATCCTAGCAACAATTTGCCATGGAAAAAATCTTCACATGTACTAGTGATAGATGAGAACCATGACATAATTGATATGGAGAGATATCATAGGAACTATTTTCATCGTGTACTATATTTGTTTATATGTGCATTAACACATGTAATCCATTTTTTGTAGCTACCCACTCTTTACAAAGGTTGTTAGAGTTTCATTGGGAGTTACATAGCTTTGTGGGGATTGAAATATTAAGAATCCCACTGAGTTACACTCTATACTTTCCAAGAAAAGACTTGCTAACTCTAGTGGGGTTCCTTCAACAAGGATTTAGACTAGTGTATAGATTATCTAGGATAAGAGATTCCTCCATACTCCATAGCTTCTTCTCCCATCATGCACAAATTTCCTATTAAATTGCCAAGGTCTTCCTAGCAGAACATGGCATGCATTGATATCTCTAATGTTTTGCTAATGAACAATACTCCTCCAAGTGTTTTTTTGGTTATTCTTGGTTCCTCAATTATGAAAAACCTTTACAACAATAGATAAAAGGGTTGCACCCCTTTCCATCTCTTTGTTGCATGTAGTATATCCATTGTTAATGCAGAAATGTTTCTTTATCACTTAAGTGATTAGGTGAACATTGGTATACTCAACTATTTTCTTAATGAGCCCAAAGGTTTATACAACCTAGGCCTCGGTGTATAATTAAGAACATGGGGAAGGTTCCATCGCCTATTGTCTTCAAATTTTGATATGACTAGTAGACAATTATTATGATTAATCTCTTAATCAATGTGTGTACTCATCTTACCACTTAGGTGACTATACAATGTATTTAATGCATAGTGAGAATAAGGATCTTGAAATCTATGGATCATCCTTTTGGGAAGAAGGCTCCTTCTACCTCCCTAGTGACACTAAGAGGTTATTGAAAATTGGAGGATTATGAATCTTCATCAAATTTGACATATTTTCTCATAACTACCTTCTAGAAAGATGGAATGTATATTTTGTAACATTGGAGGTTTTTAAATCTTGGTTTGTTATATCTGAAAAAACCCATAACACTCTTACTTATGTCGAGTACGACCATGGAGGTATGATTCAATTTGTTCCTTCATTTCCTTTTTCTCTTCCTCAACATTCTTAAACATTGAAGTCAAAAGCTTTCTATGGTTCCAATCTATTTTAATTCCATTAGAAATGTAGACTATTCATTCTCATGCCCATTATTTGTTCTTCGTCTCATGAAAAAAACTCGTGAGAGAAAAAAATAAGCAAACCCCTATGGTCCATGTCCTAATAACCCCCAAAAGCACTATGGTTCACATGATAATAAAAATTAAAAAATTAAAAAAATATTATTATTTTTTATTACATTGTTTATATATATATATATATATATAAATTATATTGCGTATATATATTACAACCCAAAACCGGTGCTATTGAAAATAAAACCCCCAAATCCCAACTATGAAATGATCGGATGAAAAACACTGAATCGACCCAACTAAAATTTTTGAAAGGGTGTTAAATGACATCATAAAAGGTTTCCATTGCACAAGTAGGAGCATGACCCAAATACAAACTGTGAATTAGTGAAATGATTTCAAAGGGGGTTTCCATTGCATAAGCACGAACAGAAGTAGGAGAACCTACCAAATAATAGGGTAAACTTCCTTTGGTACACTATTAGCTAGCCCATGTACTGGAACTGATTTAGCAGAAGTGGAAGTTTTGGGAATTATCTTAGCCAAGAAAACCGTGAGAATATGGTCTGCAGGTGACAAAAGTGTGAAGAAGGAGCTCCAAGGTCACATGGAGGGCATCTCTGACATGGCATGGTCGTCAGATTCCCATTACATTTTATCTGCCTTCGATGAAAAAATCCTGTGCATATGGGACGTCCACATAGGTGATTGCATCAAAACATTGAAGGGCCACACTAATTATGTGTTCTATGTTAATTTCAATCTGCAGTCGAATCTTATAGTTTATGGATTCTTTGATGAAACTGTGAGGATTTGGGATGTGAGGATGAGGAAATGATTGAAGGTTTTTCCTACCCATTCAGACCTCATGATGGCCATTCACTTCAACATGGATGGTTCATTTATAGTTTCCAGCAGTTATGATGAGCTCTGCAGGATTTCGGGTTCTACCACCGGTAATTGCTTGAAGACGTTCATATGAGAACCCTCCTGTTTCATTTGTTAATTGTTATCCAAAATACAAGTTTATTCTGGCAAGAAAACTTGACAATACATTGGTATGATTAAACCCTAAGCCCTTAACCCTAGGGAAAAATTAAGGTTTGCATGAAAAACGCGTGAGTTTTACTTGAAATTTAGTAGTTTTCAATTAATTAGTGGCAGGATTTTTCCCCACAATCCATAAAATTGGACCCAATTTCAGTAGAATTGTTTTTAGGAGTTAGAAGGGTTTGCAAGTAATCTAATCTGATGAATTTTTTAAGTGTGAAACCATTGTCTTCTGGATAATGTTTTACACGGAAACCTCCAACAACCAACCAACAAAATTAATTGGAATGTTGTTCCTTTATGTTCGTAGAAGCCAATGAAGGGAAGATTAAACATTTAATTCTAAGTCATTTTAATGTTTTATTATGTTTATATCAAATTAGGATTTGTTTCTCACATGCCTACACATTCTGTGTAGTTACAGTGAAATAGTTTATCATCTCTTATAAACAAAGAATCTCAATGTGCTAGGAAATTTCATGATATAAATGCCACACATCAAATATTATGAGGAAATGCTAGTTTTCATTTTGTAATTGTGCAGTAAAATCAGAAATTTGAATGGATCTCTAGGAACAAATGTGTTAACTATAACATACTTAGATTCTTATGCATCAGTGTTGATAGTTCTCAACATTGTATACAAAAGATGGCATGCACAAAAAACATAGAAAATGGCATTTGATTGAATCTTTGCAACTTCTCAATTTATCAATTCACTTTCATAAGTTCAACCCTTTATTGCATTAAGTGACTTATTTGCACTCATTTTCCATTTCAATTTCAACAAACATAATTTTATAGCAAGGCCAATTACAAGGATTGGTCTAAATTTCATCTAAGAAAGTTTTAGCATTTAAATACCTAGGAGGATTTCTTACAAAAGTATTGTGAAGTGTGTCATCTCAAATTTTCTTGTTACATCCAAAAAGATGTGTCTTTACCTAGTACCCAATAATTCCAAGCACGGATGGTAAATGAAGATGGATCAAAACATCAACTGTTCAAAACATAAGACTGCTTTCTTTAAAATAGGTAAATAACGTATAAATGAAATATATTTTTACTATTCATTTATTACAAATGATTTAGTTACTACAAAAAGTAAAAGTAAAACTTCTAAGGGTAGAAAATTTGAATAAGGGCCACATTGCATTGAACGAGAACTTATAAACTACTCAACTTCAAGTCTATATAGTTTTCAAGAATTTGTTAAAATTAGGTCTTCAAGAGTTGGAATATAAACATGTAAATGCTAATATTTTTTTGGCATTTTTGTTTGATGTTCAGAACCGTCTTGATTAAATTAAATTGGTCTTCAATGAAGACAAAGCTATTTTTTTCCTGATGTGGAAGTTAAAGGAAGAGCTATTAATTATTTCAATGAATTCCTAATAATGGATTAGCTAGGATTTTTTTGAGGTGGATGACTAATAAAGGAAGATATTAGACATTATAAAAATAATAAAAAATCAGATTACAAAGTCTACATTGAATGTAGCGTGAACTATCTACATCTATTTGGACATATTGGCATAGTGATTTTTCTGATATGGTTGAATGGATAGGCCTACTAAGGGCCATAGTACAGAGTATAGAGCTTGTTAATATACGTCTGTCCTTAAAATTTCCCAAGGTACATAATTATTCTAAATTGGACTATGTATCTCAATCAACCATATACACTACTACCATGTATATCTTCAATACTCAACATGTTGAATCATTCAATGGCTACTCAAAATTATCTCATTTATTGTTGAATTGTTAATCTGAGAGAAGAATGGTATGTTTGGTGAATAACTACCATGTGGTTCATAGAAAATTACATTTGGGTTTTACGGAAAAATTAAAAACCTAGTGATGTACAAATCCAAAACAATTCAATGTAAACCCTTTGTTTCATTTATGCAATTAAAGTTAGAAATCAAAATTGTGTAGTGTAACATGTCCACTAAAAGGTTAGCTAATCTACTATTTTCTCAAGAAAATGATGCTTTATCCCTTCCAGTTCTTATTGGAGGAAGCCACAACACTTTTATATGGTTAAAATCACATAATTTTACACATGATTATAGGTAAGTACTATTAGGTTTTAGTGTGAGTTCCATTATTTATATGTGTGTACTCCACAACAATTAAATCTATATCATTTGATATGTATTAGCACTGTCCCCATAAGTTCATTTGTGTGATATGGGGTCAACAATCTCCCCACAAATCTATTGTATGATATGGGCTCAAATTTTCTCCCTAGGGCTAGTGTTTTCCCAAATTCAAGAATCAAATTTTGGTGGGGGCAGATTCTTTTATAAAAACATGAAAATATTAATTCTGCTGCTGCTTTAGCTTGTGTGAGATCTAATATCTACCAAATCCACTCAATATTATCTACTGAGAGGAATCTACACAAGTTTATATTTTTTCATTGAAATATGCCTAGTTTGGGAAATACCAAGGAGAAAGTTGAAGTCGTGGATGACGCCGTTTTCCATTGTTGTTAGTGTATTGAATTTTCCAGGCATGTATTCACCTTATTTTTTTAGTAAAATCCATATGTGGAAATATGGCATTAAAAGTATGATTTATGATTTATATTATTAGTGTACCATTTTATTTTGCAAGATTAAATGTTGTGGATGGTAAATGCTACATATGCTATAAGAAATTCTTTCTAAACCATATAAGGACAATCATCATAAGGATTGAACAACTACTGCTACATTCAACAATATACACTACATCTGTTTGTCAAAGTGACAGACCAAATTACTTACAGTCCATTACAACCCAGTGTATGCAAAGTGTTTGTAAAAACATATACTCGATCTCTACAGTGAACAGGGAAGAAATCAGAATTTTAGAGAGGGTGTACTCTACAACAGAGATATATCCACAGAGTTAAGAGTAAATGCATGAATCCTGAAACCCTTTGAGACCACTAAAACAGTCAGTGCAATTAGAGGGAAACATGAACATAGCAGTACATTCATTAGAAGAAAATTATCCAAACTTGTTGGTTAAATTCCTTTGGTTATACTCTGGTCAAATATGCTTATGCCTGGTCTCTAGCATGTCAAGTTGGTCACCTTGGTATTCAAAATATAGGATTTGGTTTTGCTTTTAAAACTACATAGGTAGTTTATTGTGGAAGGAGGAATTCACCATGTTTCCTTTGAAATAGGAATATGCTTTAGAATCTTGACATGAGCAATCCCCGAAGAGGCCCCTTGGGAAGAAGAATGAGGTGAAATGAAACAAGAAGGGTGTATCTTTAGAAGTTACTTAACATGACCATCATGTTACAGTAATGAAAATAGTATTTGAATGTTTCAACATCTATGTAGTTCATTATTATCATTTTGGGTTAATGGTTTTGGTCATCAAAACACCTATCATTTAAGTAATCATAATTTTATTGAAACATGTGTCTATTGCTACTGCAAGTTCCCACTGGGCTGTTTGAACTAATATGTGATAAGAAAACTAGTTTTAGATCTCCTTTTTAATCCTTTTGTAATCATTTGCATTTTGTATTTTTTTAATATGAGTTTTGTCCCTTTTTAAATCCTTGTTGTATTCTGGATTATTTTTTCCATTTTATAATCATTTGCATTTTGTATTATGCAAATGTCCATGTTTATGTGTATGTTTGTTGAGATATAGATATAAATTCTTATCAATCCATGAACTGGAGTAGAATTACAACAATATTTTGAAAATAAATAACAACATTTTGCCAAAATAAATGTCAGCAAAAACAAGAACTCTTGATCGAAAATCCCACAGGGGGTTATTTTTGTGAATTACAAAATTTTATGTAGACAACCTTAGTTCGATATCATAATGTATATTTCCTAGTGCCTTCATGGAGACTTAAAAAGAGGCTAGTGGGAATATATATGAAAAATGAGGTAGCATGGATATTTCCTTCAGACAATGGGCCAAAGTTTAGAATATTGGTGAGAGTCTAGAAATAAGAATAAACAAGGAAGGTCGTGAATGATTCAAACTCATTCAAGGCTATAGAAGAACTAGAATGTTTGTAGGAAATTACAAGCTAGAATTTTATTAGATGATTTGATTTGAGACCCTTTAAAGTAATCACTTAAGTGCTTATGCAAAAAATAAACCTTTGGTAAAAGAAGTTTAAATTTTGTAATTCACACAATTTTTTATGCATGATGCTGAAGTTCTGGTTTATTCCAATGTAGAAGATTTTGTTATATAAATTCAAAAGCATAGAACTTTATAGGATGTATTTGAGTGTGCTTGAGAATAAACATTAGAACCTTCAATTCTCTGATGAGATATACATCATTGGGATTGGATGCTTTTTTTTTCTACCTTCTGATTCAAAACTAAAATTTTCAATGTCAACTTCTCTAACAGCTTGTGAGGATGAAGTTGTCAGCCTTTTCACAAGGTCAGCTTTAGATACATTATCACTTGGAGAATATTAATAATTATGCTTACCTTCCATTGTATCATTACAGACCTCTTGATCTTGTTTGGTAATTCCTAAGCTTGTGGATTCTTCCTCGAAAGATTTTCTAGTCGGAAATAGAGTACTAGGCATATCCAATTTTCCCGCGTTGCAAATTCTATGGTTTTCTCAGGAATTATTGTTAGGGCATACAATTTTAATTTGTGTTTTGATAGGCTTCACCACTCTCAACCTTTTTTGAAGCCTTAAGGTCTTTTCTTTGAAATTTTGCAAAACCAATGACTTCCTTGTTTTGTAGTAACTGCAAAATATTTGATGCCACCTTTAAAGATGGTATGAGTCCTAGGAATCCTGATTTTCAAATTCAGTGTCTTCTAAGTCACTTAATATTGCTTTCTCTACATTCGAACAGTATTCCCCACTCTTAATCTTTTCTGAATCCTTAAGGACTTGAACTTCAACATTTGCAAAACTAGTAACTTCATTGTCATGTACTTGAGAAATGTATGATGCCACCTTAAAAGAAATATCGGAGTCATGGACATCCTGATTTTATTCTCCAGAGCTAAGTCATTTGATATTTCTTCCTCTACATCAGTGACAGTATTCACCACTCTCAATTCTTTGTGATTTGGATTATTGTTGAAGATTATTTTCATAATGTGGTTTCAAGATTCATGCAATGGCATGATGCTCTGAGTATTATAAGTGGATTTTTATTTATAGAGATCAGATCATCTTACTTAAAATGTGTATAATGTTTGAGTAGGAAACAACACACTCTTAAATAATCCTTTCCACACAAATTTCAGAGAAATGGATGCATTTAGGGGAAGGTGATCTATCCATTCCTTTCTTGTTTTTATTTGTGAAATCATTTTTGGTTTGCTTTATGCATGTGTTTATATAACATCATATATTTTCCAGAGTATCTTGCATGGTATATGGAATATATATATATGACGCCTATTTTTTATGAGATTTGGAGCTACAAATCTATGATGGTATATGGAAAAAATATATATGACACCTATTTTTTATGAGATTTGGTATACACCCCATATTTATCTAGCTAGAGTATCTTGTTTGTGTTCCATCAACTGAAGCTGAGTTTGGATTCTTGCCATCTACCTATGAATCTTCATGCTTTCAAACTTGTTCTCCCCAAGGACCCGAGGTGACATAAATATTTCCTTCCAATAGAGATCTAGAATTTTTCCATACTTTGTAACCTGAGCATGAATACTCCTAATTTCTAGAATACAACATAAGGTTTCATCATCAATACTGAACTTGTGTTGC